>JAZEWT010000011.1:21554698-21571758 GCA_036362905.1 Mordacia mordax
TGCCAGTCCACATCGTACGCCGCCACCCGTCCGCCACGTCCCCGTGGTCTCCACGCCCGCTGACAGGCCACAGCCCACTCTACCACCTCTTGGAGACTCAACTCCGGCCTCATGACGTCCTCAAACCACCAGTCCGTTTCTTTTAAGTAGACCAGGATGGTGGTCCGGGTCATCTCATCCGCCATGGCTTCGTCGTAGGCGGGGTGGGCTCGCCACATCAACGTGGCGATCTCGTCGGTAAAGTCCTCCATTGACTCCCCGCACCGCCGGCGCCGCGTCTCCAGGGCCTCCCGTGCCTCCGCAGCTGACATGCGTCCGAAGCGGTGGCGCAGCGCCTCTCGCAGCCGGACCCAGCTCCTCCGTACTTCCGATGGCAGCCTATCCGCAAAGCGTCCTACATTTCCCCGCAGCTGACCAATGACTGCGTCCGCTCTCTGGTGATCCGGCCAGCATCCGTGGTTTCCTTGGCACTCCACGTGCCTCTCAAAATCTTCCCAGTCCTCGTCGGCGTCGCCCTGGTAGGTCATCGACAGGCGCGCCCGCTAGCTCCCCGGCCACGGGGGCCCGTTTCCCGCTTCAGACACCAAACTGTGGAGCGCCTGTCGTGTCCCTGGGCTAGGCGCCTCACACTCCTCCCTCACTAGCCGCGGCATGCTCAGAGTCCGGCTCCTGGGTCGAGGCTCTCGCCTCCGCAACGAATAAGGTGCAGCCGCGATGGTCACTCGGGAGTCAGTGGGGACCCCGCCTGCATCCTCACCTCCGGGCTCATAGCTCGACGACGGCCTCCCTCCGATTACCCCCCACACTCCTACAACCTCGCGGGCCTCCGAGTCACTCATATCTCCAGTAGAAGTTCGAACATAGAATTCTTTATTCTCCGCAGACCACGCGTAGCACTCCCCGAACTCCATCCGACTCCCCGCTTGATGATGACTGACTAAACCACTCACCACGCTCCGTCTTTATCTCCCTCCGTGCGCCCCCCCTGCACCTTCCGGATGACCTCATGCATAGCCAAGTGCTACCATCAGTCACGCACCACGTGTGTGATGTATATTGTGAACCGGGGCTCGCCAACAAGGGATTATGTAAATCAACAATCCGACTTCGATGAATCACGGTTCTTGCAAGTAATCGCACTGTACGCTCGTAAACTCTTTAACCCCACATCTCCAACAAGAAGCAATTCATGAGCCTTGGAAGATGTAACTCAGAGATGTATCCTATTGTCTGAAATCCCTGTGAGTTCATTCCTCGGCCAATTTCTTCTCAACATCTATATTAAACCACTTGGCCATATACTGTACAGCCGCAATCTAAGCTATCATTGCTGCAATGATAGCCTACTGAGTAATTTGCCCCAAAAAGTGTCCCCTACGATGTACTGGCGTCATATCCTGGGTATTCCCCCCCTAGCGCCCATTGTCAGCCGGGATAGACTCTCCTCCCCCCCCCGCGGGTATTTATAACGAATGTATTTATTTATTTATCTGCTGTTATGTCTCATTTCAACTTTACTGCCACTTATTGATCACTGTTCAAACATTTAAGAGAGCCAGTCATAATCGCAAAAGGTCATCGGGAAGAAATCCACTAATATCAGCAGAACGCGTCATCAAGAAGAGAGGTCAGAAGAACGTGTATATATGCTTGGAAAAAGATCGCATGTAGGGCGGGTGCTCTGCCAGTGCAAATAAGACAAAGATCTTTCAACAATTAGCAGATAACACAAGACACATAAGCACAGACTGTGCTTTATGAGACATGGAAAATCTTTTTCAAAGTCATTGAATGTTTACGCTATGGGTACTTTTTGCCAGTATCCATATATAAGATTACAACAGGTTTTACCGTATCTGGCGATTATGCAGGTGTTAAGATCTTAACACCTGCATAATTGCTTGGCAATTATGCCAGATACGGTAAAACCTGTTGTAATCATTGAACGTTTGTTCATCTCATCTCATTGTCAGAAATCGCTTAGTCCTGTACAGGGTCGCGGTGAGCCGGAGCCTATCCCGGCAGACATAGGGCGCAAGGCAGGGCTATACCCATGATGGGACGCCAGTCCATCACCGGGCACTGCGGGCAATTTAGTCTGCAAGCCAATTAACCTATGTTGCAGCATGTTTTTTGGACTGTAGGAGTGTCCGGCGAACACCCACGCGGACACGGGGAGAAAATACTAACTCCACACAGAAAGGCGCCCGAACCGAGATTCGAACCCGGGACCTCCTTGCTGTGAGGCGACAGCGCTACCCACTGGGCCACCGTGCCGCCCTGAATGTTTGTTGAATAAGGTTATTAAATATAGCCCCAAAAAGTTCAACATTAAGCAGCCAAAAATGAACAGCACTCTAAAAGTTGCGACATATATGGAATTGACAGATCTCTAAAGTTGAGCAAGGTTATACAAGCTTTCAAAACTAAAAAGACAATGAAAGTTGAGAAGTGCCAGTGAAGAAGTAGAAAAAATGTTTTTTATATGGCGGGTGATGAAATGAGTAGTTGAATAAGAGGATGTGGGTACGTGTATGAGCAGTGGGAGAGTGAATATGTTGGTACGTGAGTGCTTGCGTTGTTTTGACCAGTTGTACGGCAGTTGCAAACAGTGTGAATAACTGAAAAATGAGTCTGGGAAGAGAGTTCTAAAATCAACGTAGGTAAAGTAATCAGGCAGTGACGTTTACAGTAATCATGGGAATACTAGTGATAGAGGAGTGACAAGGAGGTGACTGACCAATTTAGGCCTTCGACTGGAGTGAATTAGGGAAACAAAATTGTTGAAAATCGTTAATTCCTCAGGATATCCTCTCAGCTGATATAGTCATAGACTTCAGAAACTTGCAGAGCTGGTTGGTGGCCCACCAAAAGATGTTTCCTTTATGTGTGATGCACCTGTGACGCAAGGGCCGCGACTCCGGGCTTGTAATGGCTTACAGTGGCAACACCACGGCGAGGATCAGCATTCACTCCGCGATAGATCAGCCAGCGACCACACATGAGCAGAGACTTCTTGGTTTTCGATGCTTTATTAACACAATATAACGGCCGGGGTAATCGCCGCACATTGACTCCTACCCCTCACGGGCTAAGCGTGCCCAACTACATCACGACGCTGCCTCCTCCTTCCAATTCCTTCAGAGAACTCCCTCGCCCCTCCACCCCATGCTCCTTATACCCCCCCCCGCGCCGTGAGTAACGAATGGCTCGTTGGTCAATCATTAACCTCATGCATTGTCACCACATCACGAGACACCGCATGACGAGATCACCGTATCACGAGACACCACGAGACACCGCATGAAAGCGATGCCCTCCCCCCCTTTTCCTTAACTCCGCACATCTATCAGCAGGGAATTTAGATGCATTGAGCAGAGGGCAGCAATATAGCTTCAGTTCTCTTAGTACAGATTTAGAGTATAATCCGCTGGGTCACACATAATTATTATGAGCAATCCATTTGTTTTCCCCACGTGCAAGAAAGTAATAAAATAATAAACGTCCCAACATCTCCAACAGGCTTGAGCTGGAAGGAAAAACCTTGAGACTAAGTGAGAATTTTCCAGGGTAAGTGAAGAATAATATCTCAATAGTTTCTGAAAATTACATATATATAAAAGTAAGCAAATAGAAACTTGCAACTGCTCTACTGCACAATATAACAAGCTCGATTACATACATTACTTGTTATATTACTGCGTACAGAAAGATGCAGTTTCCGATAACCTAAGGATTGTATTTACTTTCGTTAATCTCATTCTCTAAACTTTGCAACTGACCCTGAAATAAATAATATTGGAATAGAAATTAGGACTTGACATTTGGCAGTCAACGTCCTATTTTCATCATTGTTGAAATAAACACATACATTAAATTATTCGGGTGGCGCGGTGGCCCAGTGGTTAGCGCTGTCGCCTCACAGCAAGAAGGTCCCGGGTTCGAATCTCTCGGCTCGGGTGCCTTTCTGTGTGGAGTTTGCATGCTCTCCCCGTGACCGCGTGGGTTTTCGCCGGGCACTCAGGTTTCCTCCCACAGTCCAAAAAGCATGCTGCTACATATGTTGATTGGCTCGCAGGCTAAATTGCCCCGCAGTGCCCGGCGATGGACTGGCGTCCCATCGTCGGTATATCCTTGCCTTGCGTCCTGTGTCTGCCGGGATAGGCTCCGGCTTCACCGTGACCCTGTATAGGACTAAGCGGTTTCAGACAATGAGATGAGGTGAGATGAGATTAAATTATTAAGACTGCAGTGACACAGGTGTGTGGTATTTTCATTTGAATTCTTTGTTTACCACAAAGGAGGAATGTGGGGAGAGAGAGGGTAGTGTCCAAGTACCCAGCAACTGTGTTCCCATGCTGAGACCATATTTGGGTTAAACACAAACCATAATAAATGTAGAGAATAGAAGAGCGATGCTTGGTGCAATCCGACTGATTCAGGCTCATTTTTGTTCACAAGGCAACATTTTTATATGCCCAATCATATGCGCACGTGATACTGGATTGGGCATGCACACACAAGCTGCATACTTTCCAACGAAACGACTAAACAAATGCATAAATGGACTGGCTGGCTGCACACACGCCACATACACAAAGACACATGATAATGTATTATGCATATAGACAATTGGGGGCCCCAAGCATGATGCCGCTCGAGTGATACAATTGAGCTTGTTGAAGAGAAAAGTCACATATGTGGCAAGCAATACATCGAAATAATAGTGCACACATAGCTGCCTGTGCAAACCCTAATTTGAGAAGAGTGGAAAGTCAATTATTGTCAACTCACATGGCAAGATATTATCATATTGTTGAGTGAGGTTGTGGTGTGCCAGTTGATACTGGTAAAGCCACGTGAGATCAGATCATGTTTTGAAAAACTGAGGGCTGAGAATCAACCAGACCACATTGGTCAAAACTGCAATGGTCATCCGTGGTGAATATAAATGGGCACACAGAGACACCGGGGAGAGACACCGGGAAGTGACACAGAGGAGACATGGGGAAGAGATGCCACAATGACAGCAACGAAGTAACAGTCTGAGCTCAACAGAGCATGTGGTAATAGTCAATAAAAAGCTCCTACAAGGAAATTGCTTGGCAAAGTTACTTGAGAACACACGTGGCTCAACAGTACAGCCGGTCAGCGGAATATAATTTGCCAACTGCTGAAAGGGAACCCGAGACATTAAGCGGTATCTCAAGATTGACAGTGAGAGCAGCAGCATCTCCGGAGAAGCAGCGCTACCCAGCAGCAAACCGAGCTTGACTCGGGTGAGCGGAGACACAGAGTGAGGAGAGCTGTGAGGCTCAGCATGAGGAGACGTGAATGAGGGATTGCGAATGGCTGCTGAGAAATGTAACACCACTTGCCTTGGAAGCGGCTGTGCAGCAAGCAGACCGCGCCAGCGATTGTGCCCAGCCGAGACTCCTCATACCTCGACGTCGGGAGTGCTGCATCACCACTCTGCTGGGCGTGGAATCTGCCCCAGTCATCTTACACCCCAAGTGGGCAGGTGTGAGAGGAGGGTAACTGTCGATTCCACAGTTCTGGGTCAAGACCTTGCCAGGTCATATAAATGCATGCTTAGAAACACAGACTGGGTACTGGTTTAAGGTGTACAGACTCTGGCAGAAACATGCAGTCACACACACTCATTCTGGGCGTATGGATTCTAGGGTGACGGCGCAGCGGTAGATAAAATATAAATGGTAAACGTTAAGGTTCATAGATGGTTTATTTATGCAATCGGACAGTACACGGGAGGCGATGGAGCATTCTATTTTGACGACGATAAGAGTTGAGAGACTGGTTCACTAGGGTTATTTAATGGACATTGTGTTAACGCAACTGCTTCATACCATTGATTAACTCTTCTACGGTGAAGCCGTACCTCTTCCCCGCACAGCCAGCCCCAATCGAGCTCCCAGGGCAAGCGCACCCTTTGTTCATTTTTTCATTCACTATCAATACCCGTTTAATCCTGTACAGGGTCGCTGGGTGGCCCAAGCCTATCCTGGCTGATAGAGGGCGCAAGGTGGGAGAAAACCTGGGATAAGACGCCAGTGCTCTTGTGATCTCACCAAACCTCTTCTTCTCCTACTACATTGGTCACTCCTGCCCGTACCCGTGGGTGGCTGTGATACAGTTCCACGTGATCAAATGATGGAAATGCATTCACACAATTACACATTCATGCATTGTGCCCAAAGAGACTCCAGAAAGGTTGGCACACATTTTATAATATATCTGCTAATGTTCTTACATATACATTTTTTCCTCACTATATCATACCTTTCTGTTGTATGTTTTACAAAATCTACCCTAAGTAGTCGTTTGCCTCTTTGGAAAGTCTGAAAGTAACAAGCATTATATGTTATGTTGGTGATATCCTTCAGGTAACCATGGGGTATTTCATCTGACTATTGGAGCATCCTCTTCGTACCGTCGACACCGTGCTTTCTCAAACTCTATTTCTCATGATTCATGCATTTCCATGTTTACCAAATCAGATACAAACAAGCTAAACAAATACAAGCTGTCACTCACACACATCCTCATTGTGTAAAGCTATCTACGTGAGGTAGACAGTGCTCGTTGAAATCAGTCTGTGTCGTGTGCGACACGCATAAAAACGTGCACACAATGTCCATCTATCTAATTATATGAACAAGTTCTGTTTGCTTGCTTGCTTTCTTGATCAGGGTAAACTCAGGCAAATCGCAACCAAATCGCACGGAACCTTCACAGAAGAACGGCAATCAGTCCCAACCGAGTCTTTGGCGACTTAGTGCGTGCCAACAGGGCCTTCCCTGGCCACTGGGACCGCTTTCTGTGCTTACGCCCATGCCCTCACGGTACGATAAGCAGCGCCGCCATTACAATTACAATACCCACGGCTTCCATTCCCGGCTCGGGTGCCTTTCTCTGTGTTGTTTGCATGTTCTGCCCATATCCGCGTGGGTTTTTCTAGGTACCCCGGTTTCCTACCACCGTCCAAAGACACGCTACTGCTTATGTTAATTGGCCTGCTGAGTAAATTGCCCCAAAAAGTGTGCCCTGCGATGTACTGGTGTCATATCCTGGGTATTCCCCGCCTTGCCCCCTCTGTCGGCCAGGAGAGGCTCCTGTCCCCTGCAATCCTGTACAGGATTAAGTGGGTATTGATAATGAATGAATGACCCCTGTTATAAGTAATCGATTTCTTGAACGACCATCTTTGTCTCGGAATTCTAACCTTCGTTTCACAGCTTATTGGGTGATCTGATGCAAATATATGTGGTAACGTAGTCGTTTATATTAATCAACCAGGAATAAGCCCAAATAAAGTATTAAACTGAAGGATACATTGCAAAACATTTTTTAAAGGCAGTTAGACTAAAAACAAAGGATCTAGATGAGCTCATGTAGAGGATCGAGGTGGATTATGGCATCGCATGACAATGAAGGGTCACAACACGGCTTGGGTGGGGGGTTCTTAATCTAGCAGTAGTTTTAGAACAAATGATAATGAAATAGAAACGCTTCTGAAATCATCAGCTTGTTCTACTTTAAAACCCGGTGTTGATCTTAGATTGGAGTCGCGGTTTCAACGGGGATTTGTTTAAATTCCGAATCTGTGTTCCTCAGTAGCCTCTTGTCAACCAAAGGGAAACTATATTATCTATCATGCATCGTTTCAACGCAGGTTTCAGAGGCTTTGTGCTCCCGTGTCCTGATGAATGCTTTTTAAACTCGGCGGCGTGACTGAGGAATTTAGTCGTGAGGGTGACAGCTGTGTGCAAGCATATAGGGAGCACAACCTCACTATAACATTATAATAACTGCCCCTTAATACACACACGTGAAGAGGGGCAGACAACCAGAGTTTGTTTTAAAATTCTAATTGACGTTAGCCATACCAATAAGATTGCTATATAATTCAATACATGATACAATAATGAAAATGCTATCTAGCACAACCTGAGATGTTTTTATGTTTTCTTAGTTAAATCTCATCTCATCTCATTGTCTGAAACCTCATCTCATCTCATTATCTGAAACCGCTTAATCTTATATAGGGTCACGGTGAGCCGGAGCCTATCCCGGAAACACAGGGCGTAAGGCAGGAATACACCCGACGACGGGATGCCAGTCCATCGCCGGGCATTGCGGGACAATTTTAGTCTGCGAGCCAATCAACCTATCCAGGAGCATGCTTTTGGACTGTGGGAGGAAAACGGAGTACCCGGCGAAAACCCACGCGGACACGGGGAGAGCATGCAAACTCCACACAGAAAGGCACCCGAGCCGAGAGATTCGAACCCGGGACCTTCTTGCTGTGAGGCGACAGCGCGAACCACTGGGCCACCGCGCCGCCTTCTTAGTAAAATTTTTCTTACATATCGTTATCAAGCTGTTTTTTATCTACTGGTATATCGTTGGCTGTTGAAACTTACTTACCCCTCCCCACTGTATAACTGTTAAAATTACTGCATAGCTCAACGGTTCCTTGCAACTTAAATAAAGACTATACAACGAGGGGGAACGACTCCTTGCTGTTCTCCATCATAGACTATACTTTTAGTGATCATTTATATACTTTCTAACTTACGAAATGGGTTCTAAAGTGCAATAGAAATAAAGTTGGATAGAATGCTGCGAAACTCTACACCTTTTTGGGGAGAAACAAAAACAAATATTTCGATGAACGTCATCAAATTGTTGGCACATTTGAAATTCGCCACCACTTTCACAAAGCCGGCTTATCTCGAAGGCCTCGTGGCCTATAGATTATTGTGCTGCGCAACAGTTTCACAGTGGAGTGGGAGATGGCACCCTTTATGCGGTCCACCGCAGGCCGGTGGAAAATCACGACTCCAGCCATCATCAGCACCCAGAACATCCATCAACGATCCACCGGCCTCTGGAGCAATGACTCATCTTGCACAGTAGGGGGGCGATATAGCTTTGTGGCCTTGCCCTCGCTGGGTAATTTGCTGGTACCGTAATGTTCATCTCATCTCATTGTCAGAAACCGCTTAGTCCTGTACAGGGTCGCGGTGAGCCGGAGCCTATCATGACAGACATAGGGCGCAAGGCAGGGATATACCCACGATGAGACCCCAGTCCATCAATGGGCACTGCGGGCAATTTAGTCTGCAAACCAATTAACCTATGCAGCAGCATGTTTTTTGGACTATGGGAGGAAACTGGAGTGCCCGGCGAAAACCCACGCGGACACGGGGAGAACATGCAAACTCCACACAGAAAGGCACCCGAGCCAAGATTCGAACTCGGGACCTTCTTGCTATGAGGCGACAGCGCTACCCACTGGGTCACCGTGCCGCCGGTACCGTAATTTTAAATTTGGAAAATGTGAGCTGGGACACCTGCACATATGGCCGAATATTTTTTGAATAACGTTACGAAATCTTTAGCGTTCACTTGAAGCTGGAGGACGTGCCGATTTGTTTTGCATACACCAGCAGAATAAACTAGGGGAGTCCCGAGGCTAGAACCGCGAACGCCACCTGTAGCAAGTGACAAAGGCGCTGCTGCTCGGCCTTGTCAAAATGAAATAAATCCATACTCTAAATAAAATATTCCACTTGGACAATCATGGTGGCACCGTGGTTATCGCACTGCTAAATGAACCCATGACCCGAGTTCATTTAGCAGCCACGCGTAGAGAGTAACATCATACGCAAGTGAGTTTTGAACCATTTTTGGGCCTCTGTATCTCACCAACCCACTCGGACCGGCGTTGTGAAGTAGGCTCAAACGATACCCATGAAATACACATTAAGGAGGTCTACCCTCACCGATTTATTAACAGAGAGCTGAAACCTGCTGCTTAAATCTGCATTTAGTACAATAATTACAAGTATGATGTCACGTGAACCATATCTACTCGAACACTAAATTACAAATAAACAACTTTCTCCTCGATGTCTCAAAGCACAGTATATTTATATAATTAATGCTCTGCCTTGACACCGAAAACGCTTGTTGCTGGATTTCAGAGTGCCCGTTCTTAATCCAAACGACGATGCGGTCAAGCCATTTTAAGACAAAATCATTTTTCACATCGACCTCTGTTTAATTAAGGATCACGAATATTTAACTAAAATATCCCTACAAGACTACAGCGCCCCTTTAAATAAAGCTTTTCATTTCTGGATGATGTAAGGCTGTGATACTGTGTGCAGTAATTAAAGCTCCTTACTATAATTGGTCCGTTCAGCCCTATTGCTACGTAATTACTCTAATGGAACTTGAAACAAGGAAGCCCACAGTGTCACGACTTCAACCGCTGAGCATCTGGGTAGAAAAAAAACAAACTACAGTAATTGAATCTGAGAGAATTTAGAAAAACGCAAAAAAAACAGGCACACACGCACACTCGGAATTAGTGGCACATGCATACACGCGTGCTAAGACAGCAGCGGAACCATTGCACAACTGCCGAGCAGAGTGCGTCTGCAAGCCACATTGTTCTTATCAAGCTTAGGCCATCGAGCATTAATCCGTGTGCTATGCGTTTAACTTAAGCTAAACGTTCTAAACAGCACGCAGGGGGGAGAGCAAAATATTTGGCTGCGATAATCAACACTGAATCACACCACACACTAATATTCTTCCTATACGTAAATTTCTATACGGGATTTTTTTTTACCTGCTGTTCGCTTTGGTCATAGTTTCCAGCGTATTTCTATGTGCGATGCACAAACACACACTCGGTGTTTAGTTAAACTGTGCTATTACAACACACGTCTAGAGATCAAAATACTCATGCTGCTCACTGTGATGAAGCAATAGAATTACACGATGCCTATAGCGCCGAGGCAGCACATTCTGGGTCAGGAACAGCCCTCTGTTCAGTATCAGTAACCGCTTAATCCTCTGCATGGCTGCGGGGAGGCAGAGCCTATCCAGGCAGAGGGCGCAAGATAAGGCTATATCCAGGATCTGACGCCAATACATCGCGGGGCACTTTTGGGCAATTTACTCAGCAGGATAATAAACCTCGGCAACAGAGAGTCTTTGGGCGGCGGGAGGAAACAGGAGTACTCGAATAAAACCCACGCGGCCACGGAAGAACACGCAAACGCCACCGCACCGCCCCAGCCCTCTTTCATCTCATCTCATTGTCAGAAACCGCTTAGTCCTATACAGGGTTGCGGTGGGCCGGAGCCTATCCCGGCAGACACAGGGTGCAAGGCAGGTATATACCCACGATGGGACGCCAGTCCATCACCGGGCACTGCGGGCAATTTAGTCTGCAAGCCAATTAACTTATGCAGCAGCATGTTTTTGGACTGTGGGAGGAAACCGGAGTGCTCGGCAAAAACCCACGTGGACACGGAGAGAACATGCAAACTCCACACAGAAAGCCACCCGAGCCGAAATTCGAACCCGGGACCTTCTTGCTGTGAGGCGACAGCGCGACCCACTGGGCCACCGTGCCGCTTCCCAACCCTCTGTCATTTAACAATATTGAGTCACTGCTTATTAAAACCAAACAATTGTGCTGTATTGCTTCGGGATAAAAACTTGGCGAGCTTAGTCTAGCAGTGGATTGACCGAAGCTAATGATGACTGCAGTGACAAAACAAGCAATCCAATAAAAATTACCTCGTCTTTTTTTTATGCCATCTATACAAACGCAGTACATCTTTTATGCAGTTAATGTTTTTAAAGTTCACATTTTTGTACAATTTGAGCAACCTAAATATATTTTTTGCCAATAAATGTTCAACAACTCCTCAGACAAAAAAACTGGCCCTAATTACAGGAAACGTAACCATGCTTTCATTTCAATATGTATAATTAAACTCGGCGATGGACCGGCGTCCCGTCGTCGGGTGTATTCCTGCCTTACGCCCTGTGTTTCCGGGATAGGCTCCGGCTCACCGTGACCCTATATAGGATTAAGCGGTTTCAGATAATGAGAATTAAACTCCCTTAGTGACATAAATGTCCTGGATCGTAGCATGTTACTCATTGCATTATGATTTTCACATGTAACACATTAACCATGTGCCCCGTTCCTTAAAATCACGAGGCACCCTGTCAGCGCTTGGACCTCAATGTAAACGTTGTTAGCCTTCAATAACCTGCCATTAATTAACAAGCTAACAAGCCTACAAGTGCTTACATTAGGGAGCCCTTGAATCTCTGATAAGAAAATTGGTTTAATCGCCTACACATTACGTAATCGTCATGATTAGAGAAACATTAAGTGTTCATATTTAGAAAACAACCTCGGCAATTTTACGAACTTAATTATACCAGGAAATATCAAATGTTTCCACGCACACGTGTGGTGACAAATCTCAGACACATATGTTTATTTATTTACCTAATTAACCTGTGTTCAGTGTTTATCGTGCACGGACTCAACCACGTGTTTGCTGTGCTGTGTTCGTATGTTAGACGTGGTTGTCCTGTTTGTGGGGTGAAAATGTAGTATGTGTGCTGTGGTTACATTCCATCTTCGGCCAGTTCTAGTGACATTTTCCGTTCTCCTTCACGGGCCAATTTTCGAGTTTCAGTTCGTTTAACCGGATGAGAACGCAAGACATCAGAATGGTCTCATTTACAAGATCGACTTGGGGAAACAAAATTGACAACGCAAACAGAATAAAAGAAAGTAAGAACGGCAATGAACAAATAGAAATCAGAGCCACCAGAAAATCGTATCAATTCAGTGTCTCTGCCACATCAATTTAGTTTCAAATGAGCATCAATCGGTTTCTTCCAGCACCAGGGGCGGCGTGGTGGCGGCGGAGTGAGTAGCTCTGCTGCCTCAGCGCAAGAAAAACACAGGTTCTATTTCCGGCACGAGTGCCTTTCTGTGTAGAGTTTGCATGTTCTCCCTATGTCCGCGTGGGTATTCAACTGGTACTCCGGATTTCTCCCACCGTCCAAAGACACGTTGCTGCCTAGGTTAATTGGCCTGATGAGTAAATTACCCCCAAAAAGTGCTGTGAGCAGTATTGGCGTTATATCGTGGGTATAGCCCTGCCTTGCGCCCTCTGTCTTCTGGGATAGGCTCTGGCCTCCGGCTACCCTATACAGGATTAAGCGGATACTGATAATGATGATAATCACTGGAGGAGTCTAAAGCAGAGAAATGTGGTCTTCGTCTCTCACCCCTGCAAGTATTGACCCAATTCTGCAACAAGACAATTCTCGCACGCGAAACCTGTACTGCAGACCGCATCACGTTGTAAATAACGGGTATTTCCCAATGTAATGCACAGTAAAGTTCCCGAACTCTATGGCCCATGCACACCGCTATATCAGTTCAAACCTATCGTAATACCCCGCATCGCCCTTTGTGAAAACGGATATTCCTGCATGCATTTCAGGTCTGGGGCGGCACGGTGGCCCAGTGGTTAGCGCTGTCGCCTCACAGCAAGAAGGTCCCGGGTTCGAATCTCTCGGCTCGGGTGCCTTTCTGTGTGGAGTTTGCATGCTCTCCCCGTGTCCGCGTGGGTTTTCGCCGGGCACTCCGTTTTCCTCCCACAGTCCAAAAAAAAAACATGCTGCTGCATAGGTTAATTGGCTCGCAGACTAAAATTGTCCCGCAATGCCCGGCGATGGACCGGCGTCCCGTCGTCGGGTGTATTCCTGCCTTACGCCCTGTGTTTCCGGGATAGGCTCCGGCTCACCGTGACCCTATATAGGATTAAGCGGTTTCAGATAATGAGATGAGATGAGGTTTCAGACAATGAGATGAGATGAGATTTCAGGTCTGCTCGTTCCTTAATTGTTCTCTATCACTCTCATTCTATCATCAGCTAAATCTTGGCCCGGTAATTCCTTCTCATCTTCCTGCCCGGCACTCACTTTTTTTCTTATTGAGCCATGGTCTCTTTTTATTGTTTTAACTTTCGTCTCCGACTCCCTTCCCCATTCCATAACATCCTTTACTCAATTACTCCCTTCCCTAGTGCGCCGCGACTAAACTGTTGTGTTCATTAAATGACGTAAATATATCTTTAACTAATCCTGTCAGATATTTTTTCTCGAGAGCCGCTCATTGTGAATAGCCATTTCGAGCCACTAAAGCCTTCATCAATATAATCCGGTCTTGCTCTTGAGTCGTGTCGGACACATTGCGAACGGGGAAGCAAAACTACAGCTTGCGGGCCACGTGTGTGAATCCTGGTCATGTGTAGCTCGATAGAGCAGCGGCTAAACTCACTCCTTGTCAATAAGACTTATCTTGAGATGTAAAAAAATCTGCGGAGGTGCGATCAGAGCAGGACACTTGCCTCTGGTGGCGGCCTTTGAGCTCAGAATGATTCCTCGGGTTTCTAATTTAAATCTCTACAGCCAAAAAATTCAAGCACATCAGCCGCGTGACCCATTCTGTGTGGCGCAATCGGTGCACGTGCTCCGAATTTGTTTATCACCAGCTGAGGGTCGACGCTCATAACAACGCCGGGCGGATAAAAAATATAATCTGCGAGTTTGCAAAGGTGGTAAAACATCTGGTAGTTCCACCACCACCTTTGCAAATTCGTCAGTCTATGCTACCTGGGTCTATCTCGTGACCTCCTGTCAGCAAGCAGCTGAAACTTCACGTTGCCTCAAGGTGCACCTAGCCTGGCACAAGCGCCGTGGTGATGTCACCGCCACTTAGTGTTGTGGTGAACGTTTGTTGGCACACCCCGGTATAGCACTTACTTTTAACGTATAATTAATCATTATTTAGCAGACGCCCTTACCCAGGGCGACTTACATCATTACAGAGGTGTGGCGAGGAAACTACGGAGAGGCAGTCATGCAGTCAGCTGTTGCCAACACCTGCCAGACACTGCATTCTATATGGTATGTTATCGGCCAATTAATGAGCATTTTTTGTGGGAGAAAACCGGAGGACCTGGAGAAAACCTATGCAGAACCCGGGGAGAACACATGGACTCCATACGGAAAGGCATCTTAGGCAGGAATCGAACTGCCTCGGGCACAGATGTTACCACTGCTTAAAAGGTTTCTTAGTGGATAAGTCTTTAGGGCCTTTGGCCATATGAAAATTATTTTTAACATATGGCTCACAGAGCCATATCGTCTGACCACCCCAAGTATATAGTGATGGATTCATATCATCGTGATGGTTATTTCTGAAAATGAATTACGAACAATATTACTCATGGCGCTTTTTCAATCTGGATCGGCCGAAAGTCTCCGTTGGAGGGTTTTTTTTTAGAAACGATATTTAGCAACATTGGTAATTGGTGACGGGAACAACAGCTCATGACCTGTTTAGTTATAACTTGTGACTGATCGCATTAGCCGTGGCTGGGAGCCAAACTAAGGTTGCCAGGTCCATATTACACTGTGCAGCAATCACTGCACCCCAACTGCATGCAAGATTACTGATATAAAACTCCAGTTGCATAGGAGATTCTCATCTGTACAGGGTCGCGGTGAGCCGGAGCCTATCCCGGCAGACACAGCGCAAGGCAGGGATACACCCACGATGGGACGCCAGTCCATCACCGGGCACTGCGGGCAATTTAGTCTGCAAGCCAATTGACCTATGCAGCAACATGTTTTTTGGACTGTGGAAGGAAACCGGAGTGCCCGGTGAAAACCCACGCAAACACGGGGAGAACATGCAAACTCCACACAGAAATGCACCCGAGCCGAGATTAGAACCCAAGACCTTCTTGCTGTGAGGCGACAGCGCTACCCGCCGGGCCACCGTGCCGCCCAGAGTCTATTTACACAAACTTATACACTAGCCTAAAATCGGGCTGAACGCATTAATTTTTGAATACATGGCTTATTTATTTTCTATCGGTGCAAGTTATGTTACGAGTACTGTGTCATGACAGCACATTTAAAATCGTTTTAAAAATGCTGTCACTATTAAAATATAAATGATTTAAACATTTTTATTTTTAACATTTATTATGAGTGCAGATCGGTGAATGCTGAATTAGGAAAAAACCCAACAGCAACAAAACTGCAAAACACGTCGTGTTTATATACCACCAGTCAGTATCGTGTGTCAGTGTCCTTCAGTACTCAATGTTAACCTAAGTCACTGAGTGGAAGCCCACTGTTACAAACGAACAAGTCTTGTTTCTTAAATTTGAGCCTTGGACGCTGGAATTAAGCCAGGGTTACAGCAGAAAGGATCAACAGGGCGACAGACACTTTGTCAAGCCAACCTTTCCCTCTACACCACTCATCCCTTGACCCATAAATGACTTGTCACCCGAAAATGATTAACCATTGTTTTGTATCACTGATAAAACAAAAACGCTGGTTCAAATGACAAAAAAAGTCATCCCTTATTAGATGCCATTTTCTTCAATTTACACAGGTATAAAATACAGCCATGTGGTTTTGTGGCTGAAACACTTGATTTTCATTCAGGGAGTTGTGAGTTCAAGTCAGAGATCGACTCAATCTGTAAACCACTCTTCCCCCCGTCCCCAGGGTAAAATGAGCACCACTTTTGAGGAAGTCCACAGTGGTTATTGTTTTGAAATACTGGTGCCCCTGCACCATCATTATCTTTATCTCTTTTCGACTTATGAATTAAGGTTTTCGCTATAGCCGTGTGAAGCCACAATCCATCTCACTCAAGCATATGAACTTGTCAGCACTCCATGCATTAAAAGTTCATTCTGCTGGGCGTGTTTCCCTCCTTTTCTTCCCTTCCATAGCTAGTCTCCTTCATCAGCCAGCATCCCTCTCGCGATGTGCCCTACTCAACCAAGCACACTTCCCTTCTGGCTGTGTCCTCCCCCAGCCCGCTTGTCTCTTAGAAATCACTATGATCAATCTACTGTGCTCTCTGATGTTCCTTTCTCTCCAAAATTAAAGCATCGATCTCTCCTTGATTGTACTTTTCATCCGTGCATTGTCTGGCATGATGCGTTGAAAACTTTCATCACGTATTATTATTTGTCCAACGTATCTTCACTGCTATTGTACTTCTTTAGTTCATTACTTCACCGTATTTTTACAGATGTGCATACTCTGTCTATTTTCATTCAATATCAATACCCGATTGATCATGTACAGGGTCGGGGGGGGGGGGGTTG
>JAZEWT010000011.1:21574632-21601372 GCA_036362905.1 Mordacia mordax
GCCCGCGACAGCCCACAACGGCAACACCACGGTGAGGACCAGCACTCACCCCGCGACTGACCAGCCAGCGACCACAGATGAGCAGAGACCTCTTAGATGCTTTTTAATGCTTTATTCCCCCAGCAGCAGATGGCCAGAGTAGCGGCCCACAACAAACTCCCACACCAGCGCCCCCCACATCGTGACACGGCCTCCTCCTTCCAGCTCCCCCTGGAGAACTTCTTGCCCCTCTAACCCGTGCTCCTTATCACCCCTTGGCGGCTCGTTGGTCAATCATTAACCTTATGCATCATCACCACATCACGAGACACCGCATGACGATGGAAAGCTCATGAGTCACCATATCACGAGACACCACGAGACACCGCATGACGAGACAAGAAAGCTGACGCCCCCTCCCCCCCCTATTCCTTAACTCTGCAATCTCACTAGCAGATCCTGGTAAACTTGTGTGAAAACACAACGTTTGTGAATATAAATAAACATCCGAGAGCTAGTCTACAAAATGACTTTTTTATTGACATATTGTTATATTGTCTTACTCATGGTGTTTTCACTAAACTCAACATTACCTTCTATCTCGTATGATTGTTCCAGTTATGTTTTGGACAAACTATTCACACACGTGAATGCTATATATTATATTGCCGACCGGCACACTGGACGAGTCCAGAGATGCAGGATGGTGAACTGGAGGAGGTTCAGATGCAAGATGCTGAAATGAAAAATACCACTCGCTATAGCTGTGGACGGGCATCAAACTCAGGATACAGTATGAGTGGGGTAGCGTGTCCACCACTACACCACTGCTCCAGCAAACTTCATACGTGACATCATAAAAATAATAAAACGCAAAGCA
Organism: Mordacia mordax; assembly: GCA_036362905.1. Taxonomy (NCBI): domain Eukaryota; kingdom Metazoa; phylum Chordata; class Hyperoartia; order Petromyzontiformes; family Petromyzontidae; genus Mordacia; species Mordacia mordax. The sequence goes on from JAZEWT010000011.1 coordinate 21,575,492, forward strand.
TTGCCTATTGAAAATAACCTTAATAATTATCAAGCAATCAGTTATTTGTCAAAGCTCATAACTGTCGGGCACCACCCTGAGCCGGTCTCCAACGCCGCAGACCACTCTTTGTCATGCCCGTGGATCCTGGGACGTGCTGGTGCTTCTCCTCAGGTGGCGGCACCACCAGTGACGAGGACGGGAAGCTTCTTACTTTGCCTCAACTTTATTAGCAACTCGCTTAACAACACTCTACACTGCACGCACCAACTCCTGGTATATCGGCGCTGAGCCACCGGCTCCCATCCTAACAGCCCGTTGTTCTCTACATCATCAAACTGTCAACTAGCTGAGCTCCCATCACCGACTCCCCCTCACATCTCCTCGACCCGTCTTTTATCTATCTATGCCTCCCCCCGCGCCCTGCCCGCTCCAGACCAGCCCCCCCGAACTAATTCAAACCGGTGGAAACCGGCCTGTACGAGAAGTTGTTTACACACATGTACACACCGGATTAGTATTCCGTTCCTTCAACTTCCTATAACCCCCTTCCGGTCGACCACCCAGCAGCAACACCACCCCGTGACCCACCACCACAGAAACCACACACGACCCATGCCCGGTCCAATCCCAATGCAGCTCTCTCTCTTAGCTCAAACCCTGGGTGTGTCAAAGTGCACTCAGCCTGGCACCGCTCATCACGCATGACATCACACTCAGCCATTCGCACCTCCGTAACTCGGCATCGCTCATCATACACGACACACCACTCACCCCATGACATTGCAGCTCCCTTCACGGCCCGTTCGCTGGGTGTGGGTGTCCGGGTGCACCTAGCCTGGCACAGTGCGGGGCTTAGCACCACAAAACCAATGTTTTCAACACTTGACATTACCGCTGGCAGTAGTGCATGTGATTGCATGTCAGCCAATCACACAGCCAAGGAATGGGCGGATGGACAATTTCCAACTCTGTGTGGCAAAGTGAACACTTAGCTTGTGAACCAACAAAATGTTTCAGAGCTAGGGACCAAGCTTGCATCATTGACCTAAATTAATCCATGACGTGCATTAAATGAAACTTATAAATTAAATGTTTAATAAACCACGTGTCAGATCTAATATTAGGCAGCGTCGTTGATGATGGCAAAAAAAATGCACGTGGATCTGGCATGAGATTACATTTTCTTGAGGCAGAGTGAACTTAAGATATCAAGACTTTAGAGTAACAAATGTATACAGGTCTCATTGAAAGAATTTGCACTTGAAATTGTTTAATGGATCCGTTAGCTGGAAATATTGGTCAAGTGCGTGTCTGAGTAAAAGGTATCTCTGTGTTGATTGGTGTCCCAATAGTCTGTTAAAGCTGTACAGGGATGTTTGTTTAGTCCTTTGTGTGTAGGGACAAGAAGTTGTGAAAATTAACCTACAATGCTTAAGACGCAATTTTGCGATCCAAATAGATTGGTTCTGTTTCTTGTCGGGTGTATCATTGGCAATGAAACTTAGTCCGGACCTCATTTTCGCCAACTCAGCCTTATATGGGATTTAGGGTTTCATATTTGCACAAATTGTTGCTGTGAATTTGCTTATTTGCCCTTTGATTTTATAGATAATTGTTTTGGTCAGTCCGAACGTTTGTTGGTTGTATCGCAGGAAACCGACATCTACAGTTTGCAAGCTCACTTTTCACCGTAATGATAAACGTCTACCTATGTATGGTGCAGTGCGGTCAATATTAGTACTGGCTTGACAAAAGGTGGTGAGGTATGATGTTAGGCCCAATATTGCCTTGTCAACAGCATATTTCCCAATAGTTTATAAAGTGATACTGTTAAAAGAGGTACATTTATTTCGTTATCTTTGACGTGCTCTTGATGTTTATGATGGCGTTATTGTGTGAAATTCTTCAGCATAACCCATACTACATACTTTATAGTGGAAACCCTCTCTCAATAATAATACTTTTTTCAGGAGGGGTTATGTTTTTCAGTGTTTTTCCATTAACAATAGCAAGTGTTTTGCCTCTGTAAGGAAACTGGAGAGCCCAGAGAAGATTTACATATGATGTGGTAACAAATAAAGGTGCGCACATATTGGTTTAATAATCCACTTGTTGAAGTCCCACAAGACCCCACCATCCAGGCCAGTACAACAAACATACGACAGCACAGTACACACAAAGCTCAGGTGTGACCGCAAATCTAAACGCAGACCCGACTATCTTAATCACTGGTCACCAATAGTGGGTGGTCCCACCGTTTCTGTTTTTCTTTCTAGAATCAGCATCCCATTTGTCCTGGACAATCTGTAAGTTTTCAGTCAAAGGCTGTATTTTTAACTTACACGTACAGTCCTCTCTGAGTCTCTCTATGATTCTGTTGACCACACGATATGTCCCGGATTCTTGTATCTCCGAGGTGGTTACCGTAATCAGGTTTCACCAGGCAAGCAGCCTCTGGAAGCGCTCATTGAAATCGTTCCAATCAGTGGGTTACCAACAACAAAACAAATCACCTCTTGGCACGAAGCTTTCTCCTCGACAGCGCTCAACGACGCTAAACATTCGTTATCTGGTTAGCGCACAAATGCAGCGAACACCGCGATGCCCAAACGCCACTACGTCCAATTAACAGAGGCCACTGGTGTGTGTCATGTGCCTGCTGTGGTGCCACCTTGCGTTCCGCGGGAGTTGTACGGTTGCCCCCGCTGGTGCCGAGCCTCACGCCATACATCATAAAAAGGACAGATCAAACATCACTTTAATTCCTGGGGCTTCAACAGTTCTCGGGAAAGAAATATATATAATAAATTCACGTAGCAAGAACTTCTAAAGATGACACATATTGGGGCTTATTCAATCATTACTTCCAACAGCTTGAAAGGCAGGGCTGTTCGCTAGATCTGACTGATTGGATTGTAGCTAGATGCTTTTGAAAGTGTGCATCCAATTCACATTTACCCCTCCTCCAAACCCAACCGTCTTGTCCCCTTAACTATCGCTCTACCGCCACCACCGCTGGAAAAAAAATCATTCGAGGGCCTTCAATGTGTGCCGCATGGCCCCGGCGAGAAACGCGGGAGGCCGCGGTGCCGATGCAGTTTCTGAATGGACCCAGGAGCTCAACACGCGATGACTCATGGCTCATGCAGCAAGAGAAGTGTGGCACCATATGGTGTAAGCACACCCATCTGCCCAGTGATTCAGCCCTTGTCGGTTTTTTTTCATTGCGTACGCAACAAAACGGGATAAGAGGTGGGGCCTAAGTGACTGGACACCGTTGATTGAAACAAGTTTCAGGTATCCAGTGGAAGGTCCAATGATGCGGCAGATTAATCCATCCAGATATTTACAGGTGCAGAATAGAGTGTATCTTTGAGTCCACCTCCCATTACATGTTCATTGTTCCAGCAGAAAGTAGCAAATTGAGCTTGCAAGCTGTAGATGCAGGTTTCCTGTTAAATTACAAACGTTCTGAGCCAGTAATCGAACCCAGTGCTTTCTTGCTGTGAGGCGACAGAACTTTTCACTGCGTCACCGTGCCGCCTCTTGGGAACACATGTATTTTGTTAAGCAAGCGCAGAAAGATATCTTAGCAAAGGAATCATGCCATGCAGGAAATTGAATTAATGTCAAATTGAGCCAAGACTTAAATTATTCTTTTTTTCTTCTTTGAAATCCCTCATGTATTTAAAATAATAATAACCCATGGAGACAGGTTGCTTTCAATTTACCTCAAAAGAATTGGTGAAACCCATTTCATGTTTTCCATGCAGTAGCAGCCCGACAGAGAATGTGTGTTGTCAGGTGATCGCTGCACGCTCGGTGAAAGGGAACCCACATTAAAGCGTTACAGATACCTTTTCAGCCGATGTAAATCTATACTGTGGGAGATATAATCATGCCGAGCTCAAACATTTAAGTGTAAATAATTACAATTACATAACAAAACCCCCCTAATACAATCACGGGTACAAACACACCATGCGCGCAGACATACTCTTCATAAAATGTGGCTAGAGTGCTCTCTGGGAATTTGTACAGCATTTACTTTATTCCACACCATTCACTCACAGTGGAACGTAAGGTACACTGTATGAAAGACAAAAGGACCGGGTCTCTAAAGAATATATCAGGTTTGGAAAAAGCTGCCAAGTTTCAGGTTTATATACTTTTCACGGTTGAAAATTCAAGACAGAAGAACGAGTCACTTGCAAAGTGATTTCGTGCATGAGTCCTATCAGTAAGAGGCGAAAATGTCTGTTTGAAAAAGTGATTCTGTAATTTTGTGCATTGAAACACCGACATCAAGACATGGTGGCACATTTTTGTGAATGACGTCAGGCTAATCTTTAACGTCCACTGAGTGAATTAGACGGCGGTGGTAGCTTTATTACGAATATTGGACTTAACGGTGGCCTGTGGACGCCTAGGCAATATTCTGTGCTGACGGCTAGATGGCGACGATCCGATCAGCTCTGAGCCGAGAGAACATTTGGCAGAGTTGTTACATGACACAACCAGAGTAATAAGTTAAAAAAAAGATAAAAGTGAGGAGAAAATAAAAAATAAAATAAATAAAAGCATCTCTGTGCCATTTAGTGAACTGGTTGTGATGTCACAAAAGCTTTCAATCAATCAGAGGCCATGAAATTATCAGTGATCTGATTCATGCCGAGACCTTTATATATGTAGATTATACATCACAGCAATAACCAGCGCAGCTGCTGGAATTTTCAGCGCGAATATCTGTAATAAGCAGGCAAATGCTTCAGCTAGACCACGTCACCAGCCGTAAGTGCGTCCCGGCGATCAAGGTGTAACCGGCTCCTGCCTGCACCGTCTCTCTACACCCATGATACGGCGGCCGATCGCACGAGAGACTGCAGGCCAGCGCCGAGGCCAGTTAGATGTCAGATAACCAGGTGAACTCGGCGCACGCGAGTGCACACGTGGCGAGGAGGAGATTCGGATGGTAAAGTTCTGCGTTGTGTTTTTGTTTAATCCCTTCTCGCGCTTCGCATGCACCGCTCCTGGTTCGCCGACACTCGATACTCTTTTATACCACAAGGACTGGCTTCCACACGTATCTACCCTCGAAATGATGTTAATTCACTCTGCAGACACAGCACCTTCAAACGCACCTACCGACATACGTAGCCACATCTAAACTACACAGCCCTGCGGATAATACAGAACACTTCACTTTTAACCAACTACGGATATAATTTTAGAAATATGTGCAGAGCTCGATCATCAAGCGTTCTCACTTCAATCACGCTTCACTTACACTGAGAAACGCTTCTGCAAGGGTGGGCGTGTTTCCCTGTACGTGGGGGCGGGTCCGATGCTAACACGCCAGCATTTTAATGTCTGACCATGAATATGTACAACTCATTACCATAGCCACCGTTTACATTCACCCTTCCTGAATTTTACTATCATGGTCGCACATAACCCAACGGTCCATCCACACCGTACCACCAACCTAACCCCCTTAACACAGAAGTCCCTTATACTTCCACCAATCACGATGACATACCACATCACCAACTTGGACCCTTTAACACAGGATTCCCCTTATCCCTCTCTACCAAACACAGCGACATGCACTAACACCAACCCGGATCCTTTATCACAGGATTCCCCTTATCCCTCTCGCACAAATACGGTGATCTACACTATCACCAACTCGGACCCTTCATCACAAGAATCCCTTCTCTCACAACTGACCCCGATACAATAAGACCCAAGTATACCACGAATATTCGGACTCCTAATGACAGACCCGTTCAAAAGTACTATCGTCTCGAATCTCCACTGCCACACCACAGTGCCACTCACCATCTCATCAACTTAGATCCCTTATCGCCGAGGTGCCTTCTGGCTCCTCTTGACCAACCCGAATACAGGAAGACCCAAGTATGCCATGAAGACCCGGACTCCTAATGACAAACTCTGTCAAAAGTGACTATCATCTCAAACCCCCACAACCTAAATGTAGTGCCGTACACACAACATTGATCTCAGATCCCCCCATATCCCGGCTTCTCACCTGTACATCAGAACACAGCACCAAATACTCCATCTTACTCTTGGATCAACCTGCATTTCATCTTCCACAACAACCGCCTAAGTCGTCACTCCTCTCGCCACCAAACCTCGTCCCTATCTAGTACGGACTGCCGTGTGTACTACGTTATCACCTACATTTCCCACCACTCATATTCCTTAAATCGTAATAACCTCCGTGTCGAACTCCCCGACCGAACCATCCAACACGTTCCCGAAAACAAGAATTATACTTAACAATTAAACTCTGAAACATCTCCACAGGCCTCGGGGTGAAAGCAACCTGCCACCTACACTACACATCCACAAACCCCATCCGGACCTTACATCATTGCACTCGCATGTATGTAGCTACAGCAGTTTGTGAAGAACAAGCCAGTGATTTGGAACAGATGTGGGGAAAAACTAGAAAAAAAATGGGGCATGCTTTGGTATCTTATGCGTATGAGCGTGTGCATGTATGTGCATTACGAACCCAGCAAATGCTGGTGCCTATTATCTGCACTGGTTCTTGGGACTCCTGTAGGTCGGCTGAGCCTCAAATGGGTACCTATTAAGATGTCTAAAGAAGACAAAGACGGTCGGGCATGGTGCTTGTCGCTAACCTCATATTCTGGCCTTTTATGCACTTGTTTATAGTACGAATCGCAACAGTTTAAGGTTATACGGGGGATCTTTATCTTTGTATGAGAACATTCACGCCAATGGTTACACATGTCTAACCACGAGTGCATATGTTTTGTCACTTGTGCATATGTGTACAAATGTGGGTTTTTTTCTCTATCTTTCCGTTGTTAAACGTACTGGGTTCAAGGTGCAGTTGTGTATTTCTTTATTTTCCCGTGATGTCAAATCACTGCGTGATATTTTTTGGTGGTCAGGCGTGGTCAGATGCAGTTGTGCAATGCAATAAAACTACACTGGTGGGCTCTCTTTGAGAGAAAAAAGCAGTGTTTCAACACCTTACCCCAATGTAACCAAGCTTATCAGAATAATGTAAGTTTATAATATATAAACCCAACTAGCTCAGTTTCTGTGTTTAGAAAATAGCAAAATCTACAAACAGTTATAGGCACCAATAGTGTGCCACATTCAAATGTCGCGGACCGGCTAAGCGACAGTCGACTCCCGAGATACATCAGGCACAGACTCCATCGAAAGTGCGAACGGGGTTTCATGAAAACAACGCACAAACGGCCACTTGGCCACTCAGAGGACAATTATGCACAACATTACGGCGTTTCGGTCATACAGACGATAGTTACAGTACCGTATCACCAGAACCCCCGGCACGAACTCATCACCAGCTCCCTCAGCGCCCGAATGACCTCATCCCCCCAAACCCTGGCGTACTCCCGCTATTGTCCAGCCCCAATTAACCAATCCACGGTCCAGCGAGCTGTTGCCACCGTTCAGTCAATAGCTCGACCAACCCACGTCGAGTCAACAACTAAGGAGCTGTCCCCTAGTTCGAGCCTAACGTGAGTGCCCTCCCCGCACCCCCCCCTCCCCGTTCCTTTAACACCACGTAACACGTTGGTAGGGCCCCCGTAGGGCCCCAACATAGTCCCTACATGCACGCGGCCTGGCATCGTCATGGTTGAGCACCACACAACTCTTATTTTCATTCACAATTTTGCTGCCGCACCTGTGTTTTGCCTCCAGCTCATTTCCCTGGTGGTCCTTACAAAAAAGTACTGCGTATCTCGTTGGGCTCGGCTATAATCTGACTAAATGCACATCACATGTAGATATACAGTATGTATGACTACATGGTACACACATTGCATGGTGCCTGGTGAAGCAGTCAGCACACCTACATTTGCAATTCAGGTCACCGTTTCGACCTTTCCGAGCACAACAGTTGAACAATGGCGCATGTTTCTAAAATCCTTCCCCTCACTGCTGTTCCATGGGCAGCCATTAATTATCAGCATCTGCTTAATCTTGTACAGGGTCGCAATGGGCAGACCCTATCTCGGCAGACACAGGGCGCAATGCAGCATGATATGCAGATTGGAACGATACAGTTCATCGCAGAGCATGGGGAAATTTTGCCACGCCAAATACCCTAGGCAGCATTTCTTTGGATGGTGGAAGGAAACTGGAGTACCGGAGAAGCCCACCTGAACACGGGGAGTACATGCTAACACCACACAGAAAGGCACCCAAATAGGGAATCAAACCCAGAAGTTTCGACTAAATGGATGCACCAGTCAAGCCGGTTGGCAGCATGTTGTGTCTGTGTCACCGCCACCCGTGTCTACAGGCAGGAGTGACCAATGTAGTGGGAGAGAGAGAGGTTTGGTGAGACTGCAAGGGGTCAGCTTGTCCCGGGAGCTCCATTGGGGCAGGCTGTGCAGGGAGGAGTTAAATGGAGGGTCAACCAACGATACGAAGCAGTTCCGTTAACATGGTGTCAATTAAATAACCCTAGTGAGTCCTCAGGGTTGCAGTCGCCATACTCTGCCTTCCACTCGATGGAGCCAACCCGTTGATCGCCACTCGCAGCTTTTTCTTGGTGGCATTTCGTCTCACTCAGTTGAGTGCTGTGGAGCCACTGCCACGGCTAATGGCATTATGCTCCTCTGCAGCTACTCGCGTTCCCTCGTTCATGTCTCCTCATGCTGAGCCTCCCGGCTTTCGTCATTTCAAGTCTCTGGCGGCGCCCAGCTCTTCTCTCCATCTCTATCCCCAGGGCTGCTGGCTTGGATGTCTTGCTGAGACAGCCACTGCTCTTTCACATGCTGCCCTTCAAGCTGTGCAAGTCATACTTGCAATAGATGTGGATGTTTTTTCCCCATCCAGCACCGCTTCTACTCTCACCATCAATCTCGAGACACCCCTTGTCATCTCGGGTTCTCTTTCAGTGGGTGGTGGATTTTCTGCTGCTCACTCCGCTGTACTGCTGAGCCACGCATGTTCTCATGTAACGTTGGCAAGCAATCTCTTCACACGCACTTTCTATTGACTTGTACCATGTGCTCTGCTGAGCATAGATGTCTTCTTTGCTGTCGTTATGGCATGTCCTTGTGGTCTCTCCCCAGTATTTGCTCTGGTCCCTTCTCGGCATTTCCTCCCAGTCTCTCCTCGGTGTCTCCTCATGGTGTCACTGTATGCTCGCTTATATTTGCCCGAGATGACCGTTTTAGTTTCAACCAGTTTGGTCTGGGTCATTCTCAGTCCTCAGTTCGTTAACAACATGATCTCATATCATGTGTCTCCACCTGTTTCAACCAGCACACACCTCAACCTCTGTCGTCAAAAACCAGATCATCTCCACACCACGTGAGTTTGCAATTATTGACTTTCCACTCTCCTTAAATTGGTGTTTGCTCAGTGCAGCTATGCCTGCACTATTACCATGTGGCTCCACCTGCCACATACGCATTTCACTCTCTGACAACCTCAATTTTGTCTACTGGGCGGCTCCTGCCTGGGTCTACCATTTGTCTTCATGCAAAATCTTACATCTTTTGTCTTTGTGTGTGTGTGTGTATGTGGCGTACATGCAGTCGCCCAGTACATTTATGCATTTGTTAAGTCCACTGCGGGTAGGCGTATGATTGTGTATGCAAAGTGTGCACGCGTGATAAAAAAATAGCCCGAATCTGTGACAGTTTGGTGGGACAGAGTGTGGGTACTGCTAACTCTTCAGACATGCCTGTTCAACGTAATAGATAGTTAAATATTACCATGGAGAGGTTCTTCGAGAGCTCTGTCTAGTGGCTGCATATCCGCCAACAAGTGGCACGAGCAGGAAATTACAGAGCTGCTGATTTACCTTCTGGCGTACGCGTGTCCACCAGCAAGCACAATATACATGTAGTACATCGTCATCTTCTCAGACCAAACATCTAAAACTCATGGATTTGCTTATATCATGTACATACTATAATGTCATTTGCTTGTAGAATATTTTAAGCGTGCGTTAAACACAACAAGTAAAACACAACAATAATGACTATAAATGTTCGATATGCTTTGCAGCAGGCTGAAGCCAGTAAGCAGACATTTCTCCGAGCTTGGCTGCCAGGCGTTGAGTTCCTGCAAGCCTTCACGCAGAAGCAATCTTGTTGTGTCACTGCTCCTATACTCGCAAAGAATTAGCCCCTGAGCCACTCAGTCACCCCAAGCGTGCCGATGTACGCCTTTAAGCAATCAAGGTTAATTGCCGCTACATACGCAAGTAGCAGGTGCCTCGCAAAGCCTGGATACATATAAAGCCTCTGCAATCCAGGTCGCTGTTGCCAGGGAAATCTGGTCCAGGTTTATGAAATTTCCAGAACAGGTGCAGGCAGAGCAGGTAACTGAAGACTCTTTTTTTCATTGTAGGGGCACAACAGCAGGTATACACACGTTACTGCGTGTATGAAAGAACACACTGCTGTTAGTGTTATTCATTACTATGCATTACCCCATAGTCATAATAATATCAATGGGTGTTAGTTAAAATAACAGAATGGCCAGTATTGCGTGACACAAACTTGTAGTCGGATTTGTATTTCGTCTTGTATTGTTTCCACTCTCTACTATCTGGGATCATGATTTCAAAGCGTTTTACTGTTTTGCGAGTGATCCATTTATAAATATATAAATAAGAATGGATAATACAATGGAATATAGAGTGAATATGAATTGGTTTTTTTAGGAAACCAAATCATTTCTGTCTAAATACTGTCAATATTTCTGCTGCAATCCTCTATTAAAACTCCGCCGTTATATTACATAGTAGTACCGCATTCGATATTTGTGCAGACGTTAACGGTTGGAACCCATTACTAAAAGTGTGATGACCAGACTATTACACACCAATTGCTTAACAGCAACTGTTAAAGATCATCTGGTGTAATTCTTGAAAGTAGGCTATTGTGTGCCGGGATCAGGTTTAAAATGTATCATATTCCAAAATTCCCTGCTTATTTCTGAATTGGGATCTCACACACTTAGAGCCGCAATCGTCGCCCCCTGCTGGTAGACTGATGCCTCAGGTCACTCTTGAAAATAAGGCTGTATCCTGGACTCGAGTTATCACCTGGCTAATCAAAATAAACTTGAAAGTTTATTCGCCTTAATTTCCTCAAGGCAGGTTTCGCATATAATTATTTCTCTCAGTTTCGTATTTAGTACATTAAAAACGTACTTTATATGTCTCCACGCCCAAACCAAAAAAAGATGTGATAAATATCTCTACTGTACTGACAGGCGTTAGCCAGCGATGGAAATTCCAACATTTTAAAGAAATAGCGGAAGTTTCCTTAGGAATAAATTTAAGTTATCTGCCAATTGTCGTTGACTCTAGAATATTTCTGGGATGGAGTCAAGCATTATCATATTATCAAAACCTTGCACCAGGACCACAAGAAACGTAATTTTGCTCCTCTATATACTGTAATTGTATAATGATGGTATGACCACATTTATATATCCACTTGATTGTAATCGTACGGTCATTCGTTAAAAAATAATCTTACAATCACATCTACCACTACAGAGCATTAAATATTGAATTGTGATTTGTGTTTGTGCAAATTTTGTATCTCTCATGTGAAAGTAATTTTTGTACAGATTTCCGTTTGTCTCATTGCTGTAATTATTTGTTTTTACGTTTGTCAATTTAGTGACCCAGATCACTCTTTGCAAAAGGACTCGTCTTCTTTTCCTTAAATTCTCACCTGGTTAAACAAACGTCGAGTTGAGCACTCTACCCACAGCGCACCCTAACAAGTTGGCATACACCGGAGGCATTCTCACGGTTTTGGATGTGCATGCCACATCTTGTAGCATTCATTAATAAAATGACGACGTCGACTGTTACATGGGTACAATATGTACGACGGAAATAATCTGTTCACCTTCCTTAATTAGGATAGAATGCTCCTAACGTCCCAGTGCCGGACGTATTTGTATGGACTGACGTTTTCACCCACTTGGGGATATGGTGATGGTTTAGTCAGTTTCGTGTATCTTCAATAAATAAGCCAGATTTTCGAAAACTATACGCAATTGCTTTTGACATAACACCTCCACATACGCATTATTAGTCCGATTTAGAAATGTTGACAGCAACGTCAACTACTGTGATCGGCCAAACATCGTAATGCAGAACTCACTTTTAAAAATACTACCATGGGAAAATAAAAAGGAATGCATTATAATTGCAATACTTTATCTTTCTCACCCATGTAAAAATCATTACAATTTGCCCCAATCTCGATTGTCCATATACACATTTTTATTTACATTCACAATATTTCAATTAAGGGGTGCTTGAAAAGGTTAAACCATTGGGAGGCATATATGTTTTTGGTTGCTTCAGAGCTTGGGAACTCTTTGTATAAAATAGCCCCACCCCCAAATCTCCATGAACACGTGTGGGTACATTAGTGGTCTGGACCAGTACATGTGTCTACAGCCCTAAGTCTCATTATAAACAGCGGTTATAACTGGCTGTCAAACTGAATCAGGCACAATATGCAGTTGGCTCTACACCTACCACAATTGATTTAGAACTGCTTCAGAATGTGGTATGTGATTCTGCCCGTATACATATATGTACAATAAAACATTCGTGTTGGTTTCTATGTACACCGCGCATACTGCCAGTATGGTGTTGAGAGTGGAGTTTTATATATATATATATATACAAATTCTAACATGGCTAACTTGAAACCTTTTCAAATAAAACTTAACTGACTGCGCTGGCACACGTCTAGACGCTCCCATGAAGCACGTCGTCCAATACTTTATTTTATATATTTATGAAAAAGAGGCTGTGATGGGTTGGACACGTGTGAGGGTGGACAGACCACTGCAATTGGACATGAAGAGGTCACCCGCGAGATTCATGTGCAAGGGTAAAACCCAAAGTGAGATTGTAACATACTCTAATAAATTCGAAAAAGTGGACTTTAAAAGGTGATGTGTCAGATTTTACAAACAATGGGATCCAGTCGATAGAAGGACGTGATGGCAAGATGTGGTGCTCCAAGTGGTGTGGGCCATGGTGACTTGATTGCTCTTTACTTATTTAATAACTTTTAAATAGACTTTGGGCAAATGAGGGGGGAGAAAGGACAAACAAAAGAGGCTGACAGCTGAATAGCACAAGGAAACAGCCATGAGAAGAAGCAATAAGAAAACAAAGCAAACGTGTATGAATATAAGGAGATATAAAGTTAAATGACGCTACCGTAGAGACCTTAATCTAGCAGTATATAGACACTGACTAGCGGTGTGACTCTTCCCACACTCTAAGAATGCAATTTTCCAATGTTCATCTTCAACCGCACAAAGTTTGCACGCTTATGAACAACCGCGCTCTGAGACGCCTCCATGCACTTAGTAGTTCATCCGTCATTTCAGAAAATTCATACCATGATTGCTCTGGGCACTATATCAGCGGGTGGCACGGTGGCCCAGTGGTTAGCGCTGTCGCCTCACAGCAAGAAGGTCCCGGGTTCGAGTCTCTCGGCTCCGGTGCCTTTCTGTGTGGAGTTTGCATGCTCTCCCCGTGTCCGCGTGGGTTTTCGCCGGGTACTCCGGTTTCCTCCCACAGTCCAAAAGCATGCTCCTGGATAGGTTGATTGGCTCGCAGACTAAAATTGTCCCGCAATGCCCGGCGATGGACCGGCGTCCCGTCGTCGGGTGTATTCCTGCCTTACGCCCTATGTTTCCGGGATAGGCTCCGGCTCACCGTGACCCTATATAGGATTAAGCGGTTTCAGATAATGAGACTATATCAGCTAGGATTCTTTAACTGAAATACCCACAACGAGCCGCTTGGCGACTCTGTTCTTAGAATTTAAAGAGCAGTGTGCGTGGCTACAAACCTCGGACAGCACGGGTAATTTGACTACAACCACGGCCACCCACGCAGTGTGATCAGAGCGAAGGGATTGACGGACACGGCGACGGGAGAGATCACAAACTCAGAAGGTGATCAGGCATTCTCCCCTAAGCTCATATGTTGTTGTTTTTGACATGCCGTTCTCTCATAGCTCATAATTGTAATAAAAACGAGATTGTTGTTAATATGCCGTTCATATGTCATTGTTGCTGCTTACCATGCCGTTCTCTCCACAGCTCTGTGCAGCGCTTTGTGACCCACGGGTAAAATGTGCTTTAGAAGTGCAATTATTATTATTAAGTGGTATTTACATCTAATTAAAATATGTAATAGGACAAAGATTTGAGGTGAAATCGATTATGGGGGAAGGGGGGGAGAGAAATGACACGTGCACTAACAGAACATAATTGCAGACCGCTCCTTTAAGGAAATGGTTTGAGTGGAACAGCTTTATAATTGGTGGCCGTGTTTACCAGGAATAAGATAAGTGGAATGTACTAAGCATTCCTCGCTCAAGTGACATTAGAATTTAGACGCGTAGTCAGAGAGGATCCCACCCTCTGAGTCACCCCTGCAAAACAAATGAAACACTCCAAATTAAATACAGAACGCCTTAAATGCAGCCATGCCAACCGTGGGACATGTACGTGTGGAGCATTTAATGTTGTGCGTTCCATTTTGTGCAAGGATGGCGTGGTGCGGAAGCTTCTGTGCTTGACAACCTCCCTAATGTGCTAAATAGAATTGGGTCAGCATTACTTTAATTCTCTTTACATGTGATAAATGAGTTCAGAGGTAATCAATTATGAGAGACTAATGCGCAACATTGGGTAATAAATGAATGGCACAGGAAGAACATTAGCAGCAACCTGGAACAACATAACAGGGATCACAATGTACTGGCCAGTGAATCACTTGACTGTAATCCCATTGTGCTTCACGTCTTTCACTTGTAGGTGTCTTTGTGTCCTTTTTGCTGGCCGTAGAATTTGTTTTTATTTCCACCAAGAGGGGCATTCTATCGCATGGTGATACCTTGTTCTTCGTTTCCTTTTTATCTGCCAACAGTCATTTGGAGCACTGCAATCTTGACCTTTGACTGGCTAACCCCAAAAGCAATCTCATACAAGATTTTCATCTGTTAGATCATTCTCTGAAAAATTTGTCCAAACTGGTAAACGAGTTCTTAGTATACGGTATGTGTGGCGAGAGATATGTTGATACAAAGTAGGCAAACTTGGAATTTTAGGAAAACATGTATTTTGCATGTACGTTTTGTAAATATTCCGTGAAACGGTCAAATAACGATTAGACTTTGATTGTACGATTAAGCATGAGTAAAATGTGTATTTAATGTGCAAAGAACACACATTACCAACATGCAAAAAATATATTTTTTTAAATCCTTTAATGAGCAATATCATTACTTTTGCAAACAAAGTATTACTTTGAAGTAAAACGAATTCGGTATTACAGCTAGAAAATCGAGTAAATGGGATAAATGAGAAAAATATGAAGCGCAATTATGGCATAGAAGCATAACAGTAGACTGTGCTGCAGTTTCTGTGCGATATAACCAATCTTTTATTGTCAATGTTTTTTTATTTATGAGCCAGCAAAACGTATAAAGAAAACAAGGCGCACAACATTTTGTAATTATCTGTGGGAAATTATTTAGCTTTATCGTAAAGCAATCAGTAAAAGTAATTTTCTTTGTCGTACACACACACACCCCCTCAAACGGCTCACAACTAAAACATTAATTTATATGCATCGTATTTTCTCAAGGGCAAGCTTGATGGCTCTGAACGAGGCGTTTATCCCAGATTGAATTGGACACGACTGCATTCTGCTTTCCTGAAATAGACTTCGGCAAGGAGATGTTGCTAGGCAACCCTGCCGAGCTCAAATAAAGCACTGAATCGTGGGATTGTTTGCTGAAGTCACAGCATTGCTCCGAGAGAGAAAGAGAGAGCAGAGAGAAAGAGAGCTGCAAAGCTTTAAAACGTAGCAGATTAGAGGGCAATAAAGAAAAATATCTGGGACTTGTCGTGTGTTTCTATCATGCTTTGGAAGAAAAAATGAGATAGATGATGGCTCGCTATGGTTTAAATGACAGTGCGACATGTAGCTGGGTGTTTATACATATTATACAATGTGCATCCGTAGATGTGCGCTATACACACGCAATCATCCATTCCTCTCGGTGATTAACCGCGTCCCGCAGAAACATATTTCAAGTAAATTGGTGCCGCAGCCGTTGTTTCCACGTTGTAAATAAATCGCTCGGCTGCCTTCAGTTGGCCTGATTAAATAATTGCAAAAATACCAAACTGTCACTTTCATGCCACTGCTGCCTTTAAATGTAAAAGTAAATGTTTCACCCGCAGCAAAAGAAGATGCTATAAATAACAATGGTGTGTGTAATTCGAGAAAACGATTCAAAATAATCCTCCGTGGGGTGGCACACAGGCGTGCATTCGTAGTTATTTGGTGGCAATGAGTGGTCCTCTTTACTGGCCGTGGCGCTAAGACCTGTTTTGATTAAAACATTAGACCTAGGGGCAACAACACTCGTGCCAGCCAGCTTCTCTTGGCCACATTTAACGGATATTCGTAAAAGAATATTAATGAAAACAACTTGTGCAAACTGCAACAAGAATCTGTCTGTATTCTATAACAAAAAGCGTTCACAACATTCAGTGTAGCCATTGGGCGTAATACATAGGGTTCTTTGCTAATATCCCGTAATCATCATCACTGTAGTGTGTGTCATACGGTGCCGAGTACAAGATACATTGGGATAGTTGTGCCATCTCGGATAATCATTTGAAACTTAGGCACAGATAATAGTACGTTTAAAGCATGAATCCTTTAGCTGCATGAGTTTTTTTTTCATATTAGAACTGCTCTGGTAGCGTGTTTGCTAGGAGTGCCCGCTAAAAGCATATTCACCAAGATTTCTCCTACATATTACGCAAATATTTCATTTGCTTACTTATCACCTATGTGTCTGCAATAAAACTTATTTGAAATTAGGATTTTATATGACAAAGTACATGATGCCAAAACCCATCAAATGCCTTGTAATCATGCATGATCAGTGATGGTTCCCCATGTTAAATGACCTAGGCTTAATAAATATGCCTATAATGGTGGCTTTTACAAAACAAAAATGTATCAGTATTCTCTGTTTTAAGACATCAGTATATACAAAATAGGAAAGGTTTTCATTTTTCGCATACGTATTTATGCTTATGCGTATGTATCTTGAACGTGTGACTGGTGGCACATTGAACCTATTTTCAATTTAACATGCGGCAGCCACACATCAGCACGTACCGCTGGCCTGGAGCGTTTGCAGAGTTAAAAAGAGGTGGACTGTGTCATGTGCTATATAAACAGGGTCACGTGGTTGACAATCAATGTGATATTCTATCTCTCACTGCAAATGTTTTCCATTTTAGAGCCATTGTCCGTTCGTGTTCATGTTCTGTGTGCCTACTTGCTCCACGTTCATTTGCAAGAGCTGTTTGCCCTTTATAAACGCGATATTAATTTTGTGCGCATTCACTTCCTTGAGTGAATAGATTCTTAAGTAATTCTGCACTTCGTTCAAGAAAAGCTGAAATACTCATTTATTTATCCAATGACCAGCAATCACCTAATATACTGAAAAAACATGCATAAATATTAGAAACTCATTTTGTATTGTTGTGGAGCATTATCATTAATAGCATGTATTATATAAGCACATAAGGGGTCTGTAAGTTACTATGATAAAAATATGTTTAAGTCCATTGACCTATTGGAACTGCACGGTGGCCCAGTGGTTAGCGCTGTTGCCTCACAGCAAGAAGGTCCCGGGTTCGAATCTCTCGGCTCGGGTGCCTTTCTGTGTGGAGTTTGCATGCTCTCCCCGTGTCCGCGTGGGTTTTCGCCGGGTACTCCGGTTTCCTCCCACAGTCCATGCTGCTGCATAGGTTAATTGGCTCGCAGGCTAAATTGCCCCGCAGTGCCCGGCGATGGACTGGCGTCCCATCGTGGGTATATCCTTGCCTTGCGCCCTGTGTCTGCCGGGATAGGCTCCGGCTTCACCGCGACCCTGTATAGGACTAAGCGGTTTCAGACAATGAGATGAGATGAGACTCAGGTTTCCTCCAACTGTTCAAGGATACGCTGCTGCCTAGGTTAATTGGCCTACTGAGTAAATTGCAACCAAAAAGCGTCACATCCTGGGTATTCCCCCACCTTGCGCCCTCTGTCGGCCGAGATAGGCTCCATCCCCCCGCAACCCTGTACAAGGTTAAGCGGGCATTGATAATGAATGAATGAATTACCTATTGACCTTTCAGGCTGCAGACTTGTCTTTATAATACCCCTCCCCCATCGTTTAGATTAGATGGAGCTTGCGAATAACAGTAGGCAACTCAGTACTTATTCGTGCAGTCTTAAGTGTCACTGATTACTTTAATGCTTACGGACAGAGTTTTATTTTAATAACAACAATTGCACTTCTGGACAGCTTTTCACCCGAAGGCCACACAGCGCTGCACAGAGCTGTGGAGAGAACGGCGTGACAGCGATAACGACATATGAACGGCAAATCAACAACAATAACGTTTATTTCAGTTACAAATCTGGGCTGTGACGAGAACGGCATGTCAATAAAAACATCAGAGCAGTTAAATTCAAAGTCAAATAATGGCTTTATGCCCGACGATGGACTGGCGTCCCGTCGTCGGGTGTATTCCTGCCTTACGCCCTGTGTTTCCGGGATAGGCTCCTGCTCACCGTGACCCTATATAGGATTAAGCGGTTTCAGATAATGAGATGAGATGAGAACTCAGTACGGGCTTTTTTTCACTCAATAAATCTGAACGCTGATAATACTCAAAATTTCAGGTTCCTTTGCAAGTTTATTTTGTTTAACCAGGTGAAAACTCACGAGGCAAGGATGAGTTGAAAATGGTGAAAACAAATCAGCGTTCAGATGGCGTCCACATTTCCTCGGAGGGTCAACACCAGTGCAGAGTTTGTTTGCTCAAAAAAATGCTGAGGCAAATTAATGGTCTCGAAGGACAATAAGCAGATGTACCATTCATATGTGGACGCGCAGTGCTCCATTCTGCTACTGTTGACATACAAACATTACCTCATCTTCGTCAAGGGTACATACTACAGTAGCTTCCATTGCTCATTCCGACTGTTCGTCGGTGGTGACTCGTTCCTCACAGTGGTCGAGTGGCGTTTGATGAAAAAGAGAACGTGAGTCAGCGGTGGTGGACACGGGCATCCAGTGAGAACCGACCCAGGAAACAATCATAGACTACACATGCACAGCCCTAAGCCGTCCTTCAAGGGACACTCGTCGAGTGCTGCTGCTTAGCAGTGGCATATACCACCTCTTGGATGCAGTATAGCAACTTAGCAGTGGGGTATACCACCTCTTGGATGCAGTATAGCAACTTAGCAGTGGGGTATACCACCTCTTGGGTGAGGTCTGGGATGTTGACGACCCGCAATGATTCTTTTTTTTGTGAGTTAGGCTCCGAGTAATGTTACATTCCAGTCAATGTGTCACTAATCCTCAATCTTGGCTATATTACAAAGTACATTTCTGAATCACTGCACAGAGGATTTTGTTACTTGTTGCGACGGTGGGCATCCTGGCATTTGTACGCAACACGGCAAGATATGACATAAGAGAGTAAAATAAGCTAATACAGTGCCGTAATGCCCTTGACTCATATGTCTTTGGATCATGGGGTCCACTCGGATCAAAACAGATTTTGAGCACACAAAAAAGCTAGGAGAATTTCATCAGCCGGAAATTGGATCTTGTAATTCAATAACGTTGAAAAATCACTTTCTGGGAAGTCTGTATGAGTTGCCAGGCAGCACTGTGTGTCTGTCATAATGGCAGTGCTAATGCTTTGTAAATTGGAGGCGTGATTGGTTTTCGGGTTGAAAATCGCCCCTGGGCAATGCAATTTTGTTGTTGTTGCGCAAATGATATTGAAATTGCACGGCCCAACATGGTGGGCCACGTTTACATTAAACTGATCGTTGAATAATAATAAATCAACAGTTCGCATTGATGCGGTATTGTGTATGAAAATGCCACCACGGAATACCAAAAAAATAACCATACGCAATTTGCATCACCGCAAGATTACGTTACCACTCCTAACGATATCTCTGTGGCGGATAGTCCACCACCAGCTAGTGCACAGCGTACTTAACAGATTCAGTGGGCCCCAATCACGCCACATACACACATCGATTGATAGCCCGATTAAGCGTGTTACAAGACGTGACAGCTCGACATGCGGATTCATACAGGGATCTGGCAGGCCTAATTAAAGGTGCAAAGCAAATTTTTGTGAAATGAACACGTCAAGAAATTACTTGCTTGTCATCGCTATTGCTTTGGTGTTAATAATCGTTCGGGTGGTTATGAGATTTTCTCGCACGTATCCCGTGATATATTTAGTCAACGTTGATAATTGCGCATTAATTCACACACATTAACTGGAGTAAGTGTTGGATGTTTTCTCGATGTTAGTTGACGACTCGTGCCACACAACAGGTCTTCGCGGGAGGATAATACTTCAGCCTTCTGGAGCAAAATGCATCTCGGTTATATGCACCACTGAGCCAGGGTGTTTGTGAGAGAGAGAAAAAGAGAAAAAATAGGTGATTTTCGTGCAGCTGTCATCAAGATATCAACTGATGCAATTTCCAGCTCAGAATTGCTTTGCTCATTGTCAATCTCCATCCCACGATCCGACGTAAAAAAAATATAAACATCAGTAATTTTTGCACACACCACCTCCCCTCTCCTCTCTGCGTGCCAGCAGTTATCATCGTTCTTAACGTAGACACTGCTCGCATGTTTTTCCTTGTCTTTTAGTCACTACGCATACACGACGGACATCACCTTAAACATGATGATCTATAAACCAATGCGCAGCAGCTAATAAAACCAATCCATATTTGCGATGTATAATTTGATACGTTGAACTTTCACTTTGAAATGAATCACAATGCCATCTCATGGCGAGTAGAAGCCTCCGATTCTGTCTATTTTTTTGTGAATTCAAGGCTGACTGTCAAAAGCAGAAACAAGCCGTACATCACTGTGGTTTATCTACAGCTGCTATAACATAGAAAATGTAATGACTGCACGGAGCGAAAAAAAATAAGAATTTACTGATTATCAGTCTGTTGAGGTCTTCCTAGTCAATAACGCATCTCTTTTTGCAGATCCCATTTACTGAAAAAACCGAATCAATTTTCTGTGACTAAATTGCTTTGTGTTTCCTTGTCAATCAATGCCAGTGGGATGAGGAATGAAAAGACTGTGAGAACATGACTAAATTGGATTGTTATTCAGTGAGATTTTTTTTCATTTCTTTCAGCGAGTTTTATCTGACATTCTCATCCGTGCGTGGGCTGGGAGACTGGCTTTCCATTTACCAGCACCAGATCATCTTTCCTTGTACTCTTTTTATTTTCCTACCCTGCCTTCATTTGTAATCTATTTACACGGCGATTCTCTGAACCATTTACAATTTTTACTTTATGTGTCTTTATATAATGAGGTAAATATTTATTTTTCGCCGTGCGTTTGCTACAGTGTGTGAAATCTCAATTCAAAAATGAACTTGGCATTAATTCACTAATTACTGTGATCTGTCTTAATACTCAGGCCTGTATACTTTCAATCATTACTTTTCCGATTCTCCATCGGACTTATCTAATTATGTCAACCTATCTAATGTATTTTCTTTGTCCCATCTCCTCTCCATTTTCTTGTTTCCCCGAACCCTTGTGCCTGTTATCTCTCTATGCAATGCATGATGGATGGTTGCAGAAGGTCAAAGGTTGGGCTGCAGAGTAAATCAGTTCTGACACCAGGCACAGAACACTTGCACACCCGCCATAGGCCATGACAAAACGAAAATTGACAGCATCCAAGATACGTACTTTTTAATATTGAACATTCAGAGCATGAACCTATGCGTTTCAAACCTCTCTGAATGCCTTCTGCAGTCCAGGTCCACTTGCAAGTGCAGATCATAGCGTGCATTTGCACTGGGAACAATTAACAAAATATGTCTAGCATACACATCAGTGTCGTTTATATCTCATCTCATCTCATTATCTGAAACCGCTTAATCCTATATAGGGTCACGGTGAAGCCGGAGCCTATCCCGGAAACACAGGGCGTAAGGCAGGAATACACCCGACGACGGGACGCCGGTCCATCGCCGGGCATTGCGGGACAATTTTTTTTTAGTCTCCGAGCCAATCAACCTATCCAGGAGCATGCTTTTGGACTGTGGGAGGAAACCGGAGTACCCGGCGAAAACCCACGCGGACACGGGGAGAGCATGCAAACTCCACACAGAAAGGCACCGGAGCCGAGAGACTCGAACCCGGGACCTTCTTGCTGTGAGGCGTCAGCGCTAACCACTGCGCCACCGCGCCGCCCGTCGTTTATATGACTGCTTAGAATTATTAAATGAGATTTTAATATTTTATGTATTTAGTTACCCTTAGATACTATATAATATAAAACGGTAAGGATCATTCTTTGACAAAAGCTGCTCAGTATTTTCGTTGGCAGGCGATTCGGACAGGCATTGTGCAACCCACAGCTTGGGAAATGTATCTGCGCTCCACACTTAAATTGGAGATCATCAGCAATGTAGGCTCGCCTGTGTGACTACCTTGAAAACCAGGAGTGTTGGAGGTAAGGAGGCCACAACTAAGCCACGGGCACTTTGAGAGGTGTAACAGTGACGCAGTAATAGATGGTACCTATATACATGTAGTACAATATACATATACATGGTTTAGCGTGCTATGATCAATAGGCCATATAATGACTTTTTGCAGTTTGGGCCACAGGGATATACGGCAATTCAGAAATAAAAATAACATATCTCCAACAAGCACATATATACTTTACAAGTGTAAATTACTGCACGTGCAAACATAGTAACTGTGTCTGCCTTTGTTAATATTTTTAATTGGCTTTCAATGTTTGATGACACAACTCTAAAGCAATCAAGTTGACTTTTGAAATGTTTTTTTGAAAATTGATTTTCCCCAAGGATAGGTGCTTTAGCCGGCCAACGTAATGCAACATGTAAAAACGAGAGACCAGACGCAGGAGCGCACACATTTCCACATGTACCTACCTACACAAGCACACAAATATACGCAGGTTCACACTAGCAGTCACAAAACGCTCAGAGATAATGCCCATTGCCGGCTCTTGAATAAGGGAGGAGGGGAGGCCGCAATATTATTAAACACCATAAATCACAGTGCGAAATTTATGACAGCTCCCATATGAGATGTACTGCAGCGACTGTATTAAAGAAAATATGCAAACTGCACTTGTGATAAGAGCGTGTGGACACCGTCATTTCAACACGTAATCTGTTTGTATTAGCCAAATGTCACACGCTATAAGTAATAAGCGTCATCATTTTTTCCCTCTCTTCTTTCTCTCTTTATACCCACTGAGATAAAAACGGTCGGGAGCTGTATTGGTTCACAGTTTAATTGAGCCATTAATCACGGAGACAGCGTTTTAATTAAAGTGCCAGTGTGACACCGTTGGCGGGAATTAATCACGCCGGATAACTGTTAATGAGGGTTATGCGCTGCAATTAGCGCTGTGCTCTGGGCTCAAACACGGATTTCTTAATTAGAGTCGCCAGTGCGCCCCTCTCCGCCGTAATTGTTATATGCTCCGCGGAAGATTCATCATGCGCTCTTTGTGCCCGAGGTATAAATGGATCGCTTTGCAGCCAGTAATTGGGTAGCTGTAGTCCTAATTGCCAACATCCCAGATAATGATAGAAACCATATTTTAGTGTACAAAATCATTAAGGATCCCCCTATTTTTATTTGTTTTTATACTTCGGCGGCTAAACATAAAATCCGTAGCCCTCCTTTGATTACCGCGTTTTAATTTAATACGTATACATTAACGCTGCTATTAAGGAGTTAATGCTTTCGCAGGCAGACTCCTAAGAGTCACAGACCCCTTTTGCGTTTTCACTTAAATCATTAAATCTACATTATCTCTGAGAGTCCGCACAGGTGAGGTGCTATTACCCAGTGGGGGATATGTTGTGGAAGGGGAGGGGGTCCCCTTTAATACAAGACAAGGAATAAGTCGCAGGTCATGTCCTGTGTGTGCTTTTCATATCCTACGTTGGCCTTGTGCACTGTTTGCTCCGTGTGTTTGCTCATAAATTGCAACAACCACGGGCAGCTAAAGAGCAAGGTATCAGGTGTTGCATTATCGAGACAAATGCGTTTTAAAAGCTTACTTATAAGTTTGGCACTGCGGTTGAGCAACGCTGAGTTCACACGTACAACTGACAAGGACAAAAATAGCCCATACAGCCTTGACAGACGTTTTTGGGACATGTGCTGTTAGCGAGCACATGTGAAGGCTGACACGGTACACGAGGGGGTGGGTGGCCAGCAACCACGCCCCGCCACCGTTCTCTCCCTAGTGGTGATAATTATACACCAGACCAAGTACTTCCATGAGGCTGAGGTGACCTAGGATAGGCCCAGGACTCGTTCAGGTAATCTTCTCTGGTATTGGCCGTGAGCGCTAATTGAACTCAGGTGGTTCAGGTGCCTAGCTAACCGTTGCACGCTTCTCATGCACACACCTGGCAGCAGGTACAAAACACACAAATTTCACACATGGACTTAATATACAATCACATTATGTAACGCATTATGTAATTTCATTTTGAACCTGTGAACCCAACCGATTGTAATTGAAAATCATTCTCGTGGCATACACAGCAATACATATGACTGCTTTAAGAACATAGCATTTTATTACCCAATTCATCACGTTCTTTGTTTATATAGAGAAAAAACGCTCGACAAATTACACGACTCGTTTTCAAGAGTCTTCTATATTGTGATGTTTGGACAATTTCTTTTGTTGAGTTTTCTAATTTTGTCTAGTGGGTAAAAAAGGCAGAGTTGCACAAACAAACCCCAGATGTATTGTGGGAGAACTCTTACACTTCACTCAGGTAGCCTAGCAGCAACCAACTTGCAAAAGGTAAAGAGGCATCCCTGTAATAGCTCGTTCACAATTCTGTCGTGCAAGGTCCTCTACTGATCCCCTCTAGATCCCCCATTCTCAACCCATCAGTGGGCCACGAGCGCCACCTAGCGGTAAGTGGAGACCAGACCCAAGTGAGCCTTGAGGTGCAAAAGGTTCAGAACCCCTGACATAGAGGGCATTTTTCCTCTTCTTCCACCTTGTACAGAGTCCCACTACTTTTCCCGAACTCAAGTGACCTGCCGATTGACTAACCGCCAGGTAAACAGAGGCAGAGGTGATTTAACAAACTTGCACCATTGTTTCAACTGTCACGCTTGGAGATCCAATCGGCGACCTCTGAATTATAAGGCCAGAGGCAGTATCTCGTATCTTGTACTCACACACTCACCTACCAATCTCCCTGCAAGCCCGCCCACCTGCCTGCCCATTCGCCTTACGCAGACATCCGCACTGAACCTATGCCCAGCTGTAACAACAACAGGTGCGCTTGAAAAAATCTGGCTCTACACGCTAAACGGATCCTGTCCTGGTTTCCAAAGTACCACAGCAGGTGTGTATAAAAAAAAACATGTAACTGTAGACAGCATGCTTTCTCGTGTATGAACACAATGAAACGCGTGCGCGGGCTTCGGTTACCTGCAGCGAGAGCACCTGTTATGACGGGAATTGTAAACGTGCAGCGGATCCCTTCAGCTCGTGGGGCATGGAGTTGCGGCTAACATCCATGATTATACTGGGTGACTTCGCGATGGCTTTGCATCGGAACGGAATGAGGATGGCCGCAAACAGTTGTGTCTGCATGTAATGGTATTGATTTAAATCTTTAAATTCCAATTGTACTTACTGCCGTGCAACT
>JAZEWT010000011.1:21613393-21624980 GCA_036362905.1 Mordacia mordax
GAGCCGAGAGATTCGAACCCGGGACCTTCTTGCTGTGAGGCGTCAGCGCTAACCACTGGGCCACCGCGCCGCCCCGCGATAACTCTGTTACGCCAAATAAGTCCACAGAGGGGGGCAGAGGGGACATTTGGCCAAAAAAGTGTACGAGTTTCAGCATTTGTGTAATATTAAGTGTTATACTCGATTTCCATTTACTTTCCCACGCAAACTCTTCATTACCCTGTTATTCGTGCGTTTTAATCATAACAAACAATGAAGAGACGTGCAGGAAATCAGAACATGCCCTAACTTTTAGAGATGTGACAATAACAGAGGCGGTGCTATTCGGGCAACGGCTACTTTGATGAGAGGAGACGAGAGCGGAGGCGCGGGGAGACGAGGGGAGACGCGGAGACGAGGGGAGACGCGGAGACACGGTCACACTCAAACACACAACCTCGTGCTCCCGCGAGTCTTTTCTGTCGCGTGAGACACACAGGAGACACGGAGACAGAGACATAGAGAAACGGAGAAACAGATACACAGAGATATGGAGACATACGGCCAACAGACACGGAAACACACAGATAGCGATACAAAGAGAATGCAGTATTTGAAAACGCCATGCCGTTCTTGGTAGATTGTAATTTGTTAACTTTCTAATATATGCCCGTACTATATATATAACATCTCATCTCATTATCTGAAACCGCTTATTCCTATATAGGGTCACGGTGAGCCGGAGCCTATCCCGGAAACACAGGGCGTAAGGCAGGAATACACCCGACGACGGGACGCCAGTCCATCGCCGGGCATTGCGGGACAATTTTAGTCTGCGAGCCAATCAACCTATCCAGGAGCATGCTTTTGGACTGTGGGATGAAACCGGAGTACCCGGCGAAAACCCACGCGGACACGGGGAGAGCATGCAAACTCCACACAGAAAGGCACCCGAGCCGAGAGATTCGAACCCGGGACCTTCTTGCTGTGAGGCGACAGCGCTAACCACTGGGCCACCGCGCCGCCCTATATATATAACATGTACAAAATAACTTGGACATCATATAACACATTGGTATATACCATTATTGAGACCAAGTATCGGCTTCAGTGGATTGGCATTTGGCTACTGCGGCTGATGAAAACAGTAGCAGTAGCCAATTGGCAATTGGCATTTAAAAACTGAAGCAGTCCGCAAATGTTGAGTAGTTCATATTCAGCTGGTACCTGGCAATGTATTCGAGTATTACTGCATCATTTCCACATTCTGAAAAATTGGTATTAAAGGCATTGTGACATCGTATGGAAGATTAGGCTAATGCTTTTTAATGTGATGACCCAGAGCAGAGATATGAAAATTACTTGCAACTAAATAATGAACAATACAAATTGCAGGATGGTACCTCCATAAACGTAGTCATTCAATCTAATGAAAGTGCAATGAGCATAGTCTATGTACAATCCATTATATGTCAGGTATGGCAAGTGCTATTATATTGTATGAGCCATCTGCTTCACATAGCATTCTAATAGAGGAAACAATCCTGGAAATTTTGCATTTCATAAAATAAGACATGCATTGTGAACAAACCACGTGCAAATAAATTGTTTATCAGGTTGAGAACATTGGAGGAAATTGTGTCAACGTTGCTCTATATGAACAGTGGGTATTTAAAAAAATAGGTCTGGAGGTTAGCATTGCGTTAATTAAGAACTACAACACACACTCATAAGGTGCATTTTGCATTGTAGAATCAATATCATTATCAATTCCCACTTAATCCTGTACAGGATCGCAGATAGCCGGAGCCTATTCCAACAAACAGAAGACGCAAGGCTGGGCTATACCCAGGATATGACGCCAGTGCATCACAGGGCACTGGGGACAATTTACCCAGGAGACCAATCTCCATGCAAAATTCACTAACACTGGTTAAATTGTCCCTGTTCTATTCTGGGGTTGGTTTTTAGGCAATCCCATATAACCAACACCCTGCCCTAAATCGGAGGGAAATACCAAAAGAATAGCTGCCATTATGCAATTGAGCGATGGCACATGAGAAATTAATCAATCCAACTATTTGCTTACAATGAAATATCCGTCTCAGATTGCTGATAATGTCAGCCAGATCACACCATATAATAAAGTCAACTTTCCAATAGCTCTCACTTAGGTAACTGTCGCCAGTTTTGGTAATTTTCTGAGCTTCGCAAAATACCTCTATCACAGAGAACAAGGCAAATAACCCCCGAATTACCTCCATTACGGCAAGTGCACACTGTGGTATTGGTATTGACACTCGTAAACAATATACTTTTTCCTGCCTGGGTTCCACTCATTATTCATCTCATCTCATTGTCAGAAACCGTTTAGTTCTGTACAGGGTCGCGGTGAGCAGGAGCCTATCCCGGCAGACACAGGGCACAAGGCAGGTATACACTCACGATGGAACGACAGTCCATCACCGGGCACTGTGGGCAATTTAGTCTGCAAGCCAATTTTCCTATGTAGCAGCATGTTTGTTGGACTGTGGGAGGAAACCGGAGTGCCCGGCGAACACCCACGTGGACACGGGGAGAGAACATGCAAACTCCACACAGAAAGGCACCCGAGCCGAGATTCGAACCTGGGACCTTCTTGCTGTGAGGCGACAGCGCTACCTGCTGGGCCACCGTGCACTGATGCAGGTTTTCATCAATGAATAATAATTACTTCCCAAAGCTGTTCTTTTGTGGATAGCCGTATCGAGCGCTCCTATCTTCTTAACAAAGTCTCAGCTTCCGCGTTCAAGGCCTCCTGAAGCATACTGAGACTCAGTAGGGAAACGATTGATTGGGAGGCAAAAGAAGACAGGAAAAGCGCTAGACACGGCTATCCCGAGAGAACAGCTTTGGAAAGTAATCGTCAGTAGTCTCATTTTCTACCTGCTACACTTGTTTAAAATATATTTTTTACACTGCATATAGAGGCATATTTTCTGACAATCTAATTATTTGTATGTAATGGTATCTTTTCTTTAGTAATATTTGCTTAGAAAAATCTTCTAAGCAAGAACATGGAATTACGTACGAAAGGATATGGAACAATCAAACAAAAAATAGAAGACCAAGGTATATTGGATTGACAAGGTAAATAATAATCTCAAACATAAAGGGCGACAAACAGAAGCTGTGAAGCCAGTGCAAAACAGAAGAAGGTAGACGCGATGAGTGTGGCTGCATGGCCGAGCGGTAGAAGATTTTCCTCTGTTACAATGGTTCGATCCAGGAGGCTGCCAAGTTATTAATAATAAAGCCCTTTTGGGTAAGGTCACGTAGAAAATAAGTGTCATAAGCCCACCTCAACTGGACAGCCAATAAGTGAGGTTTGTTACGTGAACAGAACGTGTCAATTGTTTACTACTTCAGCACACCGGTGAGTTAGCAAGCAAATCTGCAACCTTACAATGAAATATTTTTGGTCGCGGTGTCCAATGAGGCTCATTGCAATTTTCAGCGAAACGTCGTTTTTTATTGTAAATGTTGTGGGTTTGATCTTCAGCACACTAGCTTGCTGAAGTAGTAAAGAATTGGCACGTTTTGTTCACATGATAAACATTTGCTAATTGGCTGTGTCGGGTGGAGGCGGGCATACGACATTTATATTTGATGTGACCTAACACAAAAGGGCTTTATTAGGTATAACATTGGTCATGAAAGCGTTCGTGTTACATTTGCCCTCATTATGACTGCGAGCATATCATCTATGAATAATGCACCATTTGCTTTAATGTAGGTGCGTGTTTTAAAAAAAACGTGCCCTTTAGTACCAGAATCGCAGTTAAAATTTTCATAAAGAAATTTATATAAGGAATGACTCAACTGGAAAACTCATTGCAACATCGCCCCCTACTGTAAGATAACTGTAGCCTCTGTCTGTGAAACAGCGTATATCTGATGGCCTTGCTGCGAGAAAATGGAATGTTGTGGATACAGAATTACGATTATAATTATTTCTAACTTCCAAGTTGTACCATAATATACAGTCAACATGTTTTGCCTGTTTTTTTTCTATCTGCGTGAGAACCACTGCCGGAAATCATATAGCCTATTGCATTGCTCGTGTAATAAGGCAGAAGTGGTGAAGTGTTTTTAATTTGTGTTTGTACACAGCTGCTAATAGGTATTCGGCAAATCTTTCATTTAACGTCTTCTCTTACTGTAACGAGTTTTGTTAAATTGGAAAACACAAAGGCGTGGCCGCAATTTATTGAGATTGTTATATTTAAACACGGAAGCACTTGCCCAAACGTAGTAAACTTGGAGATGGATGATGTTTGTAATCTGTGTAGGGCGTCTGGTAATATGAGGAAGGGAAGGTAATTTAGCTATTACATTTATTGTAATTACCCCCGTAACGGAAGACATTGTACATGAGCAAACGTGCAGTAAAACTCTGATAAACCGCACTCAAGTGGGGACATGAGCCTCAAGCTATTAAAGTACTGCAGATAATTCGAATTGCCCCAATCAGAACAATTGGCGATATCTTGAAAGGCAATTATAATAATATATTTTCCCTATGCTGTATTTTGCAGATCAGATTCAGAAATTTCATGTCGAATTGATTGGATGCTGTTTATTTCTAAACGAGGTATTTGCAAAGCATTTGAAATATTACTGTGTCCTAAAAGTGGGATTGAGTATGATCACTGAACATTGCAGACGTAATTAAGAAGCAATAATATCAGCGAGTAGGGATGCACATAAATCATGGCACAAGTGGGTACACGAACAAGTGACCGACACAATGAAGTCAAAACAACCAAATCAGGTCGAGCTGACTTTCTTTAAATTTAATTTGATTCTCTAAAGCGATTGGGGAAATTAGGAAACAAGGAAACTGCGCACGTTTACGCAAATTTCAATCCCCTGCATTTATCTCTGTTAATACAAAAATGTATAAATTGTATTATGGTTAGCGATTCCTGGAAATGCCATTCCTCTGAGGGCGCTGGAAAAATAACACGCTGCTTGTAATGCATTAGGGGGCTGTTTTAGCCATCGCTCTGTAGCCCCTGGAGGGCTGGTGGAAGCATTTTCAATGGTTCATGAGTGAGCTTGTCATATAGAATGCAATTTATACAGTGGCTATATTTATACATGAAACATTACATGTTAAAGAGTGCAAGGACATGTAATGCACTTTGGAGGCTATCTGTGGCCCTTCAGGCAAGTTCCCTGAACGCACTACAACACAGACGTTACAAGTCAGTGTCTCCCTGACCACACGAGCGTGAATGCGTGGTCATCTCTTTTGGCAATCCTGGCTCAGCAGCGCAAATTCCACAGTGCTATGGTGAGGGGCAGTATATTGTTAATGGGACAACCATTGCTAACATCCGATCAAGTGATGGAGATTAACAGTGATGCACATTTTGCCAACTCGTGAAATATGACGAAGGACTAAGTCACTGTTGGACAGGATGTCAAGAGTGGGAGCACTGCAGCTCAATCAACGAAGCCACAGTCCAGCCAGTAACCAAGGTTGAAGCATACACTGCAATGAACACCATGTACTACCGCCTCCATTCATAATAATAATATGGTAAAGGGCTATTAATGTAATAGCTGATCAAGCTTGCAATTATAAAAGAACCGTGGCCACTGTAGTAACGTGTTCATTATTTATTATCTAAGCTTTAAGCTCGTTGCTGAGATATCTTTTGAACAACTCTTCGGGAGTCAAAAACGTGCCCGAAAAGCTGCAAAGCACGGTTGTTTGGTGCCACCCAGTGGCTCACCCTGGAAATGAAAGATGCAAAGGAAACGGAGAGCCTTCGATGGAAAGCAGAGGCACACACCGCTTGCATCACGCGTGTCCTTCCCACTGGGCTCTGCATGCCTACGGATGGCTGGAATAAATACGTTGCAGCAGACGTGAAAGTAAGTCGGTACTCTCCGGTACGGCGTACCGGTAATAAAGCGTCCAAAGCATTCGGTTAAAATACAGGTGGGAAGGGGTGTTGAGATACGACCGTACCCATAATACATTTTGAGCTGTTTTTTGTAAATTAATATCAGCTCAGCTGACCAAGGGCTGACCCTCACCGAGATTGTTCCTCTCGACACGAGAACAGAAGCTAATTGGATATTTAGACTTCATGAGACTCGCAGAGAGATCAGGGGCAAGGCTGTGTAGTGCTCTTCGGGTGTATTCCGACGATGCTCACATTTAAATGCTATGATCAGCGGTAAGAGATGGTCAATTACAGATTTGTGTTGTTGGCTAAATTCTCATGTGAAGTTTATATCAGTGTTATCCGTTCATGCTGTCTTAAATTATCTATGTGTATGCACTTTCGATGTAAATGACACAGATAATATGCAGCCGCTACATAATAAATTGAGGTTCTAACTTCAGTAGAAACAGATACCCATGGATAATCCAGCACCATAATCATCACCATTATCGATTTAATCAAGAAATTCTTCAACCCGGTGACTGTTTAGAAGGACTGTATCATTAATTGCATGACCATCACATCATCGTCACCACAATCCAATCATTCACTAATGCAACGATAGTTGTATCTCTCTATCTAAAATGAGTCCACAAGAGTTGTCGCGCTAAAGAGAAATGTTTTGTTCCTCTCGACACGAACGGGAAGCCCCCAGCATGCTCGTGTTCCGTAGGGTAGCTCATAAACACTTTCTGATGTTCAGCCTCGCATTTTGTGCCACAGCTCTATACTCGTCTCTCCTCCTCTTCCCCCCAAACCTCCAATCCCCTTCTTGGCGCCTTTCTTGAAAGCGCCTGTCTTGAATTATTTATCCAGGTGTGGTCCCTTGGCAAGACCCTTACAGTCGATCTGTAAGGGAGGTTAACATCATCAGCATTCTCGTGCTTTGTAAATTAACGGTTAGGTGGATGTCAGGTGCTCATTAGATGGTAGAATACCAAACAGGTTCTAATCTAGCTTACTAATTGTTGAGTACAGTATCATAATTATGATTTGATCGTGTGTGTAGCTGTATCCAAGGCACAGATACGTTAGTTGCTACTGCACGATCAAAGAGGTTTTACCATATGCATAAAAGTATTATAATTAGTTTACTCTTACCTAACATCGGACAAATAAGTAAAAGCTGGCCTCTCCCTAAAAAGCTTTGTACTTGCTCCGGCAGTACATAAACTAAAATTGGAACAATAGAAAGAAGATGAGCATGGACCCTACGAAAGGATGACACGCAAATTCGTGAAGCCTTCCTGAAAAGATTTGAGATTCAGAGTGACCTTAATGAATACATACTTAACATTATTTACATATGGATGAATCCACACGCCTCAAAAAGTACCTGTTTACAAATTACTGCAATGGACCAGTTATAACAACACAATTAAAATCAATGTAAGGCATTTTGAAACAGTCAAATACTTAAAAAAAAACTGCATTTGATCATGAAAAGCAACGTGCTACCTAAGTGGGACATTTTTATTCAAGTTAGCTTCTACACATTAAAAAAAAATCAGAGAACCCCATTCCCCCCCGAACAACGAATGGTGGTGGATGTTTGAGACTAACGACAGAATGGCAGCCATGGAGAGAAGATGCAGAAGAGAACTCCTGCGGAGATGGAGCGATGAGAAAATGCCATGCGCAGGAGCACAACTGATGACGACATTGCGACAATGCTGATATGTAAACAGAGGTGAAAGTAAGTGGGTATGGTCCAGTACGAAAGTGGTCGAAGTGTGCAGCATAGAACTGGTGTGAAGGGCGGTGTGCGAACGACCGTACCATTAATACATTTAAGTTACTTTCACCTCTGCATAGAGATTATCTGGCAGATCGCGGCCGATTGCTTGATGATGAACCCCATATTTGTAAACCCATGATATTATAAAGCCATTATGCTCGGCATACATACCCACAGTACTGTTTTAGCAACACATACTGTATATAACCAACACGTCTAATCATACTCGAACAAATTGGAAATACGTATAACGTGTCAGGTTGACCATTGAAAAAGCTGTGGGTGACATCAGGACCTGAAGGCACGGGAAGGGAGGAGTGGGGAGGGGAGGGAGGGACCTGACATGTGATCCTTGCTTCAGAGCAGAATGACCTTAATCCAGGTCTTGTACTTGCTTCGTCATTTGAAGAAACCAGTTTATTTATGCAGGCACAATACATTTTTTTCGATTGAAAACACTTAAAACACTTTGCGAATGCCAAGCAGGATTAAATCTGGCAAATGTTAGGATTGCTCGTCTTCAGTATTCATATGCAGACGCGTAATAATTCTCACTATCCAAGCAGTGACATGATCTAGTGGTAGTGCATTCACTGCTTGTTGCAGAGGTTCACGGTTCGTATCTAATGGCTGCCCTAATACATTTTGCGGGTTTATCAACCTTAAAATACTACATTAAGGTCATTGGCAAAGTAGGCGTCGCGTGCAGGCGGTCAGGGTCCATATTTGGAAATTTGTAATCTACGGACTAGATAGCAAACTGCAAAATACTTGACAGGGTCCTCCTGAAAAAGTCATGCAATTCTTATACAAAGCGCAATAGAGTAATTGTAAAATAATACACATTAAGTCACGAATTTTCAAAGCATCTTTGGCCACCACTTAATCAGACGTTGCATTTTAATTAAATAACAATACATTTGTACTGTACAACACTGTAAGATACTAAGTAATGTGAATATGCAGCATTAGAATTATATTAATGGCTCATTATTGCACAAGCAATTTAAAAGAGTTGAGGAAGTAAGATGCATAACATGTATACGTCTAGTGGAACAGTGTTTAGGAAACGTGCACGCTACTTAATACAAATATTGCAATACAGTTAATTGAATGTGTTCTGAAATGTATGAAGCAGGCTGGAGTTCAGATGAACTTCAGCCATGCAAATCCTCATTCAAGCCACTGCTGGCAGAAGGGCCTCTACGAGGAGCAGCTGCAAACAGATCCTATGTAGCATGAGTTCCCAACATTTTACACCTCAAGGCCCACCTGGGTCTGGTCTCCACGGACCACTAGGTGGTGCTCGCGGCCCACTGATGGGTAGCAACCCACCGGTTGAGGATGGCAGCTCTAGAGGGTATTTTGGTCTACCCTTCCATGTTGGCCACCACACGTGCCCTGCCAATCGACTAATCATGGTGGAGCCATTTCTTCTACTCAGTGGGCTCACTTGAAATTCAGAAGCTGGTCCCTTTGTGTAATCTGCCGTGTGGGGAGGTCACCTGGAAGTCACTGGATTGAAAGTCCAACGTGCTAATCGTTACACCAAAGCAATCAAAAATATAGAATAGCAAACCAAAATACTACTAAGTAGCAACCTCTAAATATGAATTTCAAATCGATGTGTGTTTATGTCCATGACAGTCTTTTGAAAATAAGCAACGTTTTATTGGAAATGAGACAATAAAACCATTAAACCTATTTTCACACAAATCGAAACTCATATTCCTCCCACGCATGTTTTCCATATAAATAAATAAATAGAACAAATCGATGTAATAATAGCTACAGAGTATATAATTACAAAATTCTCATTAATTCCACCTAACAAAATTTCACGCATAATGGTTCTTTATTATAATGGTTTATTGAATCGGGATGTGGCGGCTCACATGTGTGATGGTGCTGGTAAAAGCCACAGCTCATGCTTCCATACAGCCAGACAGCACGGCCTGAACTCACAGTTTTTTAAAGAAATATCCTTAAAAACGATTGGTTTTGAAAACTTGAGGGAGATGCCAGAGAGGAGGGGAGGGTACCCCACCCTTCCCCCCGGCTGTTCCCTCGCCTCTCCCTAACATGGGCCGTGGGATGGGGGTGAATGGCTGATGATAGCGGCCCCATATAATGGTGTCAGAAGTGGGACAAACATCCACACTGGAGATGGCGAAAGGAAGTAATTTGGCAAGTAAAGGAGATATTCTGCAGGCTTTTTTGGGAGTGATGGGGGAATGGTGGGAAACATTGATACAGCATGCCACTCACGTGAAATGCCTTGGGAATTTGGCCAGACGTACAAGCGGCTGATAAGTTAGTGTTACAGGCCTCAGGCATGAGTCACCTGTTTACAGATGATGTGTCCTGTTTTGTGCAGGAAAAGCAGAGACAGGAGTCATTCGTTGTGCTCGTTCTGCAGGCTGTTCTGTTTCTTTATCCAACATGATTTATCATTCTTCACATAAATTCCACAATATATTTATCAGTGACTTTAACAGATTTTAAGCCTGATTTGTTTAGCATTTCTGTCTTACTGTATACATGGAACAATTCCAACAATAATCATAAACACATTATATTAACAAAGGGCATTCTCCACGCCTCCCCAACATCACACCTAACCATCTCACCACACAAACACAATGCACTGACCTGAATGAGTGACTTAATATCTCAACAATATGCAAACCATGAAACTCACTCACTCAAAACCACAGCATCTACTCCACATTACACACAAAACCCTTGGATAAACCAGTTGCTTCAATCAAAACAAAACTTAAATAAAAGGCAACTGTTCAGGAGCTACAACACGACCAAAAAAATTACCGAGAGGAAGGCCACCATTTTGTGTCATTGTTCATGACGGGAGCATGTGGGACTCTCTATATAAATTCTTAGAAGTTTCTAACAGTCTTTTCTACTTCTAACTTGGTTCAAACAACCTCTGAAGGCTTTAAAAGTCCTTAGAAATGAATTGTGTTAACTTAGCACCCATTACTAGCCTGTTTTGTGCAGGAAAAGCAGAGACAGGAGTCATTCATTGTGCTCGTTCTGCAGGCTGTTCTCTGTTTGAGAAACGGAAACTTGACGCAGTCAACTAAAGCTCACTTCCGCGGACACCCCCTCGTGGTGAAACTAAAGAAGTTCACCCCACACAACCCCTGCAGAAAAACACACTCAAATTTGGCCTTCCTCACCGAAAAACACAAGAGTAATTTTAAACTCCCCACTTGTGATAATACATTTGTAGGCGTCACATTAGCGCTCCACTTAAAGAGTCAGGCGGCCGGGTACCTTCATGAGCTCCCCGTACAAGTACCGACAAGCTGGGCAATGCTGACGCTGCATGACAGCGGTTCAGCTTCAGCGCCGCCGCGACAGCCCATGCAGATTTAGAAGCCCCCTGCCGACGGCCGACCGAAACATTCCGCAATTATGCGGATCTAATCGGCGCCAACCTGCACCGTCTCTCTCTACACCTACGATGCGGCCGCCGATCGCACGAGAGACCGCAGGCCGGCGCCCAGGCCAGCTAGATGTCAGATAACCAGGTGAATTCAGCGCACGCGAGTGCACACGTGGCGAGGAGGAGATTCGGATGGTAAAGTTCTGCATTGTGTTTTTGTTGAATCCTCTTCGCGCTTCACATGCACTGCTCCTGGTTCGCCGACACTCGATACTCTTTTCCACGACAAGGACTGGCTTCCACAAGTATCTTCTCTCGAAATGATGTTTATTCACTCTGCAGACACAGCACCTTCATACACCCCCACCAACATACGTAGTCACATCAAAACTCCATAGCCCTCAATCACGCTTCACTCAACACTCGCTAAAAAATACAGCGCGCATCTAAGATGACTGC
>JAZEWT010000011.1:21635599-21647873 GCA_036362905.1 Mordacia mordax
AGGAAGTGTCTGGGGTGAAGGAAGTCTGGGCATCGCTGCTTAGACTGCTGCCCCCGCGACCCGGTACCGGATAAGCGGAAGAAGATGGATGGATGGATGGGATAAGGGGAATCCTGTGATAAAGGGTCCAG
Organism: Mordacia mordax; assembly: GCA_036362905.1. NCBI lineage: Eukaryota > Metazoa > Chordata > Hyperoartia > Petromyzontiformes > Petromyzontidae > Mordacia > Mordacia mordax. The sequence goes on from JAZEWT010000011.1 coordinate 21,635,731, forward strand.
GTTGGTGATGTGGTATGTCATCATGATTGGTTGGGAAGAATAAGGGACTTCTGTGTTAAGGGGGTTAGGTTGGTGGTACGGTGTGTATGGACCATTGGGTTTTGTGTGACCATGGTAATACAATTCAGGAGGGGGGAATGTAACCGGTGGTTATGGTCATGAGTTGTACATATGCATGGTCGCACATATTAAAATGCTGACGTGTTAGCATCGCACACGCCCCCACGTACAGGGAAACACGCCCACCCTTGCGGAAGCATTTAGCGAGTGTGAGTGAAGCATGATAAGCCTAAGTGCGCTGCCCTGGAGCTCTGCACGTATTTGTTAAATTATATACGTAGAGGTTGGTTAATAATGAGGTATTTTGTACTGTCTGCAGGGCTGCGGAGTTTTGATGTGGCTTCGTATGTTGGTGGGTGTGTTTGAAGGTGCTGTGTCTGCAGAGTGAATAAATATCATTTTGAGAGAAGATACGTGTAGAATCAAGTCCTTGTGGTGGAAAAAGAGAAACAAGTGTCGGCGGACCAGGAGCGGTGCATGCGGAGCGCGAGGGGGATTCACAAAAAACACACAACGCAGAACTTTACCATCAGAATCACCCCCCTCGCCACGTGTGCACTCACGCACGCAGAGTTCACCTGGTTGTCTGACATTCTCGCTGGCCGAGGCACCAGCCTGCAGTCTCTCGTGCGATCGGCGGCCGTATCATAGGTGTAGACAGAGACGGTGCAGGTTGGCGCCCGCTGCACATACTCAAGGAGTACATATTTCTTAGGGTCCCAGAGACCCGCTATGTTTTGGCCTGATACGTGTTTGTCACCCAGACATTGACTCGCCTTATGTCTTGCCTCCAGTCTCAAAAAGTTATAATAGAAGCTAATATACATGGTGGGTAAGAAATAACTAGCACATTTAAATTTAAATTAATGTGAAGGTGTCTGTCATCTCTGGCCCAACTTGCATAACGTAGGCTGGGCCTTAGTATTTTTGAACTCCACGGTTTCGGACACAGCTTATATCAGTCCAAAAAACTTAGCCAGCTTAGTATGGCCTCCTATTTAAACTTAGCCTATGTAGCAATGCCGCCTATTTGTTATGTCTAGTCACACTACAGATTTGGAAAAATAACATTCATCTGGGAGATTCACGACTCTCTTGCCAGGCGACGGCTGTGGTATTGTTTATTCATTTACGTGCATGTATTTACATACGCATATACAGGATACGTGGACTGTAATATGGAGACGATTAATGTTTGAGTCACGCTTTCAGAATTCTTCCCATCCGGTTTATCATCATCATTATCAGTACCCGCTTAATCCTGTAGAGGGTCGCAGGGAGGCGGAGCCTATCCCGGCAGACGGAGGGCGCATGGGGGGGCTATATCCAGAATGTGACGCCAGCACATCACAAGGCACTGGGGGCAATTTACTCAGTAAGCCAATTAACCTAGGTAACAGCATGCCTTTGGACGGTGGGGGGAAACAGGAAAACTCGGCGAAAACCCACACGGGCAGGGGGAGAACACGCAAACTCCATACTGAAAGACACCCGAGTTGGGGATCGAAACCGGATGCTTCTTGATGTGGGGCGGCGACAGCGCTACTGCCTGCGCCACCGTGCAGTTCCCCATCCGGTTTAGCATCACGTTGATCAAGTCTGTCTTGAGTCTACTCGCACTCTGCATTAACTGGAAGAAAACATCTTGAGACCCCGTCCGCGTAACTCCTAGATGGACTGATCCGATAATGCTACGCCATTGCAACTTTTCTCTGACAGCTTGACATGTTAGAAAAGTGTTTGATAGATGTTTGATGGATATGCTGACTTCATCCGACTATTTTAAGCGCTGTATCTAGAATTTTACGATGTATTCTCGACACCTACGCTGGGGTTCATTTGACCGTCATGTCTACATCGACAAAATCATGAAAATAAAACCAATTATTTTAATGATGTAGGTTTTCACGGCTCGATGCATGATGATTGCTTTGAAAAGCTGCTCTGTCGGGACAGCCGCAGAGAGAGGGAACGATCGACGGGGCTGTCCTGAGAGAGCAGTTTTTCGAAACAATCATCAATACCAATTATTGTATCTCCTGTCACTTTTATATCAAACGTTACTGTTAGAATTCTCCAGCAAAATCGGACCAGTGATCTCTTTTGCATTGCAAGTTTAGTGAACAAACTGAACACCATAGTTGTGTCCACCAGACAATTAGAAAGAACAATCATTTGTAATAGTTGCATGAAAATATTTTAGGAGTTACCCTAAAGAGTATACAATAGAAAAGTTGTCAAGTAATTTGGTTCAGTATAAACGAAAAGATGACATAAAACACATAGAGCAACATTGTATTCTTTAATGGCATCCAGGGGCAAATCTAATTTAATAGTTTCAACGAATAAGTATTTATTTAATGAAATACATATACATTGCAATATAATTTTTTTCTTTAAAATACACATTTCAAAATGCAATTTTCAGTATTAAACTAGATTTGAGTTCCAAAGTTACGATCCATACACCTTGAAATGAGTTCTTGGGCGGTTGTGCTAAAATAGCCTTGAAATAGGCGAACACTATCTTCAATGGGTTTTTTTTCAGCTCTCTGCCTTAACGAAAACATGTTTCTATTTAACCTTTATATCACATAAAACATTTTTTTCATTCAAAAAAGAGGCCAATATTGAGAAAAATGTTCCCATCAAATTCTTTTTCGTTTTTTTTCTCTCCAAACGTAAACCGTGGATACGTCTTCCCAAACTATGATATGGCATTATCCATTAGGAGCGTCTGGGTTCGATTCCCGGCTAGGGTGCGTTTCTGTGTGGAGTTTGTGAGTTCTTTCTCCCCGTGCCCGCATAGATTTTTGTCAGGTTCTGCGGTTTCCTCCCACCGTCCAAAGACACGATGTTGCTTAGATTAATTGGTCTGCTGAGTAAATTGCCCCAAAAAGTGTGCTCTGCGATGTACTGGTATCACATCCTGGGTATTCTTCCGCCTTGCGCCCTCTGTCAGCCGGCATAGGCTCCATCTCCCCTGGGACCCTGTACAGGATTAAGCGGGTATTAATAATAAATAAATTATTTAGGACCTCTTTAAGAATAGCTCACAAAAGTGAACATCACAGAGCTGCCACTGAGGGTAACCTTCATCACGTCAGCCAAACTAAAATTTAAATTCGCAGAGATGAAATTGTATTGATGCTGGTTTGCAGGGCTGCATATATGAGAATTGCTCTAAAGAGCTACTCCTTCAGGATAGCCATTTCGAGCGTTCTTCTCTACTTCGCGACGTTTAACCTCCCACGTTGGGGGGAAAACGTACCAAGTTAATTTGTTCCAAAATATAGCAGAAACAGGGGCGGCACGGTGGCCCAGTGGGTAAGCGCTGTCGTCTCACAGCAAGAAGGCCCCGGGTTCGAATTTCCGCTCGGGTGCCTTTCTGTGTGGAGTTTGCATGTTCTCCCCGTGTCCGCATGGGTTTTCTCCGGGCACTCCGGTTTCCTCCCACAGTCCAAAAAACATGCTGCTGCATAGGTTAATTGGCTCGCAGACTAAATTGCCCTCAGTGCCGGGTGATGGACTGGCGTCCCATCGTGGGTATATCCCTGCCATGCGCCTTGTGTTTGCCAGGATAGGCTCCGGCTCACCGCGACCTTGTACAGGATTAAGCGGGTCTGACAATGAGATGAGTATAGTATCTTGTGTATTTATATAAAATAAAACATAAATGAAACGGATCGAATACATAATTTCTCTGCTTTTGAATCTATCCTGTACTATTTAATGGTGCATACTCTGTAAAGTGAATCAATTTCTTTGAACCTTAAAAAAAGGTAATGTGCCATTTTTTACAATTATGCTGCCATATTCTTCAGTTAAAGTCTTCCAATCTTTTAGGTGATAATGCATTCTGAATTTCTTTGTCGTACCATTTTATTAGAATTATCAAGACTTCCTCCTATAATAATGAGAGAATGTCTGGCTCGAGGTCGCTCATTACTGTATATCCCCACCCACACTCCAATAGCTCCTGAGAAGGTGAATAATATTGTGATAACCATCACCCAGGTTTACTCACTAAATTGTAGCCATTCCAGAAAACTAAATCTAAAATAGCTTCAGCCCTTGTGGTTTTACCCCCATGCCGTGTTAAATAACCGTTCCGTAAGTCCTCAATAAGTGCTACGCCCTCATTATATTCTGAATCAATTACATCCAATTTACATCAGAGAAATTACAAACTCCTTATATAATAGCAAGATCTTCCCGTTGGCGGCAATTATTTGCTCATACAATTTTGAAGCTACCAATTTCAATTTGACCAAGGAGGACTTCGGCAAAGTGCAATTATTATTTTTAATTTAGCGTTTGTCACAAGTGCCAGTACTGATTGATTCAACTGGTTAAAGTGACTTACTGTAAACGTCGACGCAATCATATATCCTTTTGTCTCATTAATTGCAATGGCTTAATTATCATTGCCTTCTGTCGGGTTTAAGACAAATTCATGTAATGCCAATTACAGCCTATTGCCACTTAAAGTTTGCACGTAATTGTAATTGAGAATATGAGCTATACTGTATTAAGACAAACTGGTATTCTGTTAATCCGCTTATGGGCAATTAAACGTTTACATTTAAGAAATTGACATTATTGTATATGCCCTGAATCTGTTCACTTAAATTCCTTCATTTAAAAGTTCACTAATTTTAGCATCACTTTGTAAAACTCACAAACACTTTATTGACACAGTGCATATTTGTATTTTTCATAATGGATTGTCCAAATTTTCCAAATTAACGCAGTGGAACCTCTTAGTTTTCTTATTACCGAATTCTCAAGATTATAAGACATCTCAAATATGTGCCATTGTAAACAAAGTAATGCTCATCATCATTATCAATTCCCACTTAATCCTGTACACGATCGCTGGGGGCCAGAGCCTATCCTGGCAGACCGAGGGCGCAATGCGAAGCTATACTCAGGATGTGATACCAGTACATCGCAGGGCACTAGGGGCAATTAACTCAGCAGGCCAATTAACCCCGAGGCAGCAGCGTATCTTTGGACGGTAGGAGAAAAACGGAGTACCCAGCCGAAAGTCCATGCGGACATGGGGAGAAAGAATACGCAAACTCCACAGAGAAAGGCACCCGAGCACGACTCACTGCGACGTCCACAAAGTAACGTTGTGCAGGACACTCGTAAAATGCCGCTGCAATTTACAGTGTGTGATACCTGGCGGGGAACACTCTCTGCACAAGAGTTGAACTTGTCCCGTCGCCAGTAAATCGGGCTCCGACGTGCGCGGGCGACCACGTGACGCGGGCTTCTTGCGATCAGCAGCGACACGCATGCATGCCAGCCATCATCCAGAGAGCAGTCCAGCAGGAGGCTGTTGAGGTTTTCGATGCTTTTTTAACTAAATACTAAACACACCATGCCGGGGTAACACCACACATCGACTCCTACCCTCCCACGCTTAGCGCTCTCTCCGCACGATCTTGCTGGCTACATGCTAAGGCGAGTTCCTCACCATTTCCCCATGGGAACTCTCTCGAACATTTCCATACACCACGTTTTATATCTCCCCAGACGTCACCTTGTCGCGTCGCATCACAACACATCTCCAATCCAATCCGTTTATGCCACTTCACCTCATGTTTCTCCCCTCAGACCACGTGATGTTTACAATCTGAGAAGGGGGGAATTGGCGCAGTCCCCGGTCACCCTTACCTGACCCCTTATCACACCAGGTGACCCCTCATACACACCTAGCTTGCCATGTGCGAGGTTTGGCACCACAGTTCCCCCCGGCGGAGAAAGTTCCTTTGGACCTTTCGCCGCCGTCGCACCAAGACTCGCGCCGTGCCACCGACTCATCAAACCACTGACTTGCGCCACACTATCGACTCGTGCCTGCCATTGGTTTATCGTACCACTGACTCGTGCTTGCCGCCAACATCTACACCGCTCCCGGGGTTCCCCATGGACCGGGGCACTGGAAGGCCTCCCCCACACACTCCTCTCCCGTGGTCTCCCTGCCGGGACCTACACCGCTCCCGGGGATCCCCATGGGTGGGGGGCACTCGAAGCCCCCCCCACACACGCCTCTCCCGCGGTCTCCCTGCCAGTACCTGGGCTCTCACTTCCACCACACACTTGCCACCACCTCTGATGGTCACTCCTTTCTGGGGTTCGACGATCCAGGAACCCACGGAAAGAGAGCCCCCCGTCCCGGCTCCGCTCTTAGTAGCCACCCACCGATGGCTCTGCCGAGGAGCTCTCTACTGATGGCTCCGCTGAGGAGGAATCACCTCCTGACAGCTCTTCCTCCTGAGAAGCCACCTACCGATCGCTCCGCCCTGAGGAACCACCTCCTGATGGCCCCTCCTCCCGGGGAATTGCCCACCGACGGCTCGCTCCACAGCTGGGCGGCATTGGCTCTGCCCTCGTAGCAGGGGCAGGGCACTGCACCCCTCCACTCTGTGCCACATAAATGGCGTCTCACCGAGCCACGTGGTTGGCTCTCAGCCAACTTGACACAGCAACTCGACTCAGTGCTCCCGGACGCACCACCAGCCACAATGCACAGCCACCTCTGCAGCGCAGAGCAATGGCGTGTGCTGCACTGTTGCACCGTGTCGTCTCCACTGCGCCACCCGCTCCACTGCTCGTTCTTTCCACACTATGCTGCTCGCTCCACTGCTGGCTCGAGCCGCGCCGCTGGCATTTTGCCAACACCTGCTGCGCCGTCTCCACAGTGCATCGCCCGGCAGCTGCTCTCTTTTACCGCGTCGGCTCCTCTGCGTTGTGTCTCCATGCCTATCTCGTACATACCGCCTCGTGCATTCGCAAACTGCAGCTCCCTCTGGCTCCATCATGCCGTGCTCCGTCGTACTCGAGCCGCGCCGCTCGCTCCACTGCTGGCTCAAGCCGCACCACTGGCATTTGCCAATGCCTGCTGCGCCGTCTCCACAGCGCATCGCCCAGCAGTCGCTCTCTTGTACCGCGTTGTCTTCACTGCATTGCGTCTCCGTGCCGTAACTCACACATTACTGCCCCACGCAGTTGCAAACTGCAGCTCCCTCTGGCTCCACCGCGCCGTTCGCTCCACTGCGTTGCGTCTCCGTGCTGTATCTGGCACTTACCGCCTTGTGCAGTCGCCTCCACACCGCTCCGAATGGCTCCGCTCGCTACCGTCTCCTGCTACCCCTCGCCGCTGGTCTTACTTACTCTCTCCAGCCTCCACATGCTGCAGTCAAAACCCCGCTCCCTGCAGTCTCTGGCATGAGTCCGCATCCCACTTCTGACACCAAATGTAATAACTAGCGGGGAATCCTATCTGCACATGAATTGAACTCGTCCTACCGCCAGTGTATCAGGTTCCGACGCGATACAGGCGACGACGTGGCGCGAGCTTCTTTCGATCAGCAGCGACACACATGCACGCCAGCAATAATTCAGCGAGCCGACCAGCAGAGGCTTCTGAGGTTTTCGATGCTTTATTAACTAAACACTAAATACACACCATGCCGGGGTAACACCACACATCGACTCCTACCCTGCCCCGCTTAGCGCTCTCACTGCCCGATCCTGCCGGCTACATGCTAAGCGCGGGTTCCTCACCATTTCTACATGAGAACTCTCTCGAATGCTTCTGCACACCGCGTTTTATATCTCCCCAGATGTCGCCTCGTCGTGTCACATCACACCACATCTCCAATCCAATCCGTTTATGCCGCATGTCGCCTCATGTTTCCTCCCCCCCCCCCCCTTCAGACGAAGTGATGTTTTTGATCTGAGAAGGGGGGAATTGGTGCAGTCCCCCATCACAATCACCTGACCCCTTGTCACCCCGGGTGGCCCCTCGTATGCACCTTTTGCCTGTCACGTGCAAGGCTTGGCACCACAAGTGTGTGTAATTTTAACTGGAGCGTCTTTCTGAGATTACCCTGCACAAATCTGATCACTCGCGCCTTTCTGATTCTACGACACATCACCTATTTTTGCTTTAAAACATAGGGAAAGGAAACGTGCGCCTTATACGTGGGAGAATACAGTAACACCGCACGGACGTTTCAAATTAACCGTCATCCGATCCCTTGCAACGCACGTGTTTGCCACGTGCAACCCATTCAAATGCGTGTTAACGAGACAGCTTTTATAGACTGAAATCTTCACCGTAATAACCTCGTCTTATATTCTATGCAGCATGAGCTGCGCTGTTTCATATGCGTAGTGACACCATGCCGACTACTTAACATGCTCAACAAAAATCCTGGTGCCAAGCTTACTAATTCAGGGCATACCATTTTGATCAATAGTTATATTAGTTTAAATTGGGACTGAAAACGTGTGTGGAATATGCTCTCCTCATTTTAAGTACAATTCTGATTTATATGGGGCTTACAGTTCACCCTGCATGAAGGAGCAGTCGCAAAATGGCTTATTCATTTTTCAGAGGCTGAAGAGTTGGTCTGGTTTCAAGTTCTGTATTGTATGTGGGATTATCGATCTATCATTTCCTCTTACAATAGAAAGCAAGCAGCTGAAATACTATGCCGTTCGCTTGAAACAAATTTTCACAGTATTCTTGTACGTATCTCATTGATACATTTGCTTATGATAATTGTTCTTCCACTCACTGGTGGACCGAGACAACAATAGCCAAAACAGCATTGTTAGACACGTGCACGTGGGGCAATTGAATTTGGCTGCGGCGAGTGGTGGTAGGTGTTTAATGACAAATTTGATCATATTGTTACGTGTGGCCTTATGCACAAATCTATTATAATTCACAAAATTGGTTGCAACAACGTACATGTTAAATTACTGTTCCGATCCAGCAGCGGATTTACCATGGCTGATAGTAATTTTATTAATGTATATATATGCACACACATTTGTTATCAATATATTGTATTTATTTTTTGTGGAAAAAATGTAACTTAACTCACAAAATGCAATTAGATTTTCACCGTTTTGGTATGTGCAAAATTATGGCACAGCGACTCCAGTTCTTTTTAAATATACATATAACGTGTCATTGCATAACATAACGTAAATCAAAGGAAGGCGAAACATTTAAATATGAATAAATATAGAACGTATAACATCATTATTACAAAATGTAGATGCTTTGTCCCCTCGCTACTTTCAGGGATCATCTAGATTCTAGAACATACTAAATGGGCTAAGTGATACTTTTTAGTTGAAACGTTTCTTTGTATCGCAGGAATCACGCATCCAGAACTTGCCAGCTCACTTGGTATGTCCTGCCGAAATAATTAACATTTATTTGATGTCGGTTTTCACGATTCGATGCATGAAAATTGCTTTCCAAAGCTGTTCTTTTGGGATAGCCGCTACAAGCGCTAGAGGCATCCTCTAACGTGGGAGACGAAACATGACGAAGGGGAGAGGAGGAGCGCTTAACGCTACTATCCTGAAAACATAGCTCTGAAAAGCAATCTAAATATATTTATTAGGCAGTAAAATGCATGTAGCTGAAATGAAACACGGCGTAATCCGCTATTGTACAGGGTAGCCCAGATGTCTTGTGACCCCCATGTCATAGCTTTGCGTTGTTGTAATCTTTCATGAGCTTATACGCTGCAAACTACAAGCAGTTTTTAAATAGCATGTAAACTCTTATCAGCCATTTGAAATAAATAATGGTTATTTAAAATAAAAATGAATGCGCAAAGGAAATAACATTGGTAAATTTTAAATGGGGTCAAAGGACATCTGGATCACCTTGTGCAATTGTCAATGTGATGGTGGTCCGGGGTTCTTTCAAGGAAATTAATAACAAATAATAATCCCGTCTAATCCCTCTAATTTATAAAATGGTTACTTGAAGAAAAGTTGTAACATTCTTACATTGAATAAATGTTACGTCTTTTCAATTCTGCGAAATATCTGTCCCAGGTATAATTTGATTCCAAGTCCATTTGTTAAAGTGAAACATTTCCCAACCTTTGGAGAATGTCATTGATGCTGTATGACACCTCCTATCCTAAACTTTCTCGAAAAGATAATACTAAACTATTTATCTTGTCCTTCATGCACATTGCCCATGTGAAATCTCCAGGCATAGCCATTTGTTCTTGTCCAAACCCTGGACATCACATTGTATTTTTTGTGACATTACTCGCACAATCTGTTGTATCTACTTTATTTCACTTTCGGGGGCTTGACAGCGCCTGCATGTATACTGTATGTTTATATATGTGGCTTCACTCGCTAACAGGTATGAAAACCGTTGGGCAAGAAAAGCGATAGAGTCGCAGCTGAGGAATGGAACGCTTACCATGAGGATATTCCACTTGAGGTAGAATTATGAAATCAACCTCGTATCGTGCTAAAGCTACCATTACATTGTGTAACGACCTAAACACAAGGATATCAGCAGAGCCTGGGGAGACTCACCTAATTTCTCAGCTTCCTGCCTCTTCAAAGCTGTTCCCAGTTTCCCGCCTGTCTCAAATTCGCCTCCTTCACGGTGATTGGCCTCCGCGCACGCTGCAGAGATCAGAGTCGGTCGGGGAGAAGGTAGGGACCAGGGGTGGAGCCGTGGGGACCTACTTAAGGGGAGACTGAACAGGAGGCTGGACCATTGGTGAAACCTTTGGTCGCGGGAGCTACTTGTGGAGAGAGAGAGAGCTGAGAGACACGTGGAACCTTTGGTGGAACCCCCCCCCGAAGACACCCGAGTAATGTTCCCTCTTTTATAACGCCCGTTACCTTGCTAACTGTTACCCCTGACTTTAAGCCGTTACCCCACGTGGTGTTGAAATAAACCCACTTCGAGTTTTACACCGTTTCCGGGTCATTGCACAATGTATTGTGGGGAGCGGTGGTGCAGTGGTCAGCACGCTGCGCTACGAACCCAGAAACCCAATTTCCATTTTCACTCACGGCCAACATCAGTGACGATTATTGAAACAGTCCTGGTCAGGGGTCGGGAACCTTTTGACTGAGAGAGCCATGAAAGCAAAATATTTGGAAATTTATTTCAGTGAGAGCCATATAATATATTTTAAGACTGAATACAACTAAATGTGAGTATAATAAGCCTCTGAATTTATTCTTTTTAAATCTGTTGTTATAATGAAGCTAACCAATAATAAATAAAATACTTCTTACCATTAATGCGACTTCTGGTGCTGCATAATTTTGCTCATGGCTTGTAGTCTGGTTGATATGTGGTGAGGTTAAGCTTCATGCAAGCGTTGAGGCTTTCATCCGTTAAACGCGATCATAGGTTGGTCTTGATGTTTTTAAGATGTGAGAATGACTGCTCACATGCATTCGTAGATCCAAACATGGTCAATACAGAAATACTCACACGCTGCAGTGTGTGGTATGTGACAGGAAGCGCGTTCCAAGTTTTGATAATCAGCTGGTCTTCGGGTTGAAGTTTTTTTCATTTCTGTCCACATGTGCTTGCTCGCCAGCTCCGCTTTCTGTCGTGCGATTCTTTCCAAATCTTCATTCAGTGACTTGAACTTATTCACCCACATGTCTGAGGCCTTCAGTTCAGCAACTTCTGCTTCAAAATCTCTGACGGAGACACCAGGGATGTAACTCAGGTCGGCTGTGTTCAGTGAGCACTCGTTTGGATGGGTGATGAACTTAAAAAGACGAGTGTGCTCACGAAATTTTCCAAAGCGTGCTTTGAACGACTGTAGGAGACTGGATGTGAAGCCAGCTAGCTGCTGGAGATCAAAGTGTTGAGCGGGCTTACTTGCTGTGCATGCATCTTTAAATTGTCTCAGTTTTTCAAAATGTAGTAAATGACCTGTTTCAATATCCACGATAAAGAGCTCCAGCTTGTTTTCAAATGCAACACTGCTTGTTGAAGGGATAACACTGTATTTCCAATGCCTTGCATTTTCACATTGAGCTGGTTCAGATGTTCAGTCATATCCACGAGATAGTAAAACTTGAGGAGCCACTTAGTTTCTGCTAGCTCAGGATGCTCGACGCCTTTCATTTCAAGGAAGTCCAGATTTCGCTCAGGCAAGTCGCAAACCGGCTAAGCACCTTCCCTCTTGACAACCAACGCACATTGCTGTGCAAAAGCAGACCGTGATAGTTATTCCCAACTTCATCCAGCAGTGTTTTAA
>JAZEWT010000011.1:21648810-21664108 GCA_036362905.1 Mordacia mordax
CTGAGGTTTTGTCCATAGACCCTGTCAGTAGGACAGTTTGGTTGGTGGTTCCTCAGTCAGCTGGAATTCGGCTTAGGGGGTGCCGAGTTTCATCCACCAGTTCTGCCGGGGGAGAATAACTTCCCCGGAACGTTAAAGCTGCAGACAATTGAGTTCCGGCGGGGTTGCCGGCTGGAGGGGGCCATCCGGCCGGCATGCTCTGCAGGGCCAAGCTGGGCGGGGTTTCGAACGGACGTTGCGCACCATCTTCCTGTTGTTGTTCGGCGGGGTCCCGTGGCCCAGGCTCGGCTAGACACGTGGCACATGGAGGCTGCGTACATCAGGGTGATTGGTGGAGAGAGGGAGACGATGACCGCAGCCATAGTCTGAACAGCGGCGATTGGTGGAGAGAGATGGCCGTTAAAGGGTGTGGTTCGAACCGGGGGAGGTATTTAAGGGAGCGCGGAGCAAGGGGGCGAGGCAGGTTTTTAGTTGAGCGAAGGCAGTCACTGAGGGCAGTCATGTAGAGTCAACGAGGGCAGTTAAGTAGCGGGGTTAGTTAGTTAGCGGGGTTAGTTAGCGGGGTTAGTTAGTTAGCCTGGGTTAGTTAGTCAGTTTTAGTTTAGGGCAGTGTCGGAGCAAGTTAGCCAAGTTCAGTTCGAGGCCACGGACAGGAGGAAGGTTGCGTTCGAGTTGGGTTACGGGAGTTGAGTTGAGTTGAGTTAAGGGGTTTGAGTTGGGTTACGGGAGTTCAGTTAAGTTAAGGGGTTTGAGTTGGGTTACGGGAGTTGAGTTGAGTTAAGGGAGTGCCGATGAGGAGGGGTTGGAAGCAGGAGGGTCGGCTGAAAGAGACCTCATCGTGACGTGCACGTCTGCAGCAGTAAAATACTTCAACTCGCCTCTTCTGTTCGGTAATTTGTATCGAAGCGGTGTTGTATGGGTGAACGTGGTGTGAGCGCGGTGGCGAGAGAGAGTGGAGTATGGTGTGCGAGAGTTGAGAGTCCGGCCGCGCGCTTGCCAGAAGCCGGTGTGCGCGCGCACGTGGCGTGCGATTGGAAGGTCGTGTGTGTGTTCGCGCGCGCGTGTGCACGCGTGCACGTATGTGTGTGTGTGCGTGCGCGTGTGTGCGTGCGCGCGTGTGTGCGCGTGTGTGCGTGTGCGCGTGTGCGCGCGTGTACGCGCGCGCGTGGCGTGTTCGGATCATGGTACCGTGTGTCATTCAGGGACCTTCGCAGATTGGTGTTAGAAGTTGGGGATCGTGGAGCTCTAGAGTAGATATTTACGGAGACGGAGACCTACGGAAATTACGGGACCTCCACAGGCTCAAAGGAGGCTGGACGTGGTGCTGATCGACCACCTCCTCCTGTGCCGTACATGATCGGTAACAGCAATTGACTCTCTTTATTACATTGCATGATCATGAGAAATGGCAATAGCTTTCAGATATGCTTTCATCCAGCAGTGAATGTTACTGGATGGTGATCATGATACCCACACATAATTTCATCTCATTGTCAGAAACCGCTGAGTCCTGTTCAGGGTCGCGGTGAGCCGGAGCCTATCCCGGCAGACACAGGGCGCAAGGCAGAGATGCACCCACGATGGGACCCCAGTCCATCACCGGGCACTGCGGGCAATTTAGTCTGCAAGTCAATTAACCTATGCAGCAGCATGTTTTTGGACTGTGGGAGGAAACCGGAGTGCCCGGCGAAAACCCACACAGACAGGGGAGAACATGCAAACTCCAGACAGAAAGGCACCCGAGCCGAGATTCGAACCCGGAATGAAGGTAGTAGCTTTATACATTTTAATACATTTCTCACCAGAAACTCCACTCCCTACTAGGAAGTAATATACTTCACATGCAGTACTGTATTATCCATGCAGAGAACATTTGGCCAGGCCAGATAAATGATCAGGATATCATTGCGTTGGTGAATTAAGCTGGACACCCTGAGCTCTAATTCAAGAACATGGCAGGATCTTAATAACTGGAGGGCTGACAGGCCTTGGTTCTGTCTCCTGACACTCATTACTGAAAAGTACAATTGAACATCATCCTGGGACCTCTATTTAATTAGTTTTCAAATTTAATTCTTTATTTCCTTCGTTTCATACTCCCGATGTGCAGGGGTTTATTTGCAGAGGTGTTTTTTTTTAATGGGCATCAGATTTGTCATATGAGCGTTATCAGAGGAAATTTGACTGCATCGAGAAAGTACGTCATATGATGTGAAAATGCTTCCACTCCGTAGAACTATAAACCTGCTTGTTGCATTACCTCATATAAGCACCTTTTTTCCATATTTCACACACCCACATAATTCTCGAGTTTTTAAGACGTACAGTAGCTTGGAAATAATGATGTCATGAGCAATGTGACAAGCCTAAGCAGCAGCACATTTGCTTCTTGTTGCAGAGGTTTGCGGTTCGAGACCAACGACTATGATTAATACTGCAGTTGTGTCTATATATAATGCGGCAGTCGGGGTGTCATTCGACTTTCTTTGAGTGCTCCTATTGGCTGGTCGTGTCACGGTGAGAACCCTGCAGAGGATCTTGCCAATCAGCTGTAGGCTCTTCTCTGGGCTCAGAGCTGATGCTGTCATCGCCATCTAGCGGTGAACAAACCTGGTCTCGGCAGCCAGAGGCCACCGTAGAAGCCAGTTAACCATAAATGTGCCATCTGCTTCACATTGGATATTAAAGATTTCGTGATGTTATGAGAAAAAGGCCAGGCCATGTGTGCCAGCGTCATGTATAATATGTATTAATTATCTAATCGGGTAACCCAACACAGCAGCATGGTCACTACTGGCAGACTACATCCACCTGAAAAACAGCGAATCGTCATAAAATAGATCTACGCCATTACAACATAGCAGCACAAATTCCAAACATTTCATCTCATCTCATTGTCAGCCACTGTTTAGTCCTGTATAGGGTCGCGGTGAGCCGGAGCCTATCCCGACAGACACAGGATGCAAGGCAGGGATATACCCACGATGGGACGCCAGTCCATCACCGGGCACTGTGGGCAATTTGGTCTGAAAGCCAATTAACCTATGCAGCAGCATGCTCTTTGGACTGTGGGAGGAAACCGGAGTGCCCAGCGAAAACCCACGCGGACACGGGGAGAACATGCAAACTCCACACAAGAAAGCCACTCGAGCCAAGATTCGAACCCGGGATTTTCTTGCTGTGAGGCGACGGCGCTACATACAAAATATAACTCGATATAAAATTGGTCTGTCTGTTATTGTAATGATGTAGGTTTTCACGGCTCGATGCATGATGATTGCTTCGAAAAGCTGCTCTCTCGGGACAGCCGCGTCAATCGCTTCCTCTCTCCACCTCGCGATGTTTCGCCTCACACGTTAGAGGCATCCTCATGCGCAGTGCGCGTATGTCGTGTGTGTGACTCCTATTTATATGTAGGTACTATGTATGTGTTGAGTCACCTCCACAGAGTTGCTACATTCCAGGATCAATGGACGACTGTAAGGGTCCACTTGAAAGGGTTTTGTTTGTCTTGCGCACACCCCGGAATCACATTAACCCAATCCTACTCAACCTGTCCGTAATTGTCAATATGTAATGTAGGATCTTCGCATTCGTGAAATAGAAACGTTGAGGCATATGCACGGATGTGAATATGCTGGGCGGCAAGGTGGCAATGCTGTGGTAATATCTGTGCCTCATAGACAGAAAGTTCTCCCCAAGGCAGTTCAATTCTCGCTTTTTTATGTGCCGTTTGTGTGTTCACCCCTGTTCTGCGTAGGTTTCCTCTGGGTTCTTCGTTTTCTTCCAACAACAAAAGAAAACATTAACTTATTGGCCAACAACTTCATAATATATCGGGGGCGGTTTCTGGCAAATGTTGGCGCCGGCTGGCAGGATTGCTGCCTTCCCCCCCGTCTCTGCAGTTTCCTCTCTCCTCTGTGTCTGTGTCTCGTTCATAACCAGGTGTGGAATTTGCGCGCATAAAAATTGCATTAATATAATTTTTTGGAAAAATCGCTAGTTTCTGATCAATCACAATTAATACATCGCAATGACAAACTTTTGAGCATGTCAAGATCTATTTGAGTGAACCAGTCTTTGCTCATGGAGAATGTTATGTTTGGTTGTCACGTTCGAGAAATCTGAATCATGTAAAAGTTTTCATCAGCGCTAGTAACTTATGAGGAGATTTGCTGAGTGATGCACGAAATTTCAAACAAAATACGATTTCCTATTCGGCTGGTTAATAATATTGTCCAGAACATTGAATAGTAGCAATCCTTCATTGTTTAATAACGTTGCATTTATGGAGGATTTCAAATAGACTATTGTACATGGATTTCAATTTAAATTTTTTTCTAAAACTAGAAGCAAAACTTCTGTTTTGTCGCGATATAATTTTTGAAATTTTGAATTGAGCCAGGCCTTCACAGTTGACAGTGAGGATGACATGCAAAGACCAGACGCATTGATGGATGACTTTGCGTGGATATAGATTTGGATACCATCGGCATAGCAATGGTAGCTGAGATTGAGGCTGCGCAGGATATGGCCAAGAGGTTGTAAGTAATTGCTGAAGAGGAGTGGGCCGAGAACTGAACGTTCAGTTGAACGGTCCTCATGTTGTTGAAATGCCGTTCTTTCCGCAGCTCGAATTTGTAAAAAAAAACTTCCAAAAAAACGTTATTGCTGATTGGCTGTTATTATTTTGTTGTTGATGTGCCGTTCTCTCTGCAGTTCTGTGCAGTGCTTTTGTGACCCTCGGGTGATTAGCACTCTAGATATGCATATATGTTGTTATGCAGTGATGTGTATATTTAAAACAAAACCCCAAAAAATGTTGTTGCTGATTTTCCGTTCTAATGTCGTTGTTGGTGCGCCGTTCTCTTTGCAGCTCTGTGCAGAGCTTTGTGACCCTCGGGTGAAAAGCGCTCTAAAAATGCAATTATTATTATTATCTCATCGTCAGAAACTGCTTAGTCCTGTACAGAGTCGCGGTGAGCCAGAGTCTATCCCGGCAGACACAAGGCGCAAGAGGTAGGGATATACCAACGATGGTACGCCAGTCCGTCACCAGGCACTGCGGGCAATTTAATCAACAAACCAATTAACTTATGCAACGGCATATTTTTTGGACTGTGGGAGAAAACCCACGCGGATACGGGGAGAATATGAAACTTCACACAGAAAAGCACCCGAGCCGAGATTCGAACCCGGGACCTTCTTGCTGTAAGGCAACAGCGCTACCCACAGGGCCACCGTGCCGCCCTATTATTATTATCATGACATTTAATAACCATTATATATGGACACGGGCTATTATTTACTTTGCAAGGCATACTCAGTTTTAGAAAACAGGACTGTGAAGCCACTTATCTAACTAACTAAGCAAATATTGGAAATTTAGAAAACATAACGTCGATGCTATATAAATTAAAGCGATTACTATTACCATAATAAGCTGCGGTATAAATTTATATGCAATAAATGATTTAGTATTCAAATAATTAAGAGTGTTTAAAGCATAATAATTCCTTGAAAATATATGATTCTGTGTGTAATGTGAATACAAATTCATATAGTTGGCAATAACAAAGAGAGCGCGAAAATAATATCTTAAAGAACAAAAAGGTTTCCTTATGTCGTGGCGCCCTCAAGTGACAAAAATGAAATATAGATGTCAATGTAATCTCTCATCTCATCTCATTGTCTGAAACCGCTTAGTCCTATACAGGGTCACGGTGAGCCGGAGCCTATCCCGGCAGACACAGGGCGCAAGGCAAGGATATACCGACGATGGGACGCCAGTCCATCGCCGCGCACTGCGGGGCAATTTAGCCTGCGAGCCAATTAACCTATGCAGCAGCATGCTTTTGGACTGTGGGAGGAAACCGGAGTGCCCGGCGAAAACCCACGCGGACACGGGGAGAGCATGCAAACTCCACACAGAAAGGCACCCGAGCCGAGAGATTCGAACCCGGGACCTTCTTGCTGTGAGGCGACAGCGCTAAAACCATTGGGCCACCGTGCCGCCCGTCAATGTAATCTACAACAAAAAATATAGTTATAACATGCAGTCTCAATGCTAAACCTAGCAGTCAAGCGATACACACCAACAACATCATCTTATATAAGATTACAACAGGTTTTACCGTATCTGCCGATTATGCAGGTGTTAAGATCTTTACTCCTGATCTTAACACCTGCATATGTATACTGGCAAAAAAGTACCCATAGCGTTAACATCATCTTAATCTCGCGATGAAATACTCCATTCTCATGGCTAGTACCATCGTCTCTACAGCTAGATTTTTGACTATTTATTTTAAAATGAGTGCCTTACTGTCCGTTATGACTTGGTTCAGAATCACGGCAATGAAGACAAATTATAATGAACAAAAGTTGAAAAGTGAGCAAAGAAACGTAGATTAATGTAAGCTTGGAACTGCTTTGAGAGTACTTTGAGAGAGAATAATACATGGATCAGAGAATGTACGCAGCTGTGGCACCACGACTCGGACCGCAGACTCGTGGCGGCTCGGCGATAACGGCCACGGTGAGGATCAGCGTTCACTTCACGATCTTTCAGCCAGCGAGCAGAGACTTCTTGTCTTTGATGTTTTATTGAGCAGCGCACGCGGGCCTGGGCATAACGAACTCGAGCGGCGACTACATGCTGACGACTGATGACTGCCCCGTCTGGATGACCTCACCCGTAGTCACGAGTTCCAATGAGTCACGCACCACGTGTGTAATGTGTATTGTGCACAGGAGCTTGCCAACAAGGGATTACGTAAATCAACAACCCGCGTTCGATGAATCACGGGTCTCGAAATCGCACTGTCCACTCGTAAAACTCTTAACTCCACAGTTCCCCCCCCGGGCATTAGGCCCGTCCTCGGGCCACAACTGCCTGCCAGCAATCTTTCATAAAGCTTCCCCCCACATTCACACCGCGCCAATCTCTGCGCCAGTCTCTCCCCGCGGCCACAGCGCCAATCGCTGCGCCACCGCTCTCCACCGCGGCTATGGCGCGAACAGCTGCGCCACCCACTCCACACTCACCTCCCCTTAGGGTCTGACGAGCCGGGCGACCCAAGGGGCCCCTCTCCCCCCGGCTCCAGCGCCGACGGGCACCACCACAATGGCAGCCCCACATCGGCGCAGCTCCACCGCGCTACTGCGTCTCACCGCGGCTACCGCGCCACTTGCTGCGCTACCGCTATCCACCGCGCCATTTGCGCTACCCCGCGGCTATTGCACTAACCGCTGTGCTACAGCTCCCCACTCACTACACACACAGTGCGCCAACCGCTGCGCCCGCTTACTCACCCACACAGCACACTCAACTGTTGCACCACAGCTTACTCACCCACACAGCACACTCGACAGCTGCACCACAGCTTTCTCACACACACAGCACACTCAACGGCTGCACCACAGCTTTCTCACACACACAGCACACTCGACCGCTGCTCCACAGCTCCTTAATCACTACACACACAGTGCGATAACCGCTGCACCACTGCTCCCTACTCACAATACACACAGTGCGCTAACCGCTGCACCACCGCTCCCTACTCACAATACACAGTGCGCTAACCGCTGCACCATCGCTCCCGACTCACAATACACACAGTGCTCTAACCGCTGCGCCACCGCTCCTTACTCATTGCTCTCACAGACACAGAGCGCTACGCTCGCTCACACGGACACAGAGCGCTTCGCTCGCTCACACAGACACAGAGCGCTTCGCTCGCTCACACAGACACAGAGCGCTACGCTCGTTCACACAGACACAGAGCGCTCCGCTCGCTCACACGGACACAGAGCGCTACGCTCGCTCACACACACTGACACAAACGTACTGACACATCTATACACACACGTACACCTCTACACCAACCGCCGTACAACGTAGGCCCGCCGAACCACGCCGCAGATTCGCCTCCTCCCGCTTTCGCCGTCATCTCTTCTCGGCTTGCGACGCGCCGGGGGGACGCCAGCATAATGGCTCCCAGCGGGCTCCAACACCACGCGCGGCCGCTGAACAACGGTTAGCCCGCGCGGCGCGGCCGCCGGACAATGGCACGCCTGCGCGGCCCGGCGAGCCTGTGCGGCGCAGCCCGGCGAGCCTGTGTGGCGCGGCCCGGCGAGCCTGTGCGGCGCGGCATGGCGAGCCCGTGCGGCGCAGCCGCTGGACAATGGCAGGCCTGCGCGGCACGGACTGGCAAACAATGGTGAGCCCGCCATCGCTCCGCCGTCATCGCCACCATCGCTGTCCGCCGTCGTCGCCGCCACCATCGCTCTCCGCCGTCGTCGCCACCACCATCGCTGTCCGCCGTCGTCGCCGCCACCCTCGCTGTCCGCCGTAGCTGCGGCGATTTCTCCGTCGCTCGCCAATCTCCGTCGCTCGCCATTCTCCGCCGCTCGCCATCGCCACCATCATCGCCTTCCTCCTGCGGCGATTCTCCCCCATGGCTCGCTCTCTCGCCGCCACCGCCCTGCGACTCCCGAGTCGCTCCGCCATTTTGCTGCGGCGATTTCTCCCCCGTGCCTCGCTTTCGCTGTCGCTGTCGCTGCCCCGCCCCCCGCCACTCGTCGCAGTCTCAACGTGAGTCCGCATCGCACTTTCTGACACCAAACTGTGGCACCACGACTCGGACCGCAGACTCGTGGCGGCTCGGCGATAACGGCCACGGCGAGGATCAGCGTTCACTTCACGATCTTTCAGCCAGCGAGCAGAGACTTTTTGTCTTTTGATGGTTTATTGAGCAGCGCGCGCGGGCCCGGGCATAATGAACTCGAGCGGCGACTACATGCTGACGACTGATGACTGCCCCGTCTGATAAGGACTGACCCTGACTCCGTCTCCAAACAGCAACTCCCCCCCACTCACGAACTCCTCCGTCTTTATATCCCTCCGTGTCGCCCCCCCCCCCTTGCACCTTCCGGATGACCTTACCCGTAGTCACGAGTTCCAATGAGTCACGCACCACGTGTGTAATGTGTATTGTGAACAGGAGCTCGTCAACAAGGGATTACGTAAATCAACAACCCGAGTTCGATGAATCACGGGTCTTGCAATCGCACTGTCCACTCGTAAAACTCTTAACTCCACACAGCTTCCCGGCATCATTCAAACTTTTAGGAAATGTGAGTGGATTTGAGAAGGATATGTCGCTAGAGTGGGTGATGCCATCTGAAGATTGCCTCGCGTAACTCTTCTTTCGGGATAAGCGTGCCGAGCGCTTCTCCTGTCTCCTCCGCGATCTTTCGCCTTCCACGTTGGAGGTAAGCAATCGTCATATATCCAGCCGTGAAAATTTATATCAGTACGTTTATGTGATATGGTCAAGAAAAATAATATAGGGCAGCCAAGGACTGGAATGTACCTGAGAGGAATGCTCTGAAGAGACGGAGCATGATTAAATGAGCCCATGGACATACAGTTGTGAGAACATTTTCTGAAACCTTCAGATGTCTTTATTTCTGCATACATTTGACCTCAAATGTGATTAGATCTTCATCTAAGTTCCGATCATCGATAAAAAGAACCCGATTAAAGAAACAGCACACGAAAAATATCAGTTTTTTCATTTACTTATTGAGAAAAATGATCCAATGTTCAATTTCTTTGCCGGAAAGAAGTATGTGAACATTTACATTCCTCTTTCAGTTGCGCTGTCCTGATGTTGTTGGCTTGCCGTTCTATCCACAGCTAGGATTTGTGAAAAAAGAAAAATACTCCAAAAAACGTTGTTGCCGATGTGTCGTTCTCGTTGTTGATGTGCCGTTCTCTCGGTGGCTCTATGTAGCGTTTTGTGGTCCTTGGATGATGAGCGCTCTAGAAATGCTATTATTATATGATAAATGTTAAATTAAACAATTTCCCAATATCTCATCTCATCTCATTGTCTGAAACCGCTTAGTCCTATATAGGGTCACGGTGAAGCCGGAGCCTATCCCGGCAGACACAGGGGGCAAGGCAAGGATATACCGACGATGGGACGCCAGTCCATCGCCGCGTGTGTCAATTGCAGTAATAAATTGCATATGAGACTAATGCCCTTTCAAACGCGATATCAGAGAGAGGTTTTCTTGGAAATGCTTGGCCTTTAGGATGTTTGTTTTGAACAGTAGGAGTTCAGTGAACTTCATGTTTCATGCACACACGCTCGGTATTCGTTCATTCAATGGCTCGGACTCTGCAAGTCTATTTCGACATAATAAACATTCAATATTTTGCTGTCACTTGTTGCGATTGCCTCATATTTCTGGATTTAGCACAACATACCGTGTTGTAAAAGCATATAAAGCGAAACGTGTATTTCTGCCGAAGGGCTCTACTTTTTCAACCACGCAAAAATGGATTTGTTTATACCTAGGAAGTCTGTGTTCATGAAATCAGAGATGCTTAAAATTAATGTCGGTATAATTAGTTTGTGTAATGGATGTTTCATTGAAGTCATGAGCAAGCAAGCACTTAAAATAACTCAGCAAAGCATTACCAAGAGATATCTAATGATTGCGTTAGTTACACATTAACTTACAATTTTAACAGTAGCTCTTTGAATAGTTTGTTAACGTGGACGCCCTAAAAGACATTGCAATTAATGTGGGGGGTTGTGTTTTCATTGAGGCAGGTTTTTTTTTAAGTTGGAAAAAAAACTGTTGAGCTAAGCAGTTCTTTTGACCAATTCTCGAGCGGGGAGGGGGTCAGCAAGTAACAACTTTGCAGTGTACCCGGGACAAATTAGTCAAGACAATTTACCTAGGCATCGTGACCTCGGACTGTGGAGAAACCCACGCTGACATGGGGATAACATGCAACTCTAGCTCATCCTTGACCCCTGGTCACCCCGAGTGACCCCGTCGGGATCGTGCTAGGCTAAGTGAATCCCGACGCCCATGCCATGGAAGCGGGTCGTTTGCCAGGTTACTGCAGGTCGATTGGACTGGGAGCGGAACAGAGCTGATTGGATGAGAATGGTGATGTAACTTGTCCGAGCATGAGGAGAGACGATATGACTGGCTGATAGGAGTGGGGTGACCTAGTCCCGAGATCCTAAACATCACGTGATTGGGTAACTTTGGACAGGACCTGGGAGAAAGTGTCTGAAGCTATTTAAAGGGACGTCATATAAGAGATGTCAATCGTTAGCGCGAAGCGCGAGGTGTGATGTGTTAGCGAGTTGGGTGATTGTGTTGTTGTTCATGTTAGTCGTTATGTTGCTGGAGTATTTGTATGTTAGGGTGTTAATAAAGATGCTGCAAGAGAGAAGTCTCCCGCCCTCTCACTGGTGTGGCTGCTGCGCGTATGGTGAGAAGAATGGCGTCGCTGCCATTTTGCGCACGTTGTTGGGACCCACGAGGGCGTGCCAGCGGGTGGCCTGCTGGTCATGTTGAGGCTGGCCCATTCGTGAGCCCTCACAAAAGTAGTTAATGACCTGCTTGTCACAGTTTATGAAGGCTTGCTAAGTATAGTTGTCCTCCTGGACCTTAGCGCTGCCTTTGATAACACTGACCACCCTACCTTACTTGAGTGACAGGAGGGCATAGGGGTCTCTGGCTATGCCTTGCACTGGCTGAGCTTCTACCTCTCTGACAAGAAGCAGTTTGTCAGCCTCGGAGGATGTAACTCAGAGATCCATCCTGGTTTTTCTAGAGTTCCTCAGTGTTCAGTGTTCGGCCAATACCTCTTCAGCATTTTCATAAAACAACTTGGCCATATCCTGCGCAGCCTCAATCTCAGCTACAATTGCTATGCTGATGACATCCAAATCTATGTCCACGCAAAACCATTCATCAGTGTGTCTGGTCTGCGCATGTTGTCCTTACTGTCAACTGTGAAGGCCTGGCTCGATTCAAATTTCCTAAAACTAAATGGCAACAAAACAGAAGTTTTGCTTGTCAGAACCCCGCACCAACTGTCCAAGGCTGAACCCATCCAATTGATGCTTTACGACCAGATCCTCGAAGTGGCTAAGGCAGTCTGAAGTCTGGGAGTGACTCTTGATTCATCTCTCACATTCGAGAAATACATCAACAAGGTGACGAAGGTAGCCTATTTCCATCTCAGAAATATTGGCAGACTGCGTAAAATCCTGTCACCTTCCGATGATAAGCTAATACACGTCTTCATCTCTTCACGAATCGATTACTGCAATGCACTAGTCCCTGGCATCCCTGCCTACCTGCTAAATCGTCTTCAACGTGTGTAGAATGCTGCTGCAAGAGTCCTCTCACCTGCACACCCATCCACGATCACATATCCCCAGTATTGGTGTCTCTCCACTGGCTACCGGTTATATATAGGATTAATAATAAAAATAATTGCATTTATAGAGCGCTTTTCACCCGAGGGTCACAAAGTGCTGCACAGAGCTGCAGAGAGAACGGCACATCAACAACAATGGTACCAGAACGGAAAATCTGCGACAATAAACTTTTTTTTTACATTCACATCATCGCAGAACATGTAAAATATGATCAGGCTTCAAACTATAAATTTAAAATGCAAAATTATAATACATATAAATTGTAATACATATATTGGGAAATGGTTTAATATAACATTTATTGTATAATAATAATGGCATTTCTTGAGTGCTCATCACCTGATTGATTTGAAGATCCTCCTTCTCACCTAAAAGGCTCTCACTGGTGCTGCTCTGACATACATCCGTAACCTAATTCAGGTACCGTCCTCAACACGAAAACTTTGATCCTCCAATACGGTCTTGCGGCATGTGACCATATCACACCTCCATTCAATGGGTGACAGAGCCTTCTTGCATGCTGTCCCGAGACTCTGGAATGCCCTTCCATTGCAAATTCGGTCAGTGAGACCCTGGGCATCTTCAAATCTCGTGTCCAGACTCACTTGTTCCGTAAGGCTTTGAAGTCCTCTGGACTGTTGATGCTGCTCATTTTTGTTATGTTGGGATGATGGCTCACTCTTGACCTTCGCCTGCTCAGGAACACTTATTCCTTCCGTCATTTGTTTAACAATGATTTTCACCTCTTATATTATGCCCTCCAATTCATAGTTATTATTTGACTTTTAATGCATGTAGTTTGATGTTGTTGACATGTCGTTCTCTCCACAGCTCAGATTTGTAACAAAAAACATGTTGGATTGTTGTTGGTATGCCGTTAATATGTTATCATTGTTGTTGATATGACGTTCTGTCCAGAGTTCTGTGCAGCGCTTTGTGACCATTGGGTGAAAAGCTCTCCAGAAGTGCAATTATTATGGTAGATGTATATATCTCTGATGTATCTGCATAAAGAAAGGTTATTGTTAGATAGATGTTTATTATTGGAGTAAAAAGTACCCAGTGAGCTTGCAAATGTGGTTGTTTAGACGTATTTTGAATGTATCTTGAACAAGTCACACCTCAAATGAAGAGAATTTGTGACGAATGACATGTAGAACAAAGGTGTTAAATTATATTAGAAGGAAATTGAAAATCTGGTTTCACCTAGAAATTTTGAAGGAAAAAAAGATTGTGGACGACAGAGAATGACTTATATCAAGAGTATCTCGAGATGAATAAACATGTCAACAATGGACATTCTTGGAAATTCAAAGAGCAGAGATTTGTGGAAGACCATTGTCACTAGCGTCCTGTAGGATATGGTACCTAGAAGTAGAAGAGCTTGCAAGCTCTACATGTGGTATTCCTGAGACAAAACAAACGTCTGATCTAACCAACGTGACAACGCATAAATCCAGAGGGCAAAAAAAAATGGAGCAACAATCAACTAAATATAATGATGTAGGTTTTCACGGGTCGATGCATGATGATTGCTTCAAAAAGCTGCTCTCTCGGGACAGCCGCGTCGATCGCTCCCTCTCCTCGCGACATTTCGCCTCACACGTTAGAAGCACCCTCAGGCGCAGTATGCGTGTGTAGTGCCTGTTGCTCCTTTATATATATGGGTACTATGTATGTGTCGAGTCATCTTTTGTTGTGTGGGGTCTACATCTGAATCACATTAACACTAATCTCCTTATCTTATTCACACCCCAGAATTGCGATAACACCCTCCTGCTTTGTCTGTGGCTAGTCCCCTAATTTGCATCTCATGAAAGAACCTCTCACACATCTGGCGATTTCCCTCTGATGTCCACACCCAATAGCTCTATATCTGTGCATTACTGACTTCAATAATTGGCCTTCAGGATTGGCTGAGCTTTATATTCATTTCTGGTTTTCGGTTCATGGTCCAGGGCGGCGTGGTGGCCCAGTGGTTAGCGCTGTCGCCTCACAGCAAGAAGGTCCCGGGTTCGAATCTCTCGGCTCGGGTGCCTTTCTGTGTGGAGTTTGCATGCTCTCCCCGTGTCCGCGTGGGTTTTCGCCGGGCACTCCGTTTTCCTCCCACAGTCCAAAAAGCATGCTGCTACATAGATTGATTGGCTCGCAGGCTAAATTGCCCCGCAGTGCCCGGCGATGGACTGGCGTCCCATCGTCGGTATATCCTTGCCTTGCGCCCTGTGTCTGCCGGGATAGGCTCCGGCTTCACCGTGACCCTGTATAGGACTAAGCGGTTTCAGACAATGAGATGAGATGAGATGAGGTTCATGGTCCGATTTGTCTTGTGAATCTTAATTGCTTCACGAATTAATCTTGGACCTTTATGGCAGATGGCTGCTAGTATTCGTATTTTATCAAAATCGATTTTATGTTGTTTATCTACACTATGTGCTGCTGTTGCTGATTTATCCATGTGCCGCAAACGTACTGCTGCCTCGTGTTCTCTTTTACTTGTGGCTATTGGTCTTCCTGTTTGTCCGATGTATACTTTCTAACATTTGCTGCAAGGGATGCAATATACACTTTCTGTCTGCAACGATCGTCGGTCTTTAGGTGACTTGAGTACGTCTTGTATCTTCTGGTGGGTTGTGAAGACTGTGTTTTTATTTTATATTTTTCTAGGTATTTGCTAATTTTGTCTGTGGTGCCTTTCACATATGGCAGGATAGTCGCAGGAGAGTGGCGGCGGCGGAGTGCAGCGGAGGCGAGGAGGGTCGCGGGAGTCCAGCGGTGGCAGCGACAGGGATCTGCGGGGGAGGGTCGCAGGGGAGTCGCGGCGCGGCTCGGAGTGCAGCGAAGGTGGGAGGAGTCAGAGCCGCGGTAGGCTCAGCAGGCCGCACCGGGCCGGCCTGGCGTGGCTCACTAGGCCGCACGCGTGCGCGGGGCACGCGTGGTGCCAGATGCCGCTGGGAGCCGTCTGCGATGGGGGGCTGCCGTTGTGGTGGTGTCTCGTCAGCGCTGGAGCTGGGGGGGGGGGGCCCTTGGGGGTTCCC
>JAZEWT010000011.1:21665112-21707208 GCA_036362905.1 Mordacia mordax
CGAGAATTAATAACAACAACAACGGCCGCAACAGCAGCACCGCCAAGCGGTGACATTGTTTCCCATCTCATCCTCGCGCGCTGATTCCAGGCGGTAGGCTCTGTCGTGAATGACCGTGAATCCACAGGTCCCACAAGTCGCGTTTGGTGTTTACGTGGTTCCCGAAAGTCGATCTCTATCGTCGAGAGCGGTCGACTGTATACGTGGGGCGATTCGCTAATGTGAGACAACAGGGGCCTCTTCGTAACACGGCTATCGGCCAAGGCGTTACAGCAACCTGGACGTAACTCACTGAGTGGTCCGCGAATGCGACTCGAGGTGAGTGACACCGATGCGACTCAACGCGCCATTTAAATTGACGTTGCACAGTCACCTGGACGATTCGTTTAAGCGAATTATATACGTGTGTTCCTAGCGGATTATACGGCATAACCTACGGCCGCTCGCTCTACATTGCTGGATTAAGGTCTCTAACACGCTGCTGTCCTGCTCCACGTTATAGTTTAATCTTCACCGACTTTAAAAGACATTTTTTATCTCCTTCCCCACACCTCTCTCCTTCGCTTCATTCAACCATCGCCTCTGTCACGGCAAGGTCTCCGTCAGAAAATGATGCGCGTTACAAATCCTTTCGCTGTTACCGTCATTTCTAATGGTGGAGTCAAACTGCGAAGCTAATTTCGCCTATATGACATTCTCCTTCCCCTGACTGCGATTCCGTCGTTTCGGTCAGCAGCCATAATCGTTGTTTATAAACTAAGTCTCCTGTCCCGAGTCTCCCTACCACCCTTCAATACGATAACGCGTATGTGTTCCAGTTCATCGTCTTTTACTCCTTATCTGTAATCGGAAGGTCAGCTGAGCCGGTCATCCCTTCATGGTTGAAGAAAAACACTTTGTCGGCAGTGAGAGGTTGCTTCATGGAGACCGACTCCTTGCCGTGGGAATGTGAATTGTTTTTTTCATTAAGGCCTTAATGGAGAGCACTTCAACACGACTGAGCAGCAGGGTGCTTTTTTTTAAACCTATCTGACTAGAACGTGTAACTGGGTATTAGTACCAGAGTACGGTACAATTTTGCGTTAAATCGAATGTTGTGTTGAGGATTGGTTGCGCATTGTTTGTGGCACTGCACTATCATCCTTGGATTGCAAGTCAGTGGTAACATCAGTAGTGATAAACTTGTCCAGCCCCCCTCCATCCAACTGCTATATCTTCTTCTACAGCGAAGTATAGTCAAACAATGCCCTCTGACAGAACACAGCATAGAGACGCATTCATCCAGCAGTGGATTGACATGTATTTATTTTTGCGATAATATAAAGTAAGGACAGCATTTTCATTGATATTTTCATGGTGAATTTTTCGTTTCATTGAGGTAAATGCTTGAAAGATTGTAAGTGTATTGAATGTGATTTCATTTTTTTAATGTTTTTCTATTACATATTTTTATGTCCCGTAAAATATTTTCATTTTTATAGTTGTTTCAGTGACTTTATTCTCAGGCATGTCCTTTTGTAATGAAAGTCACTTATGCATAACAAGCGCTTTGGAGATTTTGAGAAGAGAATTATTTTCACCCAGCAGGAAAACTGTTAAAACAAAATGTAATATAACGTTGCATTTCAGACCTGAGTCGTCTGTTGGTTGCTAATTACATAAAGAATAATGTTTCATATTGCATTATACTTGATATAAACATATCTGCTTAGGTACGAATCTGTGTTAGGAGCTCTTGGGAGGGCAATTTGGTAAAAATGTTTGCCTAGTGTGGTGCTAAGCCTCACATGTGACAGGCTAGGTGCATACAATGGGTCACCCAGGGTGACAAGGGATGGGTAAGGGTGACCGGGGACTGCGCCAATTCCCCCCTTCTCAGATCGTAAACATCACGTGGTCTGGGAGCGGGAAACATGAGGCGACATGTGGCGTAAACGGATTGGATCGGAGATGTGGTGTGATGTGACGCGACGAGGTGACGTCTGGGGAGATATAAAACGCGGTTTGCGGAAGCGTTCGAGAGGGTTCCCATGGCGAAATGGTGAGGAACCCGCACTTAGCATGCAGCCAGCAGGATTGGACGGTGAGATTGCTAAGCGCAGGAGGGTAGAAGTAGATGTGTGGTGTTACCCCGGCATGGTGTTGTGTTTAGCATTAGTTAAAAAGGCATCGAAAACCTCAGAAGCCTCTGCTGGTCTGCTCGCTGGGTGAGTATTGGCGTGTATGCTGTGCTGTTGCTGTTGCAAGAACCCCACGCCACGTGGTCGCCCGCATCCTGTCGGAACCCGATACACTGGCGGCGGGATGAGTTCGACTCTTGTGCCGAGAGGGTTCCCCACTGGGTTTCACAATTGGTGTCAGAATTTGGGATGCGGACTGACGCCGGAGACTGCAGCGAGCGGGGTTCTGATTGTGGCGTACGGTGGCTCGAAATATCGAGTGAGACCAACGGCGAGCGGCGGCTGAGGAGTCCAGCAGCACGGTGACTGCGGTGCCAGAGCGGCGAGCTGTGAGGTGGCGGGAGATGGCAGCGAGCGGTGCCGTTCCGAGCGGCGCAGCGTTGGAGGGTGCCATTACGTGCACAGCGGAGGCGACTGCATGAGGCGGTATGTGTGAGATACGGCACGGAGATGCAACGCAGTGGAGACAACGTGGTACTTGCGACGTAAGGCACGGAGAAGCAACGCAGTGGAGCGAGCGGCGCGGCTCGAGTGCAGCGGAGCATGGCGTGGCGGAGCCGGTGGGAGTTGCAGTTTGCGACTGCATGAGGCGGTACGTGCGAGATACGGCAAGGAGACGAAACGTAGTGGAGACGACGCGGTGCAAGACAGCGGCTGCCAGGCAATGTGCTGCGGAAACGGCGCAGCAGGCGTTGGCAAAATGCCAGCTGTGCGGCTCGAGCCAGCAGTGGAGCGAGCGGCACGGCTCGAACCAGCAGTGGAGTGAGCAGCGCGGTATGGAGAGAGCGAGCAGTGGAGTGGTTGGCGCAGTGGAGACGACACGGTGCGACAGAGCAGCACGCGCCATTGCTCCGTGCTGCGGAGGTGGCTATACACTGTGACTGGTGATGTGCCTGGGGAGCGCTGAGTCGAGTTGCTGCGTCAGGTTGGCCGAGGGCTAACCGCGTGGCTCAGCGAGACGGGGGGCTCTTACCAAGGACTCCCGGTTCGTCGAACTCCAGAAAGGAGTGACCATCAGAGGTGGTGGCAAATGTGGGGTGGAAGTGAGTTCCCAGGTACCGGCAGGGAGACCGCGGGAGAGGGATGTGTGTGGGGGGACCTTCGAGTGCTCCGGCCCATGGGGAACCCCAGGAGCGGTGTAGATGCGGGCGGCAGGCGCGAGTTGGTGGTACGATAAGCTGGCAGTAGGCGCGAGTCGGTGGTGTGGCGCGAGTTGGTGGTACGATAAGCCGGCGGCTGGCGCGAGTCGGTGGTGTAGCGCGAGTCGGTGGTAGGATAAGCCGGCGGCAGGTGCGAGTCGGTGGTGTGGCGCGAGTCGGTGGTAGGATAAGCCGGCGGCAGGTGCGAGTCGGTGGTACGACAAGTCGGTGGTGCGGGGCGAGTCTTGGTGCGACGGCGGCGGAAGGTCCAAGGGTACTTTCCCCACCGGGGAGGGGGGGGAACTGTGATGCCAAGCCTCACACGTGACAGGCTAGGTACGTATGAGGGGTCATCCAAGGTGACAAGGGGTCAGGTAAGGGTGACCGGGGACTCCGCCAATTCCCCCCTTCTCAGATCGTAAACATCACCTGGTCTGGGGAGGGGGGATCATGAGGCGACATGTGGCATAAACGAATTGGATCGGAGATGTGGTGTGATGTGACGCGACAAAGCGACATCTGGGGAGATATAAAACGCGGTGTGCGGAAGCATTTGAGAGAGTTCCCATAGGGAAATGGTGAGGAACCCGCACTTAGCATGTAGCCAGCAGAATTGGGTGGTGAGAGCGCTAAGCACGGGAGAGTAAGAGTAGATGTGTGGTGTTACCTCGTCATGGTGTTGTGTCTAGCGAAAACTTCAGAAGCCTCTGCTGGTCTGCTCGCTGGGTGAGTGTTGGCGTGCATGCTGTGTCGCTGCTGTCGCAAGAAGCCTGCGCCACGTGGTTGCCCGCATCGCGTCGGAACCTGAAACACTGGCGGCGAGTTCGACTCTTGTGCAGAGAGGATTCCCCGCCAGGTATCACACTTGTAATAGATGTTTACTGTTGCAGGAAGTTAGGGCACCTTGAGAGAACCCAGGCTTACAGGGGAACATACCAAAAAAACTGATAAAGATGCGTCTGTAGCCATACAAATGTTGGTGGGTCTCATCTGCATGATGATCTCTATGATATACCAAGTCCTCCATCATGGCCACCAAGCCTGGTTCCTTTCTGAATGTGATTGTTATATATATATATATATATCGTACTGTACTATAATACGAGTTAATAATATCTCATGGATGCAGGCAGAAGGAATTAAATGGCTCGACTTATTTTTATTTGTATACTTATTTGATAATTGACGTGATTAGGTGAATGTATCAAAGTGCTAGGCAGTTAATTTAGATAAATATCTCATTTGTGCTAGCTGAGGATGACGTGAACATGAAACTGGAGACCGCACTCTCTTCCTGTACTGGACTCGCTTGGTAGTCAAAAAAGAAAAGCACTGTATAACGTGTGAGACGTATTGCTTATCCACGAGTTTGTTGGAAAAGCCGGCTTAATGTCCTGAACTCCCGAGCACTGACCCATATCCTACCGCTGACGTGCAGCCCCATGGCTCCTCAATGAGGATGACTAATACACAAATGTGTCTGATCACTGCACAGATGAGATGATCATTCACGCACTTGCATAAACTGTTGTTAAAGGACTCTATCACCCGAACCAAAGAACCGAAGCTGCATAATGTGCCGTTCACCTTGCCTGTGTTTAATAAAGCACGGACAGCAGACCAGATGCTGCTGTTTAAAAAACAGATGCTGCTGTTGACATAAATTTGCGCTGACGCTTAATGCAGTGAATTTGTTTGAGCAGTTAAGTGGTATTCGCCTTTGGGAGAACAGTTCTCAGAAGAACGTGGTAATGACACATTTCAATTACATGTGAAATGTTTGCTTTAAAAAAAAAATTATAAGTAGATAATTTAAGCAGGTTTTGTGCAAGCACAATCGCCAGTATATAGGTTTCCTACGTCTAAAATGTGAGTGTGTTGTTGCGCGTGCAGTGCTGTCTTATGCAAATATTTTAAATTGTGATTTCTCCATCGAGTTTGTAGAAAATATAGTCCAATGTCAATGTTAATAACTTCGGAGGAAATAACAATAATAATTGAACTTCTAGAGCGCTTTTTGCCCCAAGGTCACAAAGCGCTGTACGGAGCTGTGGGGTGAACGGCACGTCAGCAAAAAAAACGACATAAGAATGGCAATCAACAACAATAATGTAGCTCATTGCCAGACTCACCTTTTGACCTGTATGTTCTTACTTTCTTCACAGTTTGCGTATAGTTCTTCCATCCTTGTAAATGCATTTATCATGACCGAAGAGCTTAATAAAGAAGGCAGCAAAGTTGGACTCAAAATACACGTGAGTAAAATAAAAGGCCTCTTGTCTGTTAAGAAAAGTTAGTGACCTTGGGCACAACACATTGCTATAAGGGCTGATGGCCGTTCGATTGGATTGATGATGGAAGTGGTAGCTAAAGGTGAGTCACATTCTGCTAGAGATGGATCAATGAGATCAGGTTCTACGAAAGAGCTCCGTAAATTGTTGCCTCAAATGACCATCTGGCATTGCAGGAACCTTGGGGTGGCCTTCATAATGCATTGGTTAGATATTGGCTGATAATAATAAAAATCCTGTACCAATGTAATGATGTAGGTTTTCACGGCTCGATGCATGATGATTGCTTCGAAAAGCTGCTCTCTCGGGACAGCCGCGTCGATGGCTCTCTCTCCTCTCCTCGCGACATTTCGCCTCACACGTTGGAGGCATCCTCAGGCGAAGTGTTCGTGCGCGGCTTCTGTTGTCTCTTTATATGTGTGGGCGTGATGCGTGTGTTCTTTGTTGTGTGAGTCCGCTTCTAAGTCACCTTGACACTAATTTCCATATCCTATTCCCACCCCCGGAACTGTGATTTCCCCCTCCCTGCTTTGTCTGTGGCTAGTCCCCTAATTAACATCTCATCGACGCGGCTGTCCCGAGAGAGCAGCTTTTCGAAGCAATCATCAAATCCTGTACCGATGTTGGTTTTCCTGGTTCATAACATTATGATTGTTTTCTAGAGCTGCTGTTTGGGATAGCCATGTCGAGTGCTCCTCCTTCCTTCGCAATGTTTGCCTCCGATGGTGGAAGCATAACACGGCTATTATGAAAGCACAGCTTTGTAAAGCAATCTCATCTCATCTCATTGTCAGAACCGCTTAATCCTGTACAGGGTCCCGGTGAGCTGAAGCCTATCCCGGCTGACGCAGGGCGCAAGGCAGGGATATACCCACGATGGACGCTAGTCCATCACCTGGCACTGAGGGCAATTTAGTCTGCAAGCCAATGAAACTCTGCAGCAGCATATTTTTTGGACTGTGGGAGGAAACAGGAGTGCCCTGCGAAAACCCACGCGGACACGGGGAGAACATGCAAACTGCACACAGAACGGCACCCGGGCCTTAGATTCGAACACGGGACATTGTTGCTGTGAGGAGGCGACAGCACTACCCACTGGGTCACCGTGCCACCCTGTAAAGCAAGCTTCAATAATTATTCTGTATTGTTACTGTGCTTAAATATATGTTAAGATACAAAGTAAGAACAGCATTTTGAATGATATTTTCTTTGCAGATATTTCATTTGATTTGCTTGAAGTGAATGCCTTTTTGACATTTAAAACAATGTTTATTTATATGCATTTTATTAAAGCCATATTTTTCATTAATATGTCTGCCATGATCGGTTGTAGTAGGTAATTATGGATAAGAGCTGTATTTTTAATGTTAAGCTTGTTTGTTGTGGGAAAAGAAACGTATGCATAAGCAGAGAATCTCACATTTGCCGTTCTTATCTCGTTGTTGATGTGCTGTTCTTTCAGCGGCATTATGTAGCACTTTGTTGTCCTTGGGTGATGAGCGCTCTAGAAATGCTATTATTATTATTTAACGATAAATATTAAATTAAACCATTTCCCTATATATGTATTTTATTCACTGATAATTTCGTATTTTTTTATTATAGTTGAAAGTCACAACACAACAAAGGACACATGCATCACGCCCACACATAAAAAGAGACAATAGAAACCACGCACGCACACTACACCTGAGGATGCCTCTAACGTGTGAGGCGAAACGTCGCGAGGAGAGGAGAGAGAGCCATCGACGCGGCTGTCCCGAGAGAGCAGCTTTTCGAAGCAACGATGTATATAAAAAAACCGAAAAAAATGTTGTTGCTGCTGATTTTTCATTCTGGTGCCATTGTTGCTGACGTGCTGTTCTCTCCGCAGCTCTGTGAAGCACGTTATGACCCTCGGGTGATAAGCGCTGTATAAATGCAATGATTATTATATTTTTCTGTGCAAAGTGTTTTAAGTATAGTGGTTCTCAGCCCGCTCTCTTGAACATAAGTGCTTTCAGCAGAAGTTGTTTTTGGGCTACTATGTGAAAAAAGTTATGGCTCTTTGTATTTACAGTAAACCTTTTTTAAAACAGCATTTCCAGAAGGATGTGTACATTACTTACAGCACTTGCAATATGAAAAAAATATCTCCACTTAGCCTTATTAGGTGCTGTTATTGAACAGATAGAAAGGTCAGCAAGTAACACGAGACATGTCTGCCTTATATCAGGCGTTCAATTTATCTTCATCCGCTTTATCCGGGGCCGGGTCGCGGAGGCAGCAGTCTAAGCAGCGATGCCCAGACTTCCTTCACCCCAGACACTTCCTCCAGCTCTTCCGGGGGGACCCCGAGGCGTTCCCAGGCCAGCTGAGAGACATAGTCTCTCCAGCGTGTCCTGGGTCTTCCCCGGGGCCTCCTCCCGGTGGGACATGCCTGGAACACCTCCCTAGGGAGGCGTCCAGGGGGCATCCGAATCAGATGCCCAAGCCACCTCAGCTGACTCCTCTCGATGTGAAGCGTTCAATTTAAACTATACATATTAAAACCCAAAGTATTTAATGGCATAAACAATATAGTATATTCTTCTTGCATACACAAGACAAACATGACTCATCGTACTCCAGAGCTTTAACAAGTGCTGCTGGGTGGACAATTAGGAGTTCTCCGGAGAAATGGCACCTGTGTTGACATTACTGAAAATATATGTTTCTGACTGGTTTCATTCAACGTGTAATGGTGCCACATTCAACCACTTACCCGATGTTTTTGATCCAGATGTCACCCTGCTGCAGCAAAAGCAACCGAACAGGGCCAGGCAGTAGCCAGAACATCCTGGGAACTGGGACGATGTCCATGCCACGCAAGCACCCACGGAAAAATGGCTGGAGCTGGCCACTGCACCTACAGCAGATCATTGCGTGGTTGGTCATCACCTATTTTGTAACTGTCGCCTATGGAGTCTGCTTCCCCTTGATGCAGAGTCATTGGCGGCCTTTGGCATACATTGTATCCTTTGTCAAGGTTAAAGTTCTGTAATGTATCTTACAGCATTTAAGGTAGATAGATATTTTTTATTACAGGGTAGTACAATAATGGATCAGAATATTTCACCACTGTAATGTTTAACATTGTCTTATAGCTGGACGTTTTTTGTTAATAACCTTTGTTCTCAGGAAACTTACATCTCAATTACCCTTTTCTCTTTTCTTCTCTCTTACTTTCTTAACACAGTACCCGGCATCTAGTGCTGTATTAAATAAACTGAATCCACTATATCATTCCGATAATGCTTTTTTTTGGATGCTGCCTACAAAAGCCACCATTATAAATTGTATATTGGCTCAACAGTAATGGCTCTTAACAGTTGTATACATATATATTCACCGGGCCCTATTCATACCCGACATTGAGTGATAGTCGATGATGATGCTGCTTACTAAAAAATATATGTTATTGTAGCTGATTTTCCGTTTTAATGTCGTGGTTGTTGGCGTGCCGTTCTCTCCGCAGCTCTGTGCAGCGCTTTGTGATCCTCGGGTGAAAAGTGCTCTATAAATGCAATTATTATAGCAAATCGGCAATATATTTCATGCATATGTTTTGCTTACAAACATACTTACTCTTAGAAGCTCAATCTCCTGTATGCTTAACGTTCCTTGATGCGCATCAATATTCGAGGAAAAAGCTTTGTGGCGGCTGCCCATTGTTTTTGTTATAAGCTTGAAGCTACATTCACTACCATCATTGAGCTACCTTAGATCCCAAGTAGTATCATCTGCAATTTTTTGAAGGATTGCATGTGCTCATTACTTTTGTTGTGCTAAAATAAGTTTTTTTCTCGCCATGTTGCTGTTGCACTTGCTGTTTGTTTGTTTTTCATTGATTATGCTGTAAGATCTTGTTCTGCTGTTTACTGTATTACAGTTGGGATTATTTTATTTTTTGTTTTATTTAATTATGCAATGTTGTGTATTACGGTTTACTTTTAATGATTATATTTAGTGTTTAATTTATGCACATATTGTTGCTGTAAGTATATTTGGTATTTAGTTTTATGCGTAGTTATGTTTGGACATTTGTTGTGTAACAGGAATCCAGCTTCCAGAGCTTGCAAGCTCACTGGGTAATTTCTGCTGTAATTAACATCACTCTAAACCAAAAGCTTTGTGTTAAGATTGTGTCCAATATGTTATCCATTTCGTATTTTTCGTTTAAAACTCAACACTTAGTGATGAGCTTTTGTCCTTCTGCTCTGTAATACCTGCTATTCTGGGCAAATGTAAAGTTGCAATGCTGAGGTTTCCAAATAAGGAATATGCAAGGCCTGAAATTGCAGGTCTTAAACTCTGGTCAAATTTGGATGCTGTATAATTTCAAATTGTATTTTATGGTTGACATGGTGCAAAATGTACACTTATGATTTTATTAGCCGAAATTGGGTGTTGGTATTTAGAAATAGAAATCTGATGTAGAATTAATCATATCAGTTTGAGAAATTGTGTTATATTAACAGTCTCCTGTTAACAGAGTATGGCACCTTAACTCGGTCTTCCTTCTCAGGTCACCTCATTGGTACTTGCTATTCACGTGCTGATGCACCTACTGGCAGTGTCTATTGACCCAGCAGATGACAATGTGCGTAGTAAGATCTTCAGTGAACCAGTGCCAATGTTTGACCGCAGTGTACGAGCTCATGTGATTGAAAACAACTACTGTGTGCTTTGCAGAACTGAAGTGTGAGTATGCGTCATGAGTTATTTATTTGTTTCACAAGCACCAGGGGTAAAATCATAAAAACAT
This sequence comes from Mordacia mordax, assembly GCA_036362905.1. Lineage (NCBI taxonomy): Eukaryota > Metazoa > Chordata > Hyperoartia > Petromyzontiformes > Petromyzontidae > Mordacia > Mordacia mordax. The sequence goes on from JAZEWT010000011.1 coordinate 21,675,509, forward strand.
CACTTTAGGAATGCACGCAGGTCCGTATCCCCTTTAGATTAGGGGTCTTGGGGTCCTCCCCCAAAATCTTTGAGTTTGTCAAAAAGTGTTTCCTGCATTTATGTGACTTCTAAGCTGTAAAATTACCATCCAAATTCAAGACCATGGAAGCCTAATACGTTCTGTCCGGGAATGGCATTCCTATGCGTTCCCATCCAGTCCCACCCCTGCAAAGTACCATAACCTTAAGTTTGATACGTAGGCATTCGCCACAAATGTTCTTCACCATAAAGTGTTTTGTGTTAGGCTGCGTAAAATAAATGTGGTAAAACCACCTCACCTGCCACAGCCAGTGATGGTAGAGTTATCACGTGAATAGACTCTCAGTTTAACACTCCTTCAGCACACCGGTTTTTCAATGCGTTGGTTGGGACTCGTTTAATTTCTAAGGTAGATACCCTTGTCGTGTAAGTCGCTGATATTCTTTTTGTGTAATCAAGTAGTAATAAATTGGGATGCTCTGTGCTGGTGGAAGTGGGTTTACGACACATTTACTGTTGTGCAATCTAACCCAAATACACTTTAATATGTATTAAAGGCATAATTTATTAGGTCACTCATTAGTTTAGCTGGCATTGCGCAGTGCCTTTGATGGTGTTTTGCCACAAAATTCTTTCACAGCATGGTTTATTTAGAGGCACTACAATATCCAGGCACATGCGTGATGCCCATTGTATAGAAATCATTATTCAAGTGTGTGTCTTTAACTGTCTGTAGTAGATGCTGTATTGGTAATAGATTTACCAGGGCTGTCCACGCTAGCAACCACTGCTATTTGATTAACTTTTATGCTTGTTTTGATGTTCAGTCAGGTCAGGCTAGAGTAACTATCATCATAAACAGTCAACGTTTATCGGGTACACCTCTAATAACTAACATGTTAATTGTATTCATGTATCTGTATGCCCATTTCTCAAATAAAATGTAAGAAAATATACAGGATTAAAGTTCCTGTAAATATTCTTTGTGAGAGCATATTGCTGTCTAGTACTCTTCACATTTAGATCTTGCTAATTCTTCATGTAATCTCGGTGTAGTTGCCTTATATCAACTAGGATAATTGTTGAACTGACACAATAAGAGAACAATAATAATATTTGCACTTCTAGAGCGCTTTTCACCCAAAGACCACGAAGTGACATACAGCACTATTTATATACAACAATTTCCGAGGGTGAAATGCAATAATATTTATTAAATAAATAGGCAAATCAGATTGTATTCTTTCAGGAAAACGGAATTTTTAGATGAAAAACTAGGCTTAAATCGAGCCTCAAGAAGATGGTGTTCAATTGGTGCATATTATCTGCTATGACACGGAGCAAAAACTGAAATTGCATGACGAAGCATGGCAAAATGCGTGCTTTGAATTAACCCGACGCGTTAAACATGCAACAGGGAAAAAAAAACATGCATTATGCTAAAATGTAACGTGTACACGCATCATGACCACCACAGCCATTGCATAGTGCTGTTTGTTTTGCTGTATGACTCATTGAACTAGCCAGATGTATTCATCATAACATATTAAAACTTTAAATTTACCTGAAACTGTGTTCATTGTTAATTAGGTTCTGTTTCGCTTTGTTAAGCTTTGTTTTGTGTTTGTTTTAGGGCGTCAAAATCAAAACATTGCATTTCATGCAATAAGTGTGTCGCCCGCTTTGACCATCATTGCCACTGGCTCAACAATTGTGTGGGTAGGAGGAACTACTGGTGAGTAAGCAGCATCATAAATGTTCCGCTTCATCTGACATACATGCGGTGTGTAACTTAAAGCATGGCCAGCATTATAGCCATTTTACAATACTGGTATCTAGTGCAGTTCGCTCAAGCCAATTATTAACTTAAAATGTCACCTTAAAATTTTTGAAAGCTAAGAGAATGGGTTGTCAACAGCAATGTAATTGTGATTTCCTCTAATGTTGCTAGAAATAGGTTATTAGTTATGCAAATTACATGCTATTTAAAAAAAAAATTATAAGGCAAACAATTTTACAAGACATACAAAGGACATCATTAAAGTGCGATAAAATAGAATCGTGACTTAATCATGAAAAGTATTGCTACAGTGGGGTCGGTTTGTGGGTGTGAATAGTTAAATGTGTGTTTTTGAAATTATCTTTGGCCTGTTAAAAAGCCATGTATTGCACAATTTTACTTTCGGAGATAGTACACCTTTGAATAATAACATGCAGCTACATGTAATGGCAATATAGTAACCATACATATTGTTGAAAATGAACTATTTTCATTGTTAAAGAATTATTAACAGTGGACTTTACTTTAGTGCATATTAATTTATTTGACCTGCTTCAATTCACATTTTCACAAGTTCATGGTTGGGCATGTTTTGGTGACAATAGGATGAAGAGGACATGGGGTAAATAGCTTTGAGGGTGGTGCATCGAGGGGACTCGTCTCTAGTCGTGAGAAGGAGGAGGGGGCGACTGTGTGGTAAAATGACCAGGCAATGGGATACCAATGGAACACTCAACCAATTTTATAACCCAAATGATTACGAGTATCAACACGTGCTTGTCACTCCATGAGTATGAACTGCAAAGTCCCCCATACCGTGTAGTATTCGGTCACAATATTATAGCCTCATGAAGATCCAATCAAGGAACCGTTTTACAATGGGTACATTTGCCAATACAAAGATGTAAATAAGAAAAGATGTTTTACCATTTCTGACAATTATACAGGTGTCAAGATCTTAAAACACAAAGTAATAATAATATTTGCACTTTTTACCTGAGGGTTACAAAGTGTAGGGTGGTGCGGTGGTTCAGTGGTTAGCTCTGACGCCTCACAGCAAGAAGGTCCCGGGTTTGATTCTCGGCTCGGGTGCCTTTCTGTGTGGAGTTTGCATGCTCTCCCCGTGTCCGCGTGGGTTTTCGCCGGGTTCTCCGGGTCCTCCCACAGTCCAAAAGCATGCTCCTGGATAGGTTGATTGGCTCGCAGACTAAAATTGTCCCGCAATGCCCGGCGATGGACTGGCGTCCCGTCGTCGGGTGTATTCCTGCCTTACGCCCTGTGTTTCCGGGATAGGCTCCGGCTCACCGTGACCCTATATAGGATTAAGCGGTTTCAGATAATGAGATGAGATGAGGTTACAAAGTGTTACACAGAGCTGTGTAGAGAACAGCATGTCAACAACAGCAACAACATCAGAATAGATCAATTAAAAGTAAAATAATGGATATTAATCAATGAAGGTTGAAATATAACAAAAAAATAATAGTTAAATAAAAAAAGGAAGGCATAATTGTTCCTGAACAGGCACAGGTCATCCAAACAAAACAACATAGAGTAGCATCAATAGTCCTAGCCAGAGGACTTCAATGTCTTACAGAACAAGTGAGTCTTAAGGCAGTATATGATGATGCCCAGGGACTCAGTTGACCGAATTTCAAATTGAAAGGCATTCCAGAGTCTGGGAGCAGTGCGCGAGAAGGTTCTGTCACTCATCGAACGAAGGTGCGATCTGGGCACATGCAGCAAGTCCGTATGGGAGGATCAGAGTTGTGTTGAGCATGGTGCCAGAAGTAGGTCACAGATGTATGGTTGAGCAGTGCCAGTGAGAGCCTTGTAGGTGAGAAGGAGGATCTTGACTTCAATCCTGTATTTAACCAGTAGCCAGTGGAGAGACACCAGCATTGGGGATATGTGATCGTGGATTGGTGTGCGGTTGAGGACTCTAGCAGCCGCATTCTGCACATGTTGGAGAAATTATCAGGTCGGGGGGATGTCAGGGAGTAGTGAATTGCAATAATTTGAATAGAGGGGAAACAAAGTGATGTGAGTTGTTGAAGAGATTAGTGACGAAGCTGGCAATGGATTTAAAATTTGCCTGTTTAAGTTTGGATGGGAAGGGATTCAGGGAGCAATTTGTAGGCCGATATTTGATAACTAATGAAGAACATCAGATTCTTTAAACTTAGAAAACTCCAGGTGTTTTGAGATCAGATTTGGAGAAGGTACAATTGTTGATGTATTGGTTGGGGCCTGAGACTGGGTAAGATGCGGTGGTCTTCCGTTTTTTTTATTTTAAAAACTGAATCAACTGATCCGCCTAGTCTTTATTAAAGAAGATAGGTGAGGGTGAGTGACTGATTGGATGAAGGAGCCAATGGATGGTTGAGAAGAGGATATTGGGCTTATCCCTGACATCAGCTTGGATGCTGGAAAAGTGGTTGGTACGGGTGCAATCAAGTGCCTTCCAGTAGCGATTGACCTGGTCTTTATAGATTTGAGCGTGAATTTTGAGGCCATATTTTAACCAAGTCCCTTTGTCCCTGTAACAGTATACCAGGAGGATGGTTTTCCACTTGAGACAGAGAATTATTTGATTGGGGCCAAAACAATCAGTATGCGTGATAGTGAGTTCAACTATCACATTAGAGGCAGCGTGAGTCATGGCAGAGAGTGATGAACTGTTGATTGCAGTGGTGAATTAATCTGGAGTGTAATGATGACATTAAAATTTCGGAAATGGAGTTGTTACTTCGTGATGGAAATGGGTGGCACTACCTGAAGATCAAACCACACAGTGGCATGATCAGACAGACGAGCATCAGTAACGGACAGGTTGGTTTAAGATATACCCCTTTATTACACCAGGCCCAGAGTATAGCCACATCTGTGAGTGGGAAATTTCACGTGTTTAATGAAGCCAAATGAGTTTAGAGTGTCCACGAGATCGCTTGCAAGTGGGCTCTTTTGAGAGTCAACATGGATGTTGAAATCACCAAACATCAGGATCCTCTCAGAACTGGAGCACAGCTTAGAAAGCAGCTCTCAGTTCATTGAGAAAATAAGTAAAGGCTCCAGGGGAGTAGTAGAGCAGCACCAATATTACAGGTTGAGCCGACCTCCAATCCAGAAACATATGCTCGAATGAATGGAAGGTCGGCGATGGAATCGGACGGATTTTGGCAGTAACACGCTGGAGAACCATAAGGCCACCACCGTGGCCATTGGAACGAGCCTTCTGATGGAGTGCAAAGTCCCACTGTTGAGCCTGATTCAACATGATAAAAATCATCTTCATGGTGTAAAGTCTCTGTTAGGCAGAGCAGATCTAGGCTGCTGTCCAAGATTATCTCAGTAATGAATAGGTATTTTTTGGTGTTTATAGCGTGCAAATTGAGCGGGGCAATGTGGATTTGGTTTGCAGACAATGTGTGTGCTGGAGGGGCCCTGGCCAGTGGTATTGCCCAAAAGCAAAGCTGAGCTGCAAAAGGCCTAATTTGTGGCTTCCTCAGCAGCCGATATGTAGGGCGTAATACAGGGATGGGGGTAAGGAAATCAGTCGTGGGCACGTTAATGAGCCTTTTTTATCTAGTGCACCGATTGATGTAATATGGCCAGCTAAATATCGCCAGCGGACGGCATATGACAAGAAGTTTGGGGATAATGGGATGTGATTTAGGGCAGAGGCTCAGGAGAGCCGCACATGTGTAGTTGACCACGATTGAAGTGCTGATATGATGAATGGATTAGAGATGAATAGTTCGGTAGTGAGGTAACGTCAGGTATTGTCAGACAGCAAGCCCAGGTTGTGATGCCATCACATCACAGGGTACATTTCAAGGGGGCAATTTACTCCACATGCCAACCAACCCAGACCCACATGTACTCCACACAGAAAGGCACCCAACCGGGAACCGAACCCGGGCCCCTCCTTCTGCGAGGCAGCAGCACCGCCTTCCGCACCCCGCGCAGCCGTGAATTGCCCGAAAGTTTAAGGAATGATTACCTCACGGTGGATGGTGAATGACTTTGAGGAGAGGATTAGTGAGGGGAGTGGTGATAGTTAAGTGAGTGTGGTGAGAAGTGATGAAAGAAGTAAAAGTTGAGGATGATGCAAAATGAGTGTCAGGAGAGGGTAAGAAGGTAATATGGGGAGAGTGATGTGAAAAGGTGAGGAAGGTGGTGGCGTGCTTAAAGATGTCCGGATATGTTGTGAAATTATTGAGCAAGGTGAGGAGAGGATGACAAGATAAATTCAAAGGTGAAGCAGGTAAGTGAGATACGGTGGTGTGGTAAATGAAGTGAATAGTTGGTGAGAACAGAGGACGGTGAGGAAAGACACTGTAGAGAGGCTGCGAGATGAGGGAGAGAAGGGCTGGTGGATCAGGGTAACAAGATAACAAGATAAGGAAGGTCGTGAGGGGAGAGCAAGGTGAGGAATGTGAGGGTGAGCATTGAGGTGAGCTATGTGGTATGTGAGGTGCCGATACTGGTACGATGATGGTTTCTGCTGCTGAAAAGAAATAAAAGCAGAATTACAAGAATAAAAAGATTAAAACAGTTCGAATATACTCAGATATATTCGTAGAACTCATATATTTGGCATTTCCAACAGTGGCGTTTCCAACACCGGCAACAGGCTGCCTGTGTTCGTTGGGATAGTGCCATCTTTCACTTGTATAAGACACCTTTCAATTGTATAATTACCAGAAATGGTAAAACTTTTTTTAACCATCTTACTATTACCCAGTGGTCCATCATACGGCAAATATGCACACTCGCATGTGTACGTATGTGGATGTGTATGTAACTTATCATTGTCCGTAGCCCAGGCAGTTCGTGTTGCACCATCGTTGCACAGCACTGTTGCAGGCTTGCTACTGGAACACAGCAGTTGCAGTGTGCAGGCGCTGTGCTCACACGCCATCAGTCGTGGGCTGAACTGCTCTTGCTCAGTAGATGCATGCACTGATGTTGCTGCCACCGGCTCCTTTGCGTCAGTCATGACCTCCCTGTGGTGCCCCCCTTTAGTTGAGGCTTAGTAGCCACTTGCAGTCACATGGAAGGTCTACTGCTGATGGGTGGCCCGTGTTCGGGATGCTAGTGCCCAATGGTGCTGCTTGGCGCTCTTTCAGCAAGCGGCAGCCTCCCGTCGGCTCCTTCTCTCACATGGAGGTGCCACGAAGGTTCTGTTTCAGCAGCGTGGCGGTTGGCACGTGACCCATTCCTCAAGCGGCGTTGTGTTCTCTGTGCTGGGCTCCTGAAATAAAGCATCATCTTCTACCTGTCTCTTGGTCTCCATCTGTCTGTCTTAATGCTTCTCCACGCCTTGTATGTCCCTCCCAGTTACATTTCACACTCTCTTATATTCTCGTCTACGTGGCGATTACAAGATGTTTACGAGTCCCACTCAGGAAGATTCATCAAATCACCCCGATGCCAAACAGGTCGCCACAGGATTAGCCAAGTGTTCAAAGGAGTAGGCTGCAGACTCCAAATGAAGCTTGGATTTCTCAATATTCACCGTGCCCACATAATATATATGTTGGTGTTTGTTCGTGCCCAACATTTCCTTCACGACAGATATCACACGCACATTGCACTGAAAATGTCATGTTAGTAGCACTGGTTCATCGTGTGCACCGGACATGCATAGTCTGATATTTAGTGAACAAAGTAAGTGTGTAACAAATAGAAGAGGTTTTACCATTTCTAGCAATAATACAAGTGTTAAGGTCTTAAGACTCTGGAGATTCGATCAGCTGAGTCTTTGGGCATCTTCAAATCTGAGCTCAGGACTCGTTGCATAAGGCTTTCAAGTCCTCTGGCTAGGACTGTTGATACGGCTCAATGTTGTGGTGCCGGGATGATGGCTCTCTGCCGACCTGTGCCTGCTTGGGAACATTCCTTCCTTGTTTGTTGAATAATTATAAATTTTTATCGCTTATTTTATGTCCTATAATTTATTGCTACTATTTGACTTTCAGTCGAACTGTCCTGATGTTGACGTGCCATTCTCTCCGCAGCTCTGTGCAGCGCTTTGCAACCCTCGGGTGAAAAGTCCTCTAGAAATGCAATTATTATTATTATTATTAAAACACCAAATAGACGTTTTATGCAAAGTGTCAAGTTTGCCAAATATAGCATACTCGTGACAATGCATGCAAACAATTTTTGATAATGTATGCATTGTCTTTGAAACGGAGTGGGAACATTAATGATGGCTTTCTTTAGGGCCGAACCTAAGTGTTAGCCAAGTATTGCCAAAAGGCTGATCAAAAGTGTTGTCAAAAGGCATAAACTGATTGGCCCTTTTGAAGGGTTGCATGTGCGCTTTCCTTTTGTTGTGCTAAACAACTAAAAAAAATTCCATGGCACTCTTGCTCATTGTTTTTCATTTATTGCCTTGTTCAGTCTTGAGTGCTACTGTTATAGTTGATTATAGCCTTTTTGCCTTTTGGCAATACTTTTGATCAGCCTTATGATTGCCTTTTGGCATCAGTTGGCTAACAGTTAAACTAGGCTCTAAAGAAAGGCAAGCAAAAGGCTCATTGCCTTTTCGCAACTGTTGGTTAACACTGAGACTAGGTTGTAAAGAAAGCCATCTCTGGTATGGGCCACTCTGTTTCAAGGACAATGCATATATTATCAAAGTATATTATTTGCATGTTTTGCCATAACTTTGTGTGTGGTCTTTTGCAAATTTGACATGTTGTGAAATGTGTTTATTTGTGTTATGACCTTAACACTTTTATTATTGCCAAAACAGTAAAAACTTCTTCTCTACATCTTTGTACTGGTTAAATGGTACTCATACATAGTAGAAATATGTCCTGCTATTATTCCCCATTGTTCTGTAAGCATTACAAATTGCTTTATTGTTCTGCCCTATTGCAGGTTCTTTTTTGGGACAATGATATCTGCTGTTACTGGGCTGTACATCATTTTGGCGAGTCTAATGTATGTGTTTATCCAGTATTTCATTAATCCAGGAGCTCTTCGGAATTATCCTGCATTCTCAGGTTTGTTTGCGCTGTCACATCTATTGGCATATTGAGCTTCGTGAGCCACAGAGTGCAAATGCATGGCGGTTTAAAAAAAGTCAGCTAATGTTACAGTAATAAAATCTGAAAGACAATTGTAAATCAACCCAGATTGGATGTATAGTACAAATTTAAAGTGTATATATTGATGTCCCAGAATGAAGCCAAACTTTTCTTCTTGTGTAGTAACTTTTTGAAGTTGCTACATGTGAATTGCTTTCAAAAACTGTTTTTTGGGATGGCCATGTCCAGCGACTGAGTCTCAGAATGCCTGAGGATGCCTCTGATATGGGAGGCAAAACATTGCGAAGGAGAGAGGGGGAGCGCTCAACACGGATATTCTGAAAAAAACAGCTTTGGAAAGTAATCGTAAAAACTTACATCAAAACAGTTAGCATATGTGTTCTAAAAATGGCTATGTGCCATTGTTTTACATGTAAGTGACCTAAATGTATATATTTTTTACCTTTTCAGAATTGAGTGGTCCAAATGAATGGCTGGTGTTTCTGCCATCTGCCCCTTTGCGCATGAGTGGCATTAGTTTTATTATCTTGGTTGGGGTGACGATGTGTTTTGATGCCATTGCTTCTATCCTGATAATGCAGCTGCTTTGCAACCATTTTTACCTGTGTAAGTATTACACCCTGGCAGTTTACTGCATGCCCCTAAGGCCATGTGTTAAGGCCACATATAACCAGTATTTACAAGACTTGCCCAAATAAAGATTAGGAGTTAAAGTATTTCTAAAACTATAACAGCTGGTTTTAAGATGACCTGAAGAATTTAATAGGCTTTCCTTGGAGAGTCCCTACAACTGTTACACTAGAGGGCAGTGTTCACACACATAGCCTAAATGCAAGAAATGTGGTCATTAATTTTATATAATGGACAATTGGCTTTAATAGTGCAGTGCGTCTCTCCCTTATAAGCACAATATTCACAAATGCATTTTGTATTTTGTCAGTCTGCAATTTGTCGCAACTTCTGCTATGATAGTTATTGAAAAAAGCACACATGTCCAGCTGTTTAATAGGCAGGATTTATGCTTTAACTGTGTAGTCAGCCAGGTCAGACTACAATGACAATGTTTGGTTTCAGCTGGGACGTGCTAATGAACCGCATTAGATTGCCTCCCGCTGTGTGTCCACTGATGTTAGCAGTAAATACCATACAATTTGTTACGTCCCATACTCAGCCCAAATACTGTATTGGTTCACGTAATACATTAGCATCCATAAAATGTCACTGGATACATTGTAAAACTAATAAAATTATGTGTTAGGCTTGTAAGTTAAATACATGTTCCACGACACTGAGACTGAGCTCTTTACCTGACTATTGCATGACACCTCACTGCCCCTGCCCTTGTTTGCAACAGTCTACCACAGGATAACCACGTATGAGTACATTGTGCTGAAACGCAATGAAAAGGAGCGTCAGAAGCGAATCATCGAAGAAAGGGTAGCCAAAGCTCAACAGACCAATTCTAATGGTATTGAGGTAACAAGATATTTTCTTCCATATAACACCACTTTGCACAAATTGTCCCCAACTGTATTAAAGTTGGCAAGGAAAGAACGCATCAGTAAACTTGTAGTGGCCATAATGCTTTACATGTCCTTTTCGCATTGAAATTAGTTCATGATAGTTATGCCAGGCTAACAGTGATGAGCTCTATGGACTGGTAGGTATGCAATTATTTAGCCATCTCCCCCTTTCAAGCAAATAAATGGGTTGGCACAAGTAATAGAATTCAATTGTAGAAACACATATTGCTGTCTCATTTTCACAGTCTTGTTTAAAATGTTTTTTTTATTTTAATTACACTCTCTGTTAATATAGTGTTTGCATATAATTCACCTTAAATGTAAAAAATAATTCTCACGTGCTTGATTTGATGCATGTTTTATGTATATAGGAGTCAGTTTTGATCAATGAAGCAGTACAACATTACTTATGCCTTCATGCCTGACTTGCTGTTTTACTAAAGAGTAGTTGATTTCTTCCAAAAGTTACTCTTTTGGGATAGGTTTATAGAGTGCTTCTCATCTCTCCTTCGACGTTTCACCTTCCAGATTCGAGGCAGCCTCAGGTGTGGTGTGACATTTAGCATTTATGAATTAAGAGAAAAAGGGCCAAAGTACACCCTCACTATTTAGTACTTAGCAATGATACATTTAGAATTAATAGAGCTTTGACACAGAATGTAGACTGTGATCAAGTGACAATATCGTTTCCTGTAATGATGTAGGTTTTCACGGCTCGATGTATGATGATTGCGAGGAGAGGAGAGAGAGCCATCGACGCGGCTGTCCCGAGAGAGCAGCTTTTCGAAGCAATCATCAATATTGTTTGCTTGCAAAAGCAAAATAACAGATACAAACATTGGCTGCTTGCCGGGTAGCTGAACTCAGCCAGGAAAGATAGTCGACACTGCTGTTGCTTCTCCATCTAGTTGCCGCCTATCTAGTTATTCGATAGACTTTATATTTAGTCACTGTTTGCACTTATGAGAAAACACTGTACAACGGTAACTTCTGCACTGTGGTGTCACCATGGTACGCATTGCAGTCCCACTCCTGTTGTGAAATGGAATGACCAAGAAATAGATAATTTTCCAATATTCTGGGAGTTACCATTAACACAATCAATGACAAGTTCATAAAGCAAGCGGAAACATGCACGGCGAATACCTTCGAAGTGTATGACAGCTGTTTTATGATCAGGTGTTCGTGCATTATACGACAAGAATATTTGAAATAGGAGATAACTAGATGAGCTTCAGCAGAAGTTATACTAAGAAGCAAGAATTCTAATTCTGTAGACCACCCAGCCACCAGCCTGATTGTCTAATGTTGTTCCAGGCTCTAATAATATGTATTTAATTGTCCTGTGCACTGACGTTAAAGTGTGACATGCATAAATACGTGTTTCTTAAACCATTGCTTGTCATGAAAGATATTTTCATTAAAGCTAAATAATTGCAATAAATGCAATGCATGCTATTTATTGTACATTGTACATATAAATTAGGCTTTCTCTATGCTAAAACAAGAAATCAGTGACCTTTTTGTTACCAATTTATTCGTTGTTTTTCATGTATAAAGCACAGCATCATTTCATTTCTATATAATAAATATAGAATGTAACATTTACAACATGTGGACAGCCCATCTACATATTCAATGTACGACAGAAGCAAGAAACATGCGTCAAACAACCGGCTGCAGCTTGTTTCTAAGGGAAGAGTTTTGTTTATTTACTTGGCTGGAAAATGATAGACATGCCTAAGTTCAACAAAAATGTAGTTATTATGTTAGCTTAAATTGGCTTTTATTGTTTCACGTGGGTGAGGGTCACATTAGGAGGCAGATGATGCCAAGAAAGAAGGCAACAGACTATTTAAATATATATTTTACATGCATTTTCTCATAAACCTTTTAGAGTCGATATGCAATTTTGGTTACGTATGAATTGCAACACTTCCCTAGATGTGCTTTGGATAAACTACTAGAAATGAAAAAATACAGATGTAATAAAAGCATTGCTTTATGTGTTGCTTGGCAACAGTCATAACTAAGTATATTTGCACAATATTGGGTTGTGTTAGTACAACTGCTTCTGATGATGTCCAAGTTTTTCGATGCAATGCTCATGTTGTTCATCTGGGATGATTAACATTGTTGTTTTGTGTAGCTAAGTGCAGGCTAGTCCACATTTCTCACAAGCACCACTTAACATTGAGTCCATATCCACTGCCACACTTCACAGGTTTTTATTGTTACTTAGATTACCAGACTGCAATATTATCAAACCGCCTGCACAAATAACTTATACATAGCCATTTTAAAAATTATTCAACTTTATTATAGTGCACGCGAGGTATTTCCTATACTTGTAAATTAAAATCTCATATAATACAAAATATATAATCTTCATGTCTTAGGATTTATAGAAAGTACGGATTGTGAATGATGAAATGTCCATTGTGACTTAAGAAATTTGCTTCCAAGAGCCTTTGATAATAAATCACAAACCCCCCCCCCCCCCAAAAAAAAAACCCCGTTATTGTTGCTTATTTGCCGTTCTAATGCCGTTGTTGTTAACGTGCCATTCTCTTAGCAGCCCTGTCCAGCGCTTTGTGACCCTCGGGTGAAAAGCGATCTAGAAATGCAATTATTATAAGATAATAAATTACAACACAGTGTTATAATTTACACGTAAAATATGCAGCCTCTTAATAACACTGAAAAGTATGTATTACTGTTTGGGCAAAAACATCTGTTCATGAATTTGTTAAAGAAATGTTTCTTTTATAAAATTATTCTGGTGTTGGCTGTTGCTCAACTACGGTTGGAATTATCTGTCAATTTGACTTACACTTTTGGTGTTTTAGAATACTAACCATCGTGTCCCAATTGCAATCAACATGGACTTTCCAAAGCAACAGATTCAAGAACACAAGTAAGTATGTGTGTGTATTTTGTTTGTTATTCAATATATCTGCTATGATATGGCTCAGAAAATAAGTCATTCACGAAGAAAATGGAACAAATACTTGGAGTTGCATGCTTGAAATTATATTTAATGCTGCATATGCATATGAACTGTACACTGTAAGTGGCACCAAGGGTTTAAGTGCATCGAAGAGACTGTTGCACCCTGAGTATCATCGTAGATGGTGACAGCAGAGCGAGGCCTTTGCTCAGTGATGGATTAATCGTGCGTGTTGATGATGCTTACATTTGTGGAAAATTATTTTAATGCTCTCCTTCACCATAATGGTCAGACCAATGGGATTATGTGACAAAGTGGGGTTTGGTAAGCTTTCCTGTGTTTAGTATATGTACAGTTATGTCAAAAGGTCCGAATTTGACCATGATATTTGGAAAGTTAGTAATGTTTCACTATTTATAATTTAATCTGAGCACTTTTGCCTGTACAAAGATGTGAAAAAACAAGAGGTTTTACCATTCCTGGCAATTATACAGGTGTTAAGATCTTAATACACCAAACACTTTTGCAAAGTGTCCAATTTGCAAAAAAGCCACACATATTTGTGGCAATATCTGGCTGATACCGAGATCTAAGCAACATAAAAAGCCGGTCTCTGGTGTGCGCTAATCGGTTTTAAGGACAATGCTCTCACTATCAAAGCATTTTTGTTTGCATATTTTGCCATAGGTATGTGTTTTTTGCAAACGGGACACTTTGCAAAAAGTGACTGGTGTTTTAAAATCTTAACACCTGAATAATTGCCATAAATGGTAAAACTTCTTTTATTTTTTTACATATTTATATATTAGTTGCACAATCAGCTTGTAGATACAGAGATAAATATATTCCACTGCTGGAACCTTACGTCTTGCCACAGAGCTACAAAGAATTTTTTTTTCCAAGGCTCCACCTTGATGTTGATCTTCTACATACACTGAGCTTCTCTTGCAAAAAATATATAATGTAGAAGTTTCACTAAAGGCATTGTATATTTGAGGTGTGCTATTACAAAATGAAATGCATTATTGACCTTTAATTTTGTTCAACTATTAAGAATGCCAAGTCGATCTATGTAAGTTGTGACTATATCTTGGGTAATATAATACATTTTAATTGGCCAACCCCAGTGAAAAAAACACTGTTTCATAATCCCCAGAATCTGCACGGAATGTCAGTTGCAGAAAATGTTATGATCACAACAATTGTTTCGCGAGTGCACAGCCATAGAGGCACATTGCAAAACTTCCCAATTAAAGCAAGATGTGTGTGGGGTTTCCATAGAGATATGGTCAAGATTCTGTCGAGGCCAGCTGTCCTGTGTGACCGTCACGCAAACGCGGGAGCGTTGGGGAGTGTGTGCTGCTTGATTTCCGAATTTGGACGTGCTGTGCTAGGGAACAGCTGCTCGGTGTGGAGGCAAAAAGCAGCAGTATGGGTTACACTGCAAAAGTGCACCATTGTGGGCCTGGGTGAGCTGCAGAAATTGTAGTGTCATGAGCTAAAAATGGATGTGCACAGAGGGAGCGGATTGGATACTGCCAAGCTGTCACTACGCAGTGATTGCAACGCTTTTGCTTAAATATTTGCTGAGATACATAAAAGCCATGTGTTGGTTGTACTTAGTGCAAGTTTGTAACATTCTACTTAGCAAATGTCAGGACAACAGTGAATTGCCAAAGTCCTATACTTTTCTCGCCTCGTAATTTGTTTGGAAGCGTATGTATTGCATGGAAAATTAGATAATGTCGTTCCTATGGATACTTTTGCCAGTATATATATGTAAAAAATAGAAAAGGGTTTTTTTTATCATTTTTGGTATTTACACAGGTGTTACAAATATAGACAAGTTTCACAAAAGCCACACGTACTTGTGGCAAATTATGCAAACGAAAAGCTTTAATAATAATTGCATTTATAGAGCGCTTTTTACCCGAGGGTCACAAAGCGCTAATAATATATATTCATTGTCCTTGAAACCGATTTGGCTACACTGGACATGACTTTCTTTTGAGCCTAATTGTCACTGGCACAAGTACCCATAGTTTAAACAGCTCGACCTGAGCTACTGAAGCATTGATATTGCATTGTCCTGAGCTGATTGCCTTTTGGCAACATTTGGCTAACACTGACAATTAGGCTCTAATGAAAGCCATGTTCAGTGTATGCCAATCAGTTTCAAGGGTAATGCATATATTATCAAAGATTTTTGTGTCCATATTTTGTCACAAGTATTGTGTGGCTTTTTGCAAACTGGACACTTTATGCAATGTGTCTATTTAGTGTTTTAAGATCTTAACACCTGTATAATTGCCAGAAATGGTAAAAGTATTTTATCTTTTTACAAATGTAGTTCCTGTTAGCAGGATTGCATTTTTCGACAATGCATGATTTACACGTTTGACAAATGATAAAGCTTGCAAACTGCCACCAATAGCAAATATTGCAAGTCTTGGTATTTTTATTAATACTCTCGTTTTCATGTTCTTTGCCATCTATTGAAGTATCACCGAACTGCTGCATATCTGTCAAGTACTTGAACAATTCTTCAGTCCAAACAAATTAAAATGAATCTACGAAATAATGAGCAATTATAATGCTTTCACAGTAGGGCCTTCAAGAGTCATGATAGAGATTGACAGTTCCAAAAATGTTGTGCAGACAATATTGTTTGGGCAATACAGTATGATACTTGAGCAAATTCTAACCCAATATACACTGATAGTGAAATTGTCTTCATGACATTCTTGAGCACGATATGACAATAATCGTATTCATTTCCTCAAAAAAACCCTCCATTGTATTGAGAATGTCAAAGTAAAAACAGTAATTACCATATCATATTAATCATATGTGAACGACAGTGTTGGTTTGCTATTCAAAGATGGGATTGGCAGTATAAAACTCAGTAATTATCACCATCAACCGTTCTGAGTCGACTGCTGGATAAAGACCTCTGCATGCTCCATTCTATAATGGATTATGGATTGTCAATACCGCTTAACATGTAGGGGACATTGATTAAAAAGCATTAGATTTGTACATCCTACTCATAACGTCAATGTATTTTAAGTCATCACTTTCCTTGTTTGTGGTTCAGCAGCAGAGCGAGTAGCTAACAATCACGTGGTTGAGCGTAAAATCCATGTTGGTTGTTGACAGGCAATTTTTTTCTCCAGTCAATATCAGTACAATTTTGTGGGGAATTCAACAATAGTTGTCCTATCTCACCCTTAATGCAGAATTCCCACCACTGGCTCATGGTTGTCAACATGAAATGAACATCACTTCAGTATCCATTTGAGCAGGAAAGAGGTTGACCTTTTTGACTTCATAAAGGAGGAATTCTAGTAGTCTATTATCACGGTGGTGCAGTGAGTAGCACTGTCGCCTCACATAAAGAAGGTCGATTCCCGGCTCGGGTGCCTTTCTATGTGGAGTTTGCATGTTCTCCCCGTACCCGCGTGGGTTTTCACTGGGTACTCTGGTTGCCTCTCACCGTCGAAAAAGACGCTTTTGCCTAGTTAATTCTTCTGCTGAGTAGATTGCCCCCCCCCCCAAAAAAAAAAAATTATGTGCCCTGCGATGTATTGGCGCCACAACCTTTCTATTCTCCCGCCTTGTGCCCTCTGTCGGCCGGGATACGAAGTGTCTGGCATGTGTTGGCGCCGGCTGAATGCATGGGCTGCTTTCCGCTTGCCTCTCTGTGGTTTCCTTGCTGCGTCTCTGTAATGATGTAAGTCGCCCTGAATAAGAGCACGTGCCAAAAAATAAATTAATAGATAAAACTTATGCTAATTAAATACATTAATAAATATTGTATTTGCTTTATTTTACCTTTTGCGTATACTTGTCCATCCATTTGCCAACCCGTTTAAATTAAACACTACAGCTTAGCAAGTGGACAACGCAGGATACTATGGGATTTTTTTAAAAAGAATGTTATTCCTTGCGCCAGTTTCATAAATTTATTAGTTTTTTCCCCTATTTTGAGAACTGCACATTGTCCTGTTATATAAGCTCATGTCCAAGTCCATACCGAGTGAAATGAAATGCTGGAGTAAATAATGCATATTTTGACATGTTTCACAAGTTGTAGCCTTGTTGAGCACTAACATATATGTAAGTTTTATAATATTAAGAAAACAATAATTCTGCAGAGTATTTCAGCTTTATTGTAGAGTGCTAATGATGAACGTGGTTCACAGGATATGTATGGCAGAGGCTTGGCAGTGTGTGTGTATGACATCCTGTGTTGTGTGTGCTCAGGACTTTATATATATTGTTCAATGTCAGTAACAGTGCAAACAGCTGCCGAGATACATTAAATTAAGCATATGTATTTTTTTTCAAAGCATAGAGAATGCTTATATAGGTGTATTTTAGCTGCCTAGTTGCTTATTGTTGTCTGTTATAAAATGAATATGGTAAATAATCAGAAATACCCATCAACTGAACATTAGGCTTTTCTCTTTTTTAATGTGCTGTCATGTGTGTACTTGTACACAAGGATACGACGTTAGGATGAATGGAGAATTGTATTTTTTTTTCCAGAGAAACTTCTATAGTAAGAACGGATGTCAGTAGCAAACATTTGGTTCTGCCGTCTGCCCAAGCATCTGCTCAGGCCTCCTGTCATGTGGTAACAGCACCAAACATCTTTGTATTGTTGTTTCCATGTATGTTGCAAGAAATTTTCAAAATGTGATTTAACTTGAGATGTTTTCCATATCCTCCCTGACAAAGGGTAAAGCATTTTAAATGTATATGTACTGTGTTTACTGTCATGTCAATGACAGTATTGTAAAGTTATTTCAACATTTGTTTGGCCTGTGTGCAATAGTATTTTGGAGTATATAGGAGCGTTGTGTTGTGGGTGTGTTTTATGTGGTGATGTAATTGTCAGTGCTGGACTATGATCTGAATGCTTGGGTATGAGTCATGGTTATGCATAATATCAGTGGCAATTGCTTTCTGAAACATAATCTGTTTATTCTGGCTAAAATAAGTACGGAGTGTAAGGTGTTGAGGTCCTGCCCCTACCAGCATTGGTGCCCACATTCGACAAGCATTGTGACCTTTGTTTTTTTGTATATTTCAGGTTGAAGAAAATAGGAAAAGTAGCATAAGTATCACGTCCAAAAGTTCATTAGATAAACGGACCCAACAAGTTATCAACAAAGGTATTTAGTTTACTAAAATACATTATGTTCACAATGCAAACTAAATCTTTCGTCATCTTATTACAATTAACAATTTTCTTTACCCATCTACCTTGATATCCTGATCAAAACTTTCATCACACTCCAATTAACTATTGCACTTTCTCTCCTCGGTATCCCAATCACTAATCTCCAAACAACAAAAGTGCATTCCTCAAACTCATAATGTTGGGTCCCAAGACTGTGACACCTCGGATCTTCTTGTGACTGGAGGGCCGACCTTCCCACAGAGCTCACACCACGACTTTGCAACTGTATGATGATGTTTATTTCAAAGCAACAAGCAAGCGTAAAATGAATATAATTCTCCAATACTAGTACGGAGCAACATAAGCTGTCAGCGGCTAGAAGAAAACGTGACTCAGACCCTCCACCAGCAGGGTTTGGGACTCACTCCAACACCCATGGTTCTCCCGACAGACTGGTGACTTCCAGTTAGCTGCCTGTCAGAGTCGCTTGGGAGCTCGAATGAGTGAGTCCCCTCCGCTCCTCGAACCCATGATCTCTCTAACTACAAAAACCTTCAACTCAGCATTCTTCATGTCTTTATCTGTTTGAGCTCCGCTTCGCAATTATTTATTAATCTCCCACAGCACTCTTTCAGTTGTTATTTAACCTTGGCTGGACCGGCTCTCACACATAACCCTGGCTGCACCTGGTTTTCTCATCTTATTTTAATTTACCCTCTTTCATTATATGGTCGTTCCACTCGTTATTTAACTTTGGCTGGACTCCCCCCTTTAGCCTTCACAGATAATTTCACTGCTGGCTTCGCTCAATGTCATGGGAATACTCCCCAAAAGCATTCAAAGAGGCCCCACACGCACACTAAACAAAGATCCCCCTTATAGCCTTCAGATAGTTGGGACAAAGTGCTCTTAGCGTGGCTGGTGTGGCTCGCGTCACACCCGACCAATTTTGCACGACCAACTTTGTCTATGTCTCCACATGCGGCCCCCACAATAAACAAAACCATGTCACTTCAATGCTACATTTCATCCAATGGTTCCCTATTCATTACCAGATCAAAATCATGATTGCATTTTAAATGTTCAAGGTTCTTCATGGGTTCACCCCTGCCTAGGTTTTCATGGTCAACTTAATCTACTCCCATCCACTCACTCCCCGCTCCAGTAACTGATGCTTGCTATCAACTTCCTACTGTTGTTCAATTGCAGGCTAAAGTTGTTCCTTTTTTCCCTGCCTATGACTGACTGCCTTTTTCTCTTTATGAAGTAAATTTATATCCACATTTTCTATACAGCGTCTTGAAATGTTGCGTTTAGATCCCATATAAATCCAAATTGTGTTTCTTAATTTTAAAAATGTAAATGTTAATGAAAGCCAATTAACAAGAAGAGATGTACTGAAATTGTCAATCGTTATGTACCTGTTTTCAAGAAGACATCCTCAAGGTGACTAGTGTTTCTGAATTTCATAAACCACAAGGTTTGCCCAAATGTTATGTATAGGAACACTAAAACGGTCGTTTTGAATTTTATTATTACTATCAGGCTATGCATGGCATAAACTATTAGTGATTCAGTAATTATCACACCACGTTATAAATGCAGAATCTGAATTGTGATTTTAAGGTTACAAATAACATCAGTGGCAAGTGATAGTCCTAGACCCAATTCACCAACCCATCCTGACCAGCATGATGAAGTATGATCAAAAACCTCCACAATTAACAGAGCCTAAGCAAGCCTGGATGTCTATGCTGTGCCTTTTCACAGACCCATTACAATAATCCGTGTTAAATTGTCACATCTATTACGTTTCAACTGACTTTTCAAATGATTTAAGGTTGAAAAATAAATAAAATCCAGCGACTTGGTCACGTGACCTAAACCTACACTGCTTGACTTTAATCACTTTTGAAACGTTTCATTTCAGGTTCACCTGTAGCTGGTCTTGAGGGAATTGCAGACGTTCCTTCCTACTTTTCCTACCACCATGGTGCGCCTGTTAGTCTTAGAGTCAAGGGTAGTTTAACAGCATGCAGAAGTTTAAGACAAGGCAGTATGACTTAAATTTTTTGCTCATAGAAACATATAGAAATGTCTTCTAAAATGTTCAATTTTTATTGCGATCCAGGTCATGTAGCAAGCAGTTTGCTGGAACAAGCCAGGCTGACTTCATACACTGCACACAGAATTGAGTGCTAGCAGCCAGAAGATGAAAAAAACAATGAGGGGTGGGCATGGACACAATTTGCATTTCACTGTTCTCAGCAAAGCAAGAGGATAAGTGACGACAGTAACTCCTGCCAACTCATTCTAGCCTCAATCTACTAGCAAGTAGTGTTTACTTCGAACACTAGCAAGTAATTGGATGATATTCAGCTACATAAAATGGGTGCAAGCATTGATGTAACTGGTCTGTTTGGGGTCGAGTTTCCTGCCAATGTTAAAATTCCTGTAAAGTCTATGTAACTGCCACTGCAAGCTGGAGATTGAATACATTGATGTGGGGGGAGGTACGGTGCAGTGCCTTGCAATTGATAAGGAAAAGGAAAAAAGTACAGAACATTTTAATTGAATGCAGGTAAACGATATACCAGACACAATACAGTACAGTAATGAGGACCAGTGCACAATCGTCACATTTTAGCCTCTCTCTGTGTGGGAAAACATATCCATGGAGCGCTTACACATAAACTGACAAAATAGCATGACATAAATCAACTACGAATTAGTTTTCATGCAAGACGGTACATTGGACTTGTTTGCCTTTCCAGTTCACAGGATTGTTCTTTACCAGAGTAATTCTATAAGTTTGTTTTCCTTCATCTTTCCCATTGTGAGGAAAGGATAGTCTTCAAGGTCTTTTCTGAAAAGTGTATGTGCGACAGGTTATGCAGCCAAAGGGGTAATATGTGGTTGTGAATTGGTGTATAGTTATGGTGTATATGCGCCAATGGAACAGTTCAAGCTATAGTATTTACAATTAAGATGAAAATGCAAAGAAGTCCATCAACTGCTAGTCATACCAGGGTATAGCTCTTTCAAGCCGTATGGTAGCCATTCATGAAATTAATTACTCAGGCACTTGGTATGCTCAGCAAAAATATTCCAAGCTCCACATTGACTTGTGCTCTTCTGCTGATAAATTATGATTACAAATATATTTCGTTAAATCTGTCTCTGCTCATTGGTACAAGCGGTGGCAATTGTTCTAATATTTCCTTTTAGCCACAAGTGTAAAATGTTAATTTGGCAGTAAAGCATTAACATACGTATGTTTTATAAGACTTTACTATACGGCTGTGGGAGAATCCTGGTGACATAAAGAGCTACGGTACAGGAAGTTTTCTTTACCTGACAGCTTTTTATTTTTGAAGCTTATTTAATAATGCTTTGTCCACGGTATAGGGGTACAGATCATATATGCCCTGTAAATATTGTTAATTGAATGTCCTATAAAACAAAAAGTGCAAGTCTTAATGGCACTTAGGACCTGGTTTAATCACGAGTGGCTACTCACATTGAAATTCAAGCGTTCAGCAGTGCTAGCTTAGTGTTCTGAACTTAAAGTTACCTAATCACCTAATTATACTATCTAATTTTGACTTACTGTCGGTGTCGAGAACAACACCCTACCAGTCATGAACAGCAGATGGAGTATGTGAACACATATATTGTGGCTTGGCCGTACGCTATTGGGCTTTTTTTAAATACTAGCAAGAAGATATGGACAATACACAATAGACGAGCCGTTGTATACAGAGGGAATAGGAGAAATACGTCCAGAGAAATACAGGCATATCAATTTGAGAATTTTCCAAACTCCAGTCCTCATTCAATCACAAATTAAGTCGTGTAGCATTCGTCAGTTAATCACATCTCACGTGACATGAGTGTTGATTCCTATACCTGTATTGCCCTGTAATTAAGAGGATTTTTTAAATTGTTAAAGTAATTTACTAATCACAGTGTGCCTTTGGCTTGAGATCTGGCAGATGCACATTTTTGTGCCAGCTGCCTTAAAAAGGTGTGAAGAACCAAAACAACGTATAGGTTATTCTATGCAATTGTATATGCTGTACTGTGAAGAAAATAAATACTAAAGCACTTTCAATTAAGGACTGAAATTTATTTAGTTGACTACTAATAGATAGAAAATACATATATCAAATCTGTAATGTGCCAAACTGAACTTGTATATATTTTATTTTGAGGTTTCATGAGGATGAACCCCTGTCTATGATAACGTGTGCATTTTTGGGTCATTGTTCCGATAATATAGTTGTTAATACATTGTTGCATTTCTCAACGGAAAAATTGCACTTTAAAATTATAAAATAAGCAATGGGTTTTAAAGGGTGAGATATTTTTTTTACATAAGGCATTTTTCCCATTCAAACATCCTTATCACTTATGCAGTCCAAAATAAAATATGTTTTGTCATGGTTTTATGTGTTGGTACCTTCGTCTGTTCAGACGTTTGTTGTCGCTGGAGTCCAACATCTAGAGCTTGCTGGATACTTTCTGCTGTATGCATATAAACATCTGTATATATACTACACTGTATGTGGAATGTGTATTTGCATAATAACTAAACGGTGTAATTTCTTTCCACTAAATTGAAAATGGTGATATGTCATATCATATTTATCTGAAAACCGTAATCAGTGAGGCTTGTTAATCCTGGCTATTTTCTTTGGAGTAAACTAATGGTAACATTTCAGCTTGTCTTACATTTACACACCATTGTAAATATGGACACATGATTAACACATGCTGCACAATTTATAATAATAATAATACATTTTATTTAAGGCGCCTTTCTGGGCACTCATATGTAGATTGACCATTGAAGTTATATGTTGAACAAAACAGGAAGGCACCAAATGATTTTCTTTCTATTTTCTGTGGAATTTAATGCACATAACTTAATGAGCAGTGGATAAGATTTGGCAATTTATAGAAGAAGGAATCGTCATTCTATTGTTTGCTGACCTTAAAGAAATGTTATACAACTAAAAATAAAGTTGAAACGTTCTTAGGAGTGGAAACATACAATCATAAATATAAACTGCTTTGTTTAAAATCTAACCGAAAATCAGCAACTTTATGGATTACTTGGCAATTTGAATGCACATTTAAAGTGACGTGTGTACTGCCGGTGACCTTGATATTGCACGTAATATACTATAAAGCCAAGGTAAATTCATGTCTTTATATGTAATCATTTACATATGCATATTTGATTCAACGGATGCGCAAACATTGGTGTGCAACAATTTTTACATACTTTTCAGATGATTTCCAATTTAAGTTGGGTTGTTTAGATACCTGTCATGGCACACTGAAAAATGTATAAAATGTATAACGCAATGATGTACAGAACACGTACATTAATCTGAAAGGAAAAGGTACAACAGAACAGCGCTTAGATCTTCAAGTGACGAGCGTTATAAATATATTTTCTAAGTGCATATCAGAAGAAGGACTTGCCTGGATCATTTTATTTATGCAACAGGATCTTTAAAAAATCAACCTATGAAATGCATTACTGGTTGTGCGGTTTCCAGGCATAAAGGCGCTGGATTGTTTAAAAAAAATAAAATTACAATGGCTTTTAATTAGAACCACATGCCATGTTGTCGGGACTCACGTTTATCTGCATTGTCTAGCTGTTAAATAAAATCCATGTGTAAAACGTTATCCTGCTGCACTGAAATTTGTATAAGGTTTGTTTTGTATCAAATAAATGTTTGTGTACTATGTGCTTGAGTCCTGAGTCATATACACCATATTTAGAGCAATAATACAACATTCCTCTCATTTTAATGACATTTGGGAATGGATTTGTGCGATGACTTGTATTGGTAGAAATATATACAGTATCAGTAAATAGATGATGGAAGAGAACCATTTATCTGACAAAATATTAATGTGATTCAAAATAGCTTGTCATTACAAAACACATTAACCCATGGTAGAAGGGCCAATTGAACAAGTGATTTTGACGCAGGGCGGAAACAGGGCGTAAGGCAGGAATACACCCGACGACGGGACGCCGGTCCATCGCCGGGCATTGCGGGACAATTTTAGTCTGCGAGCCAATCAACCTATCCAGGAGCATGCTTTTGGACTGTGGGAGGAAACCGGAGTACCCGGCGAAAACCCACGCGGACACGGGGAGAGCATGCAAACTCCACACAGAAAGGCACCGGAGCCGAGAGACTCGAACCCGGGACCTTCTTGCTGTGAGGCGTCAGCGCTAACCACTGCGCCACCGCGCCGCCCGCCCCATAAAGTCTTAAATTTAATAATAACTGCACTTCCAGAGCGCGTTTAACCCAAGGGTCACAATGCGCTGCACAGAGTTGGTATGTCAGCAAAAACAACGACATATGAACGGCAAATCAACAGCAATAACGTAACTATCTTATACAAGCGGGTTTTTTTTTGCTGAAAAGCATCCGAGCATCGCAGGGCAGGCATCTCCTACACCAATGAACAAACAATCCACCTCCTATCTCGCACTACTGCCCACTGAGATCATTGAGACATTAACCAGATTACTAAAGTTGTCCACTAATTTACCAAATTTTGACGTGAACATATAAACGTTTCTAATAAACGCTTACGCCCTATTAAATAAGAATCCTGGAAACTTTGTAGGCATGTTGCATTGTACTGTAACATGGAAACAAACGCTCTGTAATATACGTAAATCTGAAAATGCACAAAAATACTTAATCAGTAAAACAATGTTGTGTAACTGATCCAAATGCCTGCTAACTTCATTAAACAGTGATTGTCATAAAAAAAAGAAAACATTTATTATACTTTATGGAAAATCATTGAAATGTAAAGTTATGCAAATTTGGTCTAATGTCCTGTTATTGAAATTGTTAATGACACTTTCATCAACTAAAACGAACATATAATATGAACAAAAACATGCAGAAGATTTGTCAACAGTGTCATCTCGTGCCAATGTTAATGGAGTTTTTTTTCTAATTTTATTTCCTGAAGATGGAAAACTAAGATGCCAAGAACTGCGTATTAAACCGAGAAGAGTAGTGCGGATATGACAAATACACCGTGCTAGGTTTTTTGCAGTTTTAATTTACATATGCCAGTTTAATTCCTTCACAGCAAAACATGATTGTGCCCATTTAGCTCCAAATGCATTCTGCAGAAAAAAACCCTGCGAAACATACCTGTGATCTCACAAATATTGTGATATCTCACATTTTGATCGTTGATATTCGTGAGATGACAAAAACATCTGATCAAATGAAAACCTTGAAACACAGTGGCCTCAGAGACACATGCAATGCCCCTCATATTGCTTTGACGTCTAATATTTGGGGCATCTGCAGGATCACAAAAAAGCCCGTCATTCTACATATATGTTGCGTGGCGTAGTTATAATTGCCATGTTAATTCCTTGAAGAAGAAGAAAGGAGGAGAAAAAATGAAATGCCAGGCACGTCCGGTTGCCTTTTGACTTTTCCGTGACGCACGGTGGGGAGGGGAGCCGAGGCGAGAGAGAGAAGCTTCAGACCCAGGGCTCAGCCAACTGCCGCGCTTAGCAAAATACTACATCGATAACATTGTGAGAGACACAGATTATAGGCTGGTTAAGTAAGTAGGCCGTCACTCTTACACACATGCACGCTTGTAGGGGACATACACACACGTATGCGGTTGTGAGTTGCCGTAGTCATATATAGGCTGGCATGACGCGCTGCCATCACCGTGTATTATAGTGTGGACGTTATCTCACAAACGTAATATCCTGTGTAGGCACACACACGAGTGTGACACAAACACGCGGTTACAGATCACTCGAAGCAATATACTGTGCGTGTTATCGCACGTAGCTATTTACAGTCTTGGCACATCTACTTTATCACAGCCGTACGTATACTGTACACGGCTACTACTGTACTATACACGTTATCGCATGTTGCGTCGCTCACACACACACACACCAACACACACTGTTCGTCATACACAAACTATACACAGGATTACATACCGTTTCTATACACTACATATAGTATACGCGTATATAGGCAGGCGTAAACGTTATCACGTGTACTGTACAACACTATACGGTTCTCTCGCAAACCCGTTTACAAGTCATAGAGGGGTATACAGTGTCGTCATACTTACAGTACTCACTTTTAGCAATACATAACGCTACCAGTACATAAAGCCATTCATAGCATTGTACATAATAGACTATCACAGCTCTTAATACTGTGGGACACACTATTCGCGATCAAATGAATACACCTACGCGCATAGTACACAATCGTTAACGTACAGCAGCACACAACTACTGTCACGAACACACACTAGGGCACATTACACACACACATGCCAGTTCATATCTTGTTTCCTTCCTCTGCAAGCTTTCGTTGGGTAAACTGTGTCCAAGCAGAGAGGTCTGCGTTGTAAGGTATTTGACAAAAACTGTGAGTAGCATGTTGCTGCTGTTGCTTATCATATACATTATAGTGTCGTGGTATAGCTATGTTTTGTGATCATGACTGCCGGTAATGATTTCGTAGTGGCATGAAGTAGATCGGCGAGAGGAAAGAAATGGAAAGAGGATCTTGCTACTATGGCTGCAAGTGTGTCCTGTGTGGCACTGTTCCTTGTTACAGTGGCTCTGGCTCAAGGAAGGCCCTACTGTGTTCATGCTTTTTCGCTGCCTGTTGTGAACACATTGTTCAAGCAACTTGGCTGTGTTTGTCCTACTGATGCTAACGGTATCACCAAGATGATGATATGCAAGTATAACCCTCCAGTTATAATGGGATAATCGTCTTTATAATTTAGCATTTACAAGCGGAACCACCTTTTTATAGCACTGCATTAATAATCTTTCGTTTTCTGCTATCGATTGTAGTTTCAACATTGTCCATTAGCCCTATGTTCCAGATAATAGATAATAATCCAGACCATATAATTCTTCCCTTGTCGGTACCACCTGAATTGGCATAACCTTTAGTGGTTCAAATATCTTAAGGTGGTTAATAACAACGGAGGATTGTGTGATTACCGTGTAGTTTTGGTGAGCTTATTATATTATTCACTCATATTGGACATTTAAATATGTAAAGTTCAACTAAAGTTTTGCAACCTTACGCGACACCGATTAATGCTGTGGCTTATTGGCTGCATACATCATCTACTGCAGTTACACATGTACAGCACTGTATATATGCACATGAAAAGCACTGCACATGTACAGTACATGCTATATACATATATGCAGCTTTATTCAGTTGCACTTTGTGCAGTTACAGTGTTATGTTGCAACCGCTTAAAGTGCTATATTTTCTGTGTGCATGCCTGTCACCGTGTGAATATATACAGTACATTTGATCATGTATCTATAAGTGGTTACAATATATTACATAGCATATACAGTGCCGCGCGTGTTTATATTGCATGTAAGTGCACGGTTTGCTTTCATGGCTTGCATAACATGTACAAGTATGCTGTCGTTGCTGTGTGTTTTAAATTGTGTTTATGTGTATCGTGTACTCGAATGGCTATATGTCTTAACTGGTTTGTACAGTACTGGAAATACTGCAGTGCGTTTGCTGCTGCAGCTAACACAGCAATGCTAAATCAGTAAACATGTTACATTGGACACATGTTAGGCCAGTGATGGTTAGTGAGCCATTGTAAAGTAAACAGTTGTCTGTAGTATTATTAATACTCTTTAAAGTATCATCTCGTACGCAGTAAGTACACTTGTACAGAGTACCCACAACGTGTCTGTACCCAATTCACATTGGGCCTCCATATGTTGGGTCCACAATAACCAGCGCTGCTCTAGGGCAGGTACTGATGTATGGAGGCTGTTGCCTCCACGGGGAAGTTAATGTGAGCTGCATTAAAGAGCGAACCAACGCTTCATAGTTCTCGTGTGGAATTTATATACCATTAGGTGAGTCGCACGTTTGTCTTCAGTACTTTTGCACGTCTGTGTGAATGACAGAAAAACAGAAGCGTACATGTTGCAATGGCTGTTTGTTACTTTAAATCAGGTGTTTTTTCATACAGCCCAATAGTTTAGAATGCATTGTGTGCTGTGTCCTTGTACTGCTAGATCTTTGTTTAACCAGGCAAATGCGTACTGAGATAAGTCACCTTGTTCACGGTAGACCTGGGTAAATTGCTTTACAATGAGGACATTGACACTGTGCAGGGTTCCAAAGCCCAAGAAAAAAACAAACGTACATCACACACCATACTATATATGTGCCTTTGTATATATGTACTGTAGTATTGTTTAAATGTAATTTATCTTGTGCACTATATAAACTGCATGATGTATGTACTAAACACTTCATCATAAATGCAGTTAGGTGAACATTAATTCAATACGGTATGTTTTGTAAATTATAGACTGTATACAGAAGAAGCACATTACACAATATTACAGTATAGTATTTGTAAAGAGATCTACGCAACACTTATTTTACCCAGTTCTTAACATAAGGTGTTTGGAGAACCTTGAAACACTTGTCACTAATATAATAACTGAAGAAATCGTTGCTTGGTAAAGATTATAGTTATGCATTTAGGTGACATTTGTCATTATCAGTTAAAGCAGACGTGGCCAAGGCTATGTGGCCTTATTGAGGCAGCACCGCTTGACGTGTGGCACAATCAGCAGCACTGATCATATTTGAGTGTTTTTGGCGGCTCAGTCTAAACTCCCAGCGCTGTAACGATGTAAGGGCGAGTTGCCTGCATTTATACACACAAACTGGGCCTTTTCATACGTGCTTTGTGTGTTTTGCTTAACTTGTACACGAACTTACTGTCCAAGCCTGTGAACTCACGTCTTACGGGTTCAGAGATGTCATAAGCTTGCCGATGTTTTCTCATCCACGTGATCCTCTTTTTGTATTTTTTTAGCGTAATTTCAAGCATGCGTATCTTCTCCATACGTTGTCCACTTTGGTGTATTATTTTGCTTTTTGTTCGTATTTCGAACCAAAGGTCACAGAAAAGTCGACACAACACATCATCCGTCGCTCAGAGGAGGAGACATATACTGAAATATATAATGTCGCTATAAACCTTTAAATATACAGTTAAGTTGACAAACCATTTGGAGCAATGGTGCAGTAGTTTTCGCACTGTGCTAATATAAATACTGCAACTTTATTTCAATACCCAGCCAACTCTTACAATATTCGTAGGCGATATCTGCACTTGTTACTCAATTACCAGCTTGCATTGACCAGCATGGTGAAGTATGGTCAGACAGTCTCAATGACCAACACGGCATGAGAATGCCTTCAACCTGTTCTGTATTAAATAAAACGTTCAATAACATTGCCGCCTGTATTGGAAAATTTGATAATTGCGATGTTTTGGGCCATGGCCGTTTTACACAGCACATCAAGGCCATTGCCCAAAACGTCGCTTGTTCACTATTTTACTTTTAAATGTGTGTTATTCACAAGTGTTGAGTTTTTTTGTATGTAATTTCCCTTGTCTCCCACTGAACATGCAGTAATATATTATTCACTTGTATTGGCACGCTTAAGTCTACGTAAGTCCTGTTCAAATGAAAAGACCCGCAGCCGTGTATATTGCAATGCAGAGACGCTGCAGTGTTTAATAATAATAATAATTGCATTTATAGAGCGCTTTCTCACCACGAATGCAGTTCCTATACTGCATCACTTTTATTATGCACGCCCAGCAGTCAGGGGTGTAATGGAGTTATATGGTAGGACACAGAGGTCTTTGACTTAATTTAGATATATAGCATGGTACAGCTTGGTGGGGTTAAATCTACCCACGTGTAATAATACTGCACGTGACTACATTATTGCCTTAACAGTTGACAGGGGTAACAACTTTGGACTTTGATGTAGTCACAACTGCAATTATAGACATAGCAACAGTGAAACATTGCCACATATCAATAATGCAAACCACTTTGTTTTACATGCCCTGGTGTCAAAATACAAGGGTATCTCATAAAAGCGATTGGCCATGGCTCAAGTAATTGTTGGCTGTTACTTATCTGCATTCGTGAGCCCAGAGCAAGTGTTGAAAATTCATAATTTAATCCATGGGCCAAAGCAGAAATTGGTATTACCTAAGATATACAAACTTTGGTGGTACCAAGTTTTGTATGTGGGCTGAGAGTAACTTATTTAATGGCCCAACTAGTTTCGTATGATATCACGTTATTTGATCATAATAATTGCACTTCTAGAGTGCTTTCCACTGGAAGGTCACAAAGTGCTGCACGGAGCTGTGGAGAGAACGGCACGTTGGCAACAACGACATGTGAACGGCAAATCAACAATAACGTTTTTTGTAACGATGTAGGTTTTCACGGCTCGATGCATGATGATTGCTTCGAAAAGCTGCTCTCTCGGGACAGCCGCGTCGATCGCTCCCTCTCCCTCCATCACGACGTTTCGCCTCACACTTTAGAGGCATCCTCAGGCGTTTGTGTGTGTCATGTGTGACTCATATTTATATTTATATGTAGGTACTACTATAGAAGAGACTTAACACATACATAATACCTACATATAAATAGGAGTCACACATGACACACATACAAAGCGCCTGAGTATGCCTCTAACGTGTGATGCGAAACGTCGCGATGGAGGGACATGGAGCGATCGACGCGGTTGTCCCGAGAGAGCAGCTTTTCGCAGCACTCCTCAAGTAAAATAATTGTTAAACAAATAAAGGAAGGAAGAAGTGCTCCTGAGCAGGCACAGATCAACAGCACGCCATCATCCAAGAACATAGCAGTGAGCAGCATCAACAGTCCTAGCCAGAGGATTTCAATACCTTATGGAAGAAGTGAGTCTTGAGACAGGATTTGAAGATTTCCAGGGACTCAGCAGACCGAATTTCCAATGGATGGGAGTTCCATAGTCTGGGAGCAGCACGTGAGAAGGCTCTATCACCCACCGACGAAGATGCCATCTGGGTACATGCAGCAAGCCAGTATTGGAGGATCGAAGTTGTCCTGTTGAGGAGAGTGCCTGCAGTAATTGTAACATCGGTTACAGAGATACCGGCTAGATATAGTCGGGCTCACCTCCACGCATAGCTTGGGCTCCGGAACCCAGCTCCTTGAGAGGGGCTGGACCCTCCACTATTCTGGAGTT
>JAZEWT010000011.1:21709226-21729572 GCA_036362905.1 Mordacia mordax
GAGGAAGTGTCTGGGGTGAAGGAAGTCTGGGCATCGCTGCTTAGACTGCTGCCCCCGCGACCCGGCATCGGATAAAGCGGATAAAGATGGATGGATGGATGGGTTACATTAAACATTTGCCTTCACAGGTGGAGAGGTGGCAAGGTGGTAAAATACTGTGTTATAAACTCAGCAACCTGAATGAGAATATCTCAGCTTCAGCTAATATCTATGATGAATTGCGTCTGAAATGATCCTCAGCCTTCATTCACCAATGTGCACTGACCAGCATGGTGAGGTATGAGAAAAATAAAATCCCTACCACTCAGGGCATTGCTGTGCACAAACCACAAGCTATTTGTAGACGTTTCTGAGCATGAAGCCTTTGTGTGGGCTTTCTCCATCCTTTACAGTTTCTCATGTTAATATACTCAAAATGAAAACTTCTCCAATAGTATATACTTGTTAATGACAATTACCAATTCATTAAAAAAGTTATTGTTGCTGATTTTCTGTTCTTATATCGTTGTTGACATTCCATTCTCTCTGCAGCTCTGTGCAGCGCCTTGTGACCCTCGGGTTAAAGGCGCTTTATGAATGTAATTATTATAACTCCGGCGATGGACTGGCGTCCCATCGTCGGTATATCCTTGCCTTGCGCCCTGTGTCTGCCGGGATAGGCTCCGGCTTCACCGTGACCCTGTATAGGACTAAGCGGTTTCAGACAATGAGATGAGATGAGATTATTATAACTTAGGGCATATGTCACAAAACGGGAGATATTCGAACGAGAACTCACGTGGACCCAAAGGTCAAAGTTTACTGTAAGGCAGTCAGAAAAGGTGAGCCTTGAGCCACTGCTTGAACGTGTATGATGCTTGGATGCAGATATTGTGAGGTGGGAGAAAGTTTGACAGAAATGCCGATCGGGCAGGACAGTGCTGGTTTGGGCTACGTTAAGCAGATTGTTGGGAAGGTTCTGTAGGACGCAGCGATTTTTCATGGTCAGTGGAATGAGAACGGTGGAGAGGTACGCAGGGATACCTTAAAAGAGCGCTCTGGCTTATGACAGCAATTTATTTTACTGTGTCCTTGATTTGTTGGTGAGCCAGTGCAACGTGTTTATTGAAGCCACAGACGCCATGACAGCATGGGTAGGTTGTCTTGGAGGTGTTTCTCTGATGTATGTTTTCACGGCTCGACGTATGGGAACTTTTCTCCATGGTGGTCTTTTGAGTTAGCTATGTCGAGTGTTCCATGTCTCTCCTTCACCTCCCACGTTGGAGGCATCATCAGGCTTTGTAAATGTTTTCTGTGAAACGTGTTGATTTATATGTCAGCAGTGCATTGAGAGTGTATTCTGTGTATTGTTTCGCCCGCACTCCTGTGATCTTGATCTCGAAGACCAAAGTTGGCGTCAGAGTAATCAAGACAATTGCCAGCTGCAGTGTAAGCCAGCGTGTTTGCTTTGGCTGCATTCAATATTGGGTGGATGTAGAGTATAAAGTATTCTCAGGAGTTTTAAAATGATTTACCCGACTAATGGTGGGGCTAGGTATGTTAGCGAGGGACACTGTTCAGCCGCTGCCCGGGTCCAGGATAATGTCTGATGCTTGTTCAGACCTTCGTGACAAGCTATTTGACCCAAATCGGTGCTGGAACCTTAAATAAAAATTTCAAGGTTGGTTAGGCCATCGTGGTCACTTTACGTGTTGTTTAATTGCCTATCATTGGCTGAGGTATAACAGAGTTTTCTATTCCTTGATTATTGATGAGCTGCAAAAAAATAGAAGCCCCAGGACAGATTGCTGAGGGGCACCTGGAGTTTTGATTGGAGTTGAGGACTGCTCAGCCTTGATATTGGGCCTTCTGTCAAAGAAGTTCAGTGTGAACCACTGTATTGCTGTGTCGCCAAAGGCGAAATAAAATTCCAGATAATATTCAGGCTCAATGAGGCTTGCGTGTATATATACATAACTAATGGTATTAGTGTCCCAGTACGACTGTAGTAGCATAGTTCACCAAACCTTGAGATTGGATAGTGCTTGTATGAGCAACTGCCATGCAGCATTCATCGTCCAGCAGTGGATCGACATGGTGGTGTACAAGTATTACATGCAGTGATATGATTAAGTACCATACTGTATTTGTATATTGTACTTCACAACACAAGGTTTGACAGGTGTAGGCACAGTACTGTAATGTGAACACTCTATATATATTTTTGTTTTGATGTAAGTTTTTTACAGCTCAGTGCGTATGAGACTTAATCTCCGGATCTGTTTTTTTGGGATAGCCGTGTTGTATTTTCACTTATCTTGCCTTTGCAACCACGTTGGAGATATCAGGCGTTTATGAATAGTTCTGAATTGTTTTTGAATGAAACACATATATGCAGTGCGTTGAAAGTGTGTTCTGTGTATCCTGTTTGTTGGCCATATTTTTACGTAAAAATCTGCCACAACCAATAACGTTTCTCTGCTAAGCCACACCTGGTGTGGGGAATTTGAGACGCCACTGACAGATCTCACGCTGTCGGCCAGCAGTACTTGAAATTGAACTCCCTTTGTGGATGAGAGGCCTTGTGTGACCCCTTTACTGCAGTATTAGCACGTGCAGTCACATTTAGTCTCTCGAGGCTCTGCACCAAGGCCTGAGAGCCGCAGAAATATTCTGGTAATGCCGCCGCGAATTTATATTTACTAATTTGTGTTGCTAATGAGTGGCCCTGCAGCATTGCCGTGCCATGCGGTATATGCAGGTTATGTTTTTTTTAGAAGAAGGTGCGTAAAGAATCAACAATTTAAAGTCACTTTAATTTGAAGGCTTTTGTGACTAATGTTATCGATGGATTCCATTTTTTGGGTAAGGTCGCCTAATGAATGTTTGTCGTAAAACCTCCACCACTCGACAACAGCCAATTAGTAAGTTTTACTAATTAGTAAACTTTACTAAAGTTTATTAAAGTAACGTTTACTAATTAGTAAACGAATTGGCTGAACTAATTAGCAAACTACTAATTAGTAAGCTTTAGTAACGTTTACTAATTAGTACTTTACTAGTTAGTAAACTTTATTGATTAGTAAACATTACTAATTGGCTGTTGTCGGGTGGTGCAGGGTTTACGACAAGCATTTTTTACGTGACCTAACGCAAAAAAATGCAGTCCATCAATTTAAAGTCAGTGGAAATGACTTGTGTGGTTTTCATCTTAATTAGCAGCCTCAGCCTTGGATGGAAATTCCACATTCCTTGGTGGAGCAATAAGGCATCACACCTGCTTAATGCTCGAATGGGTATCATTGAATGTCTTCTTCAGTGGTCAATAATTTAATGTAGTCTGATACGGTACAATACTGCATTCTTAGTGTGGATTAGAGTACTGTGCTGGGATATAGAATAATACACTTGGAGCAGTAGGCCAGTCTGCTACTGGATGAAGGTTTTGTCCACACCACGTTGGTTACAGAACAGCTGTGTGAAGTGGGGTATGCAGTTGTGCAGGACCGGTTCCGATATTGCTGTCCCTAAAACCCAGGTTGATGTTTGTTTGATTTCCACTGTTCCCCCGCTTAACCCACTGCTATGCACAATAAAGCATGAAATCCGACTGTGTTCTTATCTAAAAGTTATTTCAGAGTCTGTTTTCTTTCGTCTTTACCTTTATAATTTGGCTATAAATGCAGTGGTGCAGAACTTTGAATTGTATGTTCTTTGGATATGTGTCCAGCATGTGTCCGTTTATATTTTGTGTATAGAATTTACTTCACTTCTGTATAATTGTTATTTGATGTCCATTGATTTATAGTCATTATTTTACTTATTTGATCAGATGTTGACATGCCGTTCTCTTCAAAGCTCTGTGTAGTACTTTGTGATCCTCGGGTGAAAGGGAACACTGAGCATTTCCTAGAAATGAATTCTTGATAAATAAATACAAGGGTACAGCGTTTCGGTTCCAAGTCAAGGTTAAGATTGGTGGCGTGGATTTATCCGAACTTATATTCTGCTTTCCTTTAATCCGCACTGCACAGCATGGTAAAGTATGGTTAGACAACCCTCACGACCGACCTGGCACAGTAGAGGAGGTGTTCATACGGCAGTGCCTTGACAAAATAGCGTTGTATTGTCAAGTATTTTTTTTTATTTTCGTACATTTTGTGGTGCTGGTTCCCATCACAAAACGCGATCGTGAATCTAAATGCTCTTTCACGTGGTTAAATAAACGGCAGCAATTAGGCACAGTTACTGGGCAGTTCTTTTCGAATTGTGACTTGTTTTCTGCAAGACAGTAGCCGTTTACCGTGGGGGCAGTTTAAATTAAAAGGCACAGTGTTTGGATACTCTGCCTTTTAATGTGTGGGGCTGCGTGCATGATTGGCGTAGTGTACTTATCAATCTCAACACCTGGTTGGTCCTCCCAGTGTGGGGTAAATATAATCATTATTCATTATCAATACCCGCTGAATTCTATACAGGGTCGCGGGGTTGGGCGGGGGGGGGACTGGAGCTTATCCCAGCAGACACAGGGCGCAAGGTGAGCGAATTCTCAATGTGACGCCAGTCCATCGCAGGACACACTTTTTGATCAGTTTTTTTGGGAGTCCAAATAACATAGGCAGCAGTGTGTTTTTGGACTGTGGGAGGAAACCGGAGTACCCGACGTAAACCCACATGGACACGGGGAGAACACACAAATATGCAGGAAGATATATTGTATGGTTGTATGGATGTAGAGTTTTATGGCTCAGTGTATGAGAATTATTTTTGTATAGCCGTGTGGTGTTCCTTCTTAATATCGTGGAGCAGAGAGAAGAAAAATTCAACACTTACGAAGAAGAGCTATGTAGAGCAAATATCATGTTGTATGGTTATTCAGTCTTTTTGTAATTTGCTGACAAAAACATGCACACATTTTATAAGTAGAACATGGCTTGAAAAAATCAACAGTTGAGGCTTTTTATCAGGTCAGTCCTCAGTTTGAGTGGTACACACTCCAAAGACCACAATGTAACGGCTTGTACTTGACCACGAAACTGCCTGTGCGTTATAACAGTGACCCTTCTTAACAACAATGAAAATAACTTGCTTAGTGCAATATAGAAATGTACCATAATGTGAAATATTTATCTGAGAGCCTTGCTAGGTTTTGTGCTGTGCTTTTCAGGAGGGTCATGCTTGAGGCACGTTTTTATGGTACAGTATAATATTTTAATATTTGAGCCCAACGATAAGCAACATGTCTGTTGTTTCCATTGCAAGTGTTGATCTGATTAACAGAAAAGTAGGAATTAGTCATGCGTGTAAAGGATTTTCTAATGCCTTCCAACATATTCATCCTCAGAAGTATGAAAAAAGTTGAACGAATACGTGTAACCAGCTATGACATCAACCAGAAATCTAGATGTTAACTTAATGAGATGTTGTCACGTGTGATGACTTCATTGGGATAGGTGTGCTCATGGCATATGATGACATATGATGTCACTGCCTGGTAAAAAAAATACTTTTCTATTTCGCGCTCATTTTATATCCCAGAACTCTCTGACCAAAGTGCTTCTGCTTTATGCAGGGTGAAACGTTCCGTATATCAGAACAAATTGTTCATATTCGACTATGTTAATGAGTGTCCAGATCTGTTTGGTATGACGCGGATATAGCTAATGCTTCATGTTTTCGCCTAAGTTGCCAAGTATTAAAAGCGAAAATTGTCATGTAATTGGCATGGTTTACATTATAATTTGCCATTACATACATCTATGAAATATGCAATAAATTAGTCTCCCTGAGATATTACAATTTACACTCTATAAATGCAATTATTATTATAATTGCAAGAAAATGCAAATCATCTTATTTATACACACATGTAATGGAACCGTGCAAATGAAAATCAATAAAACGAGAGGTTTAATTTCAGCAGCATCTCAACATAGTCGCTTCCCAAGTCGTTTTTTGAAAAATTAAAAATAAATATAGTAGCAGCTATCGAAAGAGGGCAGTTAAGGTAAAGCAAATTGGGAATAAAGGAGAGGGAGCACGACTGTGCAGCACCGCCTGGAAATAAAGTAACCAGGGCCCAGCACCCACAACAACAACGACGACCATTAGTCCCAGGGAGAGCCGGGGTAGTACCGATGAGTCACGTCATGTGACCTATGCAATGCGACTAAAAAGAAGTGATATCCGTGGTATGGCAGGGTTGAGGCTTCTGAAATGGATTTCTACCATCTCTGCCTCTCTCCACATGCTCTTTTGCATAGACATTGGCCTGCATCGCCTTTAGCACTGTTGCAACAAGCACGTGTTTGGAAATATTTCTTGTTAACTTGTTAGAATGTTAACATTTTTCAATTTGCTTACGTTACCATATTAGCGTTTCTGTGGCATAATATTAATAATGGTGCATTAATATTGCGTGGCAGGATGCTACAGTGGTAACATCTGCACCTCCGAGAGAAAGTTTTGTCCGAGGCGGTTGCATTGCCGATTTGAACACTTTTCTTTATGGAGTTTGTATGTGCTCCCTCTGTTTTGTATGGCTGATCGCGTGGCTTGACTCCCCTCTCCCTCCCCTGCGCCTACTCAGTGTCATTCTATCTTTGAATTGGTACAATTCGAAATTGAGTGAATATGTGCACGTTATGATTTGCATTTATCATTATTTGGATGTTAAACATAACTTTTATTGCATTTTGGAAAGTGGTTATACAGGAAACACACATCAGTGATAGTATAATGGTTAAATATTTTTCTATTTTTTTTTGAAACCCACACATCTTCACAATTGAGGTTTTTTTGTTGAGCGATAGCTTTTGCAGTGTGGCTGAGTTTGTTGGGTGTGGCAGTCAGTATTTACTTAATATGCGTGGCTTGGCAAAACCTTACACTCTGTAATTACCCACACAAGACACAGGTAATTTCTATTATAGAAAACACTAGCCTGCTCAATGTTGATTCATTATGAAACACTTGTTGCCATGGTAGCAGAATATACACATTTATGGTTTAAGTCCAAACTTATCCTCGTTATTGTTTTCTACCAAGTTTAATTATAATTGTCTCTATGGCATACTTTGCAAGGGTACAGTAGTTCACTGTTCCTCAGCATAGGGCAAAATATCAGGCTTGACATTTTTATAATTAATGAAAATTCTAATGATGGGTCTTGTTTTACTATGAATCTTTGTACCGAGGTGGGATTATTTCTGCTTAAGCAAACTGTCAGAGGGGAAAGATAATCGACATTCATCTAATTAACGTGTGCACAAATATGTAAATGAGCGATCAAACATCGCAGCAAAACTTTTGACGTTGGTTAACAAAGCGTGCGGTATATAAGATTAGAAAGGTTTTACCGTATCTGGCGATTATGCAGGTGTTAAGATCCCAAACGCCAAAATAGACACATTTCACAATGTGTCCAGTTTGCAAAAGCCACACATACTAGTGGCAAAATATGCAAACAGGTAGCTTTGATAACCTATGCATTGTCCTTCAAACTGACCGGCCTTCACCAGGCAGTGGCTTCCTTTTGAGCCTGATTGACGGTGTCAGCCGTTGCCAAAAGGCAGTCAGCTCAGGAGAATGCAGTATCAATGCTTATAGCTTAGGTGGAGCTGTTAACGCTATGGGTACTTTTTTTGCCAGTATATGCAGGTGTAAAGATCTTAACACCTGCATAATCGCCAGATACGGTAAAACCTTTCTAATCTTATATATGTATACTGGCAAAAAAGTACCCAAAGCATGCGGTCTTGTGTTTTGCGAAGCGTGCAGGAGTGACTTGCTTGAAACGGACAAGTAATCCAATCGGAGCCGTGCCGAGGTGAAGAGAAGGGGTGCCTGGACATGGCAGAGGGCGAGGTGGATATTGCATTGCTGGAGGAATCGTTTAAAAAGTTTGCCGTCCTCGGAGACACCAAGGCCACGGGCAAGGAGCTCAACGGCAAAAACTTTGCCAAGCTCTGCAAGGACTGCAAGGTCATCGACGGCAAGGCAATCACATCGACTGACGTCGACATCGCATTCACCAAAGTCAAGTGAGTATTTTTGCCGTGCGCCAAAGCACTATGCTCTGGAGACGTGATCACATGGCCGGCGTTTGCTTTTAGATGAGTGAGGGTGGGGGAGCGGTTTGACGGGCCCATGCGGTGTGACTGCACGATGTGGGCAGCCGAGGTTTCTTTTAATATTCGGTGTTGAGCGCGTTGCAAGCGTTAGATCCGGTGGCTTAATGGGAGCTGTCCAGCTGACGTCATGGCTGCAATGTGTTGGGGGGTGAACGGTGTCATGTCTTGGCTCCACGTACGTCACGACTGACTCTCAGCCCTGCTCCAAGCTCGGGCTTGTAGCGTGAGATGTGATGCCAGCCATGTTTTTTTTTAGCACATTTCGTCTGGTTATGTCTAGACAAAAATGCATTGCCTAAATGTGAGTTTGCTTTCGCAGATTCCTGTTTTGTTTTATAATCCGTTAAGTTATTTCCATGCGTGTTTAACTTTCCGAAGGTGTGTTCTGCACTACAGATCTCTGCCTTTAAAGGTGCATCAGTGTGGGACAGGGTGCTTGAAGTGTCGAAGGCTTGCTGACAGGTCACAATGCAGACCCAGGTGCCATGGGCTAACTTACTGAGACGATTAGCCTAGGCACCACCCATGCTACCTGTGCTGGCTGCTCCCGACTGTGCCAATTTACTGAGTTTTAGCATAGTGGGGAGGACAGGTATAGCAAGGGTGGTGCTTCGACCAGTAACCTGTCAGTCAGCCCATGACACCAGGGTCTGTCCAATGACCTTCTGTCAGCGAACCTTCGACACTTCACGTGGCCTCAAAGTACACCTCGCCTGTCACAGGCACCATTGGGACAGCCGCTGCCACATAGTGGCGCACAGCGGTTGTTGTTGTTGATTGAAGGCATATGATGCTCCACTTGTAACATATTACTAGGGTTGGCCCTTGTGTATTGAGTTGCGTATCCGTGGCACAGAAGCTGTGGGTTGTAAGGTGGGGGGAGACATTACTGCCAAAATTAACTTGGCCTCAGGTGCTGAGCAGCACTGCTGGTTGTTTTTAAAGTCTGTCAGTTGCCTTAGGGTTCTCTGCTGTGTTTCATACAGTTTTTTGAGTCTTAAGAACTTCTGGTTATAGTTATCACTGTTAAAGTGCAAAATATTTGTCGTGGTAGAGAGTTTGAAGTCCCTTCCCATTTGTTTTGGACTGACAAATCCACCCTACAGC
This sequence comes from Mordacia mordax, assembly GCA_036362905.1. Classification (NCBI taxonomy): domain Eukaryota; kingdom Metazoa; phylum Chordata; class Hyperoartia; order Petromyzontiformes; family Petromyzontidae; genus Mordacia; species Mordacia mordax. Next base: position 21,718,445 of record JAZEWT010000011.1, read on the forward strand.
GACAATCGGACGGACACTGTATGGTTGAGCTTGCACCGGAACCATAGCATTGGAGTGTTCTATGACAAAGTTAATGCATCATAAAAAGCATATATTAATTTCAAAATGTGTGCCAACAAGACGACTAAATTGTGCTTCCTATTCAGCATCCCATTGGGGAACACTGCTGTTCAGTGTCCAAGCCACCTGTCCTTGCACCTGTCTTGGCGATGTTTGCAGTGCACAAAAGGGTTTGGCTTAAAGACACGCAGACAATGCAGCGTCACCTGTTTTTCGGGTGCTTCTTTTACGCGAGTAGTTCGCTGTGCTGGGGCTATCATCGGCCGTGCTGAGAACTTTTCCACAAACACACGTCCAGTCTCTCACCCTTCCCAAAGATACCCATTCTGTAAATGCAGCCGTTCGTGGCCAGTTGTCTGTGTGTGGCCACGTGCAGTTTGGGTTGCCATAGGAATGGGAGGCTGTTTATGGTACAATTAGGGTTCTGAACAAAGTGCAAGTGTGGTGCTGCTATCAGTTTTAAATTATCTATTCATTTATGTGTCTCCTTTTTACTGTGGTTGTGGAGCCTGTGGTCACAATGCTGACGTGTACCTAACGTTTAAGCGCTAATTGATACACCATTTGTTGTGGTGTTTGACTATAGTAGTATAGTATAACTTTAGGTTTATTATTTAGGAATGTAAAGTGTCACATATGTGGTTATTCAATGATTTGTCATGGTTGATGGTGGCAATGTTGTGTACAGTGTTGTGAGGAGTAGTGGCTCAGCGGTTAGTGTGCTGGGCTACAAAACCGGCAACCCGAGTTCAAATCTCACTAACAGCAACACCAGTGATAATTTTCGAAATCAGTCCTGGGCCTCCACTAGGTCGGATTATCCGGCTTTGATTGCAACATCCCTGATAAGTTTACCATCAGGAATGTTGCAATCTCCAATTTACTATTCCTCTCTCAATGTCTTTGAGCATCCAGTACTCATCCAACTCCAGAAACACGCACTCAACAATTATCTCCTCTTTCGCTTCCATTCTGGGTGTAGATATGGCCATAGTACTGAAACTGCTCTTGTCAAAGTGGTTAATGACCTACTTGTCGCTGCTGATGAAGGCTTGTCAAATATTCTTGTCCTCCTGGACCTGAGCGCAGCCTTTGATATTGTTGACCACCCTACCTGGGTATAGCCAGAGAACCTTATGCCCTCCAATTGCATAGGTGTCTCTAGCCTCAGAGGATCCTCTTTTGTCTGGAGTTCCTCAGGGTTCAGCCTTGGTCCATTCCTCGTCAATATCTACATAAAACCACTTATCCATATTCTGCACAGCATCAATCTAAGCTACCGTTGTTATGCAAAGCCATCCGTCCATCAATGCATCTGGTCTTTGCATGGCGTGCTCACAGGCAACTGTGCAGCCCTGGCTCAATTCAAATTTCCTAAAACTAAACGGCGACAAAACAGCAGTTTGTTTGTTGGAACCCCGCACCTATTGTTCAAGGCTGAGCCTATTCATTTGATGCTTGACAACCAGACTATCGAAGTTGCTAAAGCAGTCTGGAGTATAGCAGTAATTCTTGATTCCTCACTCACCTTCGAAATACACATCAACATGGTGAAAATGGTAGACTATATCTATCTCAGATATCTAGCTAGGTTGTGCAACATCCTGTCCCGCTCCGAAGCTGAGAAGCTAATCGACATCTTCATCGCTTCACGTATCGATTTTTGCAATTCACTACTGCCTGGCATCCTTTCCGACCTGATCAATTATCTCCAACGTGTGCAGAATGCTCTCGGGTTCTCACCTGCACTCCCATATACGAACACATATCCTCAGTTCTGGTCTCTCTGCACTGGCTGCCGATTAAATACAGGATTGAATTCAAGACCCTCCGTATCATCGACAAGTCTCTCATTGGCGCTGCTCCGACATACATACGTGACCTACTTCAGGCACTCTCCTCAATAGGACAACTTCGATCCTCCAATACTGGCTTGCTGCATGTACCCAGATGGCATCTTCGTCGGTGGGTGATAGAGCCTTCTCACGTGCTGCTCCCAGACTCTGGAACTCCCTTCCATTGGAAATTCGGTCTGCTGAGTCCCTGGAATTCTTCAAATCCTGTCTCAAGACTCACTTCTTCCATAAGGTATTGAAATCCTCTGGCTAGGACTGTTGATGCTGCTCACTGCTATGTTCTTGGATGATGGCGTGCTGTTGATCTGTGCCTGCTCAGGAGCGCTTCTTCCTTTATTTGTTTAACAATTATTTTACTTGATGAGTGCTGCGAAAAGCTGCTCTCTCGGGTCAACCGCGTCGATCGCTCCATGTCCCTCCATCGCGACGTTTCGCATCACACGTTAGAGGCATACTCAGGCGCTTTGTATGTGTGTCGTGTGTGACTCCTATTTATATGTAGGTATTATGTATGTGTTAAATCTCTTCAATAGTAGTACCTACATATAAATATAAATGAGTCACACATGACACACAAACGCCTGAGGATGCCTCTAAAGTGTGAGGCGAAACGTCGTGATGGAGGGAGAGGGAGCGATCGACGCGGATGTCCTGACAGAGAAGCAGCTTTTCGAAGCAATCATCATGCATCGAGCCGTGAAAACCTACATCGTTACAATTATTTTACGTGTTATTTTACAACCTTCATTGATTAATATCCATTATTTTACTTTTAAGTGATCTATTCTGATGTTGCTGTTGTTGACATTCTGTTTTCTCCAAGCTCTGTGCAGCGCTCTGTAACCCTCGGGTAAAACGTGCTCTGGAAGTGCAAATATTATTATTACTTGGTGTTTTTAAACCTTAACACTTTTATAATTGCCAGAAATGGTTAAACATCTCTTTGTTTACATCTTTGTACTGGCAAAAGTATCCATAGTAAAATGGTTCGTTGATTGGACCTTCATGAGGCTAGAATATTGTGACCGAGTGCTGCGCGGTATGGAGACTTTGCAGTACATTCTCATTGAGTGACGGGCACGTGTTGTTCTCTCCACAGCTCTGTGCGGTGCTTTGTGAGCCTCGGGTGGAAAGCGCTCTAAAAACCCAAATATTAAATATTATTATTAAAAGAGTATTTAGTGCCGTGTGTAAATATTGCCACTAGGGAGCCAGAGGCGACCAGGCGTGGTGCTGGTCGCCCACTTCCTTATCTGCTATATCTACCTTCGTAGGCGCTCGCCAACGGCACTTGATTGTACAGTCTGTTGAGTCTATACGGGGCATCTTTGTCTTTGTACACTACTGCAATGTGCTGGGGAGCGGTGGTGTCATGGTTAGTATGCTGGCAATGATCTCGGCGATCCGAGTTCAAATCTCGCTCACGGCCAACACCAGTAAGATTTTCTGAATCAGGCCTGGGCCTCCCTTAGGTCGACTCCGCCTCGAATGAGTACCTGGTGTAGTGTATAAACATCACTATTAGAGAGACAAACGTGGCTTGGCGTTGTGCTGGCCACGTACTCCATAGATTGCCGTGCCAACCTTAATAGGTGCTCGCTTACAGCTCCTGACCCTAGAGTTTGTTAAGGTATTAGTGAGATATGTCTTTGTACACCATTGGCATAAATGTGGCAGAACATTTTTTGATATAATTTTAACATATCATGAGTTGTGGTGCAGAACAGGGGAGAATACACAAACTCCACACAGAAAGGTGCCCAAGGCGGGGATCGAACCTGCCCGGGCAAGACCATTCTTTCTGTGAGGCGCAGATGTTACCACTGCGCCACCCTGCCGTCCATTTGTGTGGATGACCCTGTTCCAAATATGTTTTCGTCTGTTTTCTCCCACAACTAAAGTATATTAATGAATCAGTCGATAACGTGATAATAAACATGTTGTTGAACATGCCGTTTTTTCCACAGGTCTCTCCAGCGCTTTGTGACCCTCGGGTGAAAAGCGCTGTCTAAATGCAATTATTATTATTATACGCACAATTCAGTGCATTTGTGATGAGCCATATTCTGCCTTGCCTGGTACGAGAGGAGGTCATGGGTTCGATTCTAATCTTTATGTGTGTATATTTGAGTCTGCGTATTTTCCTCATGGTCGCGTGACCTTTTGTCTGGGTCCCCGTTGTTTCTCTTCACAATTAAAAACATGTATTTAGAATATTTGGTTGCTGCTATAATTTCCCACATATGGTCTAAGCCAGTTCGAGGCGCTATCGTGTTTGGCCAGATCGCCTCTGAAAAAGATCCAGCAGCTGAAAGAGCCCTACCTGGTTAAATAAAATAGTTTAAATAGTTGTGGTTAGATATAAGGATTGCGATTTGAGAAATAGTAAGCATTTATTTATCGTTGCGTTAGGAACGTGATAAATGTTGACATAGACTAATACACTAGTTTTAAGGCTATGTTGCTGCTAACAAATGTGGACATTTATTAAAAATAACAAATGATCCACACTTTCAGAACTTACTGGATGAAGGCATCAAATGACCAACGTGGCATGGGGCATTGTTTGACCGTATTTTGCTATACTGGCTGGTTCTTAATTGATCTGGGTGTGCCAGGACTGGTTCGATATCACTTAACACTCAAACTCAGGTCATTGGGTTTAAATCCCAGTGCATGATCCCTTACACAGTCATTCCAGCCCCATTATTTCAGTGGTTACCCTTCAAAAAATTCTCAGAGCACTAAATATAAACAAATACAGGGTTTGTTGTAATTGAGTTGTATGTGTGTGGTGGTGGTGAGTGCTGAAAATATTACACATTTTGAAAGCCTACTACCATGGAAAAACCCCACAAATATTAAATAACGTGTTTTTAAGAGTAAGGCAACATCGTTTGTCATATTTGGAGAATGTTTTAAAAATTCCGCTGAGCATTTGTGCAAAATATTATTCCTCTGCTCATGTTAAAGTCGTTGCACCTATGGAGCGAGAGAGGTTTGCAGCTGTGATTCATATAGGTAGCCCAAACAAACCCGCGATTCTGCCAAACATGAAATGTATTCAATCGCATTTTGCTTAAGTTGGCAACCCATGCGTATGCACAGCAGGCTACAATGTCTTACCTCATAGGGTACAATGGCGCAAAGGTTTTTCTCAATACTCTGAATGTAAGTGATGCTGATTGTTTGAAAGCAAACAAATCGGAAAGTATGAAATATTCAGGCTCTCTCTTTCATTCACTTCCCTTTTGCTTTGTGACTTTTGCAGAGGAGAAACCAACATTGCTCAGAAAATCGTCATTACTCAGGGGGGTATGATGCCATTTGAAATTAAATTTATTTTATTTAACCTTGTGGTGAAATTAGCAGCCTGCAGGGATCACATAAACCCTGTTTCATACAATGCGGTGCCACTGTGGTGTCGTGAGTAACGCTGCTGCCTCACAGCAAGAACGTCCTAGTTTCGACTCCTGGCTTGGGAACTGTTCTGTGTAGTTGTCAAGGTCTCTGTGTGTCCACGTAAGTTTTTTTGCTGGATACTCCGGTTTACTCCCACAGTCCAGAGACATGCTGCCTAGGTTAATTATCCTGACTAAAATGTCCCTGGTGCCCTGAGACGTTGTAACTTACTTACCCCTCCCTGCTGGACAATTGTTAAAAAGAGCTACATAGCCCAGTGGTTCCTGTCAGCTTAAACACAGACTTGTTAAATATACATGAACCAACAAACCCATTTGTGCATGCACAATTTGATGCCTATACCATAATCTTCTGCAGTGTTAAGATTCAAAGCTAATCGATGGATCGATTTAAACTCATTCTTAAACACAACCGAAATACAATTTAGTTTGTGGGGTCCAGTTACGAGGTCGTGAGTTCTGACTGATTAGTGTCACCCACCAGTAGGCTGCGAGTGGCATCTAGTGGTCCATGGAGACTCTTCCCAAGTGAGAAAAGTGGGTCTTAAGGTACAGAAGATTCAGAGCCCCTGACCGAGATCAATCATCCCTCGGAAGGTTCGTAAATGGAACTCGATTTGATTAGGCAGCACCCATTGGGTGGATGGTGGGACAGCAGTCTCCCCTGAAAATATCCTTTTCTACCATTAGCGTGTATAAATTGTATCCTTGACCCAAGATTGCCTGTAGAAATAAGCACCACCCAGAGGTCATTTGAACATTGTGAATACTGTGAATAACATACCCTATATGAATTAGAGTGTTTAAAGAGATTATTAATATCATTAACACATGCGTAAGTTGTGCCGTTTTTGGTCTTGTTTTTAAAACAGCCTCATTTTGTAATGATGTAGGTTTTCACGGCTCGATGCATGATGATTGCTTCGAAAAACTGCTCTCTCGGGAGAGCCGTGTCGATCGCTCCCTCTGATAAAAATTACAGCGATAATAATCGAAGTTTTTGTGGGAACGAGTTGCATTGCATCTGCAAACCACCACAAGTTGAGACGTCACACAGGATGTTCTTTGTATGATTGTTTGCATGCTGATAGTTATCGTGGTCATGGAGGACCCGTATTATATTTCCGTGGTTCTTGGAATTATCACCTCCTTGTTGGTGCTGATAATACCTAATAGGTCACCGAAAACCTTGGCTGCTTTTCATGGTCGTGCTGTATACATTTACCACTCAGCTGTGTTGGCTACGCATATGGCCTTCACTCCAGCACTGTGGAGGCAAGGGTTGATGGGTTGCAACTAATGTTGTGAAGCTCCTTTGTCATTGGTGTCAAAGTGCCATACCCTGGCTTGTCAGGAGAAGCAATACAACACATGGGCTGATCGCCATCTGCTTCCATCTCTACGGGGAAAGTATTATCCACTAATGCTAGTGGGTTTTCTCCAGTGTCCTCATTGATTGACTGCAAATATCCTAAAATAAAAACCCGATGCATAACCCTATTGAAAATAATTTTTATTTTGGCTGTGTGGCTTTCCTGGATAAATAAGTAAGGAAATAATAGCAAAAGTTGCTCTACTATGATCACAGTCATCCATCATCACCATCATCAATGTGTAATGTGCAATTCTAAAACAACACAGCAACCTATATAACGTACGTTATATTACACCAGTCATCTCTCATAAAGAAGTCACTCAAAACTAAATGAGTGTTATACACTTGCGCACGTAAATGTATTCCTTGGCCACTCTATTTTTTTTAATTTTTGTACTCACCATAAAAAAGCATTCAGTTGAGAATTAGAAATCCATCTAAAGCAGAACCCTCGTGGAAGATTTGAGACTAGAGGCGGTGCTTCCTGAATCGCCATAGGTCAACGTGTTTCCTCGTTTAAGTGACGGTGGAGAAATGCTTATTTTGTTTAAATGTTTGTAAATCTGACCTTTGTTCATGCCAGAATGTGTTCTCAATTTCGTGTCCATTTGCTTGTTAAATGCAGTATAACGTTACCCTATATTTAAACCATTTTTCATTACATGTTTGTGCATTCATGTACTTGCATAAGTCACTGTATATATACTCACATATTCAACCGCTTCATATATATATATACCTGCAGCCGAGTCAGTAGTGAATTGAATTTGCGGTGTTAGTGTGCACTTCGTTCATCGACCGAATTGGGTTAATGGGCTAAATCGATTGACAACCAAGATATGAATTGGAAACTGTGGGCCGAGCTCTTTCCCAACACAGCGGCAGGTTGGCGGACAAATAAGGGGCCTTGGTTACCGGTGACTTTGCCATAGTGCAGGCAGTGCGTAGTCTTGAGCGCGTACTGTCTGTGTGTGTACCTTTCTCCCTGGCATGCTGGCAGACAGAAGACGGCACGGGTGATCACATTTGAAGAGTTCAAGGCAGCGCTGCAGCAGCTCTCGTGTAAACGCTTCAAAGACAAGGATGAGCAGGAGGCCCTAGAGGAGATGTACAAGCTAATCGCTGGAAAGTCCCCCATCATCCACGGTGTGACGGTATGGTGCAGCACTCGTGGTCACACATACAGGACTCCCTGCAGTCCGGGTTGCCTGTTAGGAGATGGTGCTTAAGCAAACACCTGTTAAGGCTGGAACATTACAATGCTGCCTTGAATGCAGTCTCATCTTGGATTGATTCTAACTTTTTGCCGTGCCGGCATTCTTCCTCTCCTCCACCATGTTTTGCCTCCCGAAGATGGAGGTATCATCAAGGTAATGATGCATCCCAGCTTGGGAGAGCGGAGGAATGCGTGACATAGCTGTCTTGACAACACAGCTATTGAGTTTTATTCTCCAACTAGTTTTTGCAATTGGCTGTCTCTGTATATAATAATAAGAAGAATTTATTACCTTTATATAGTTGTGCCTTACACCCATAGGCTTGAAAGTTTTGCAGGAAGCAGAGGCAGGGGGAGGCAGCCACGCTGACATCTTACGCCAACCTGCTACACATTGCGTGTGTTTTTTGTTGTGGGAGGAAACTGGAGAACCCAGAGGAAATCCACACAGAGCAGGCGGGAGAACATACAGACTCCACATACCAATATGAATATCCCCACTATTCCCTACAGTCTTTTGAGGTCCAGTTGCACTAATAAACTGTATAAATCCAGGTTATATTTTATCGTAGGAGTCAAGCCTGGGGTGGCTTGGGATAGGTTCACACAGCATTTGATTAGTAGCTGTGGTCAGGGAATAAAACACGCAGCCCCAGCTTCATAGTGAAATGGAGGAATGAGTGCCATTGTTCCGTATTGATATCATACAAAGACAAAGATCCCTGTTATGGCCTTAACTGGCTGTTGGGGCAAGTGATGTTGGCGAGTGGCATTTATGAAGACTGACACTCCATGAAGGGGTGGGTGGCAAGCACCATATGTGAACTCAAACACGCATGTAAGCATAACACCTACATACACAAAAATAAAAGTGTTGGTCTAACTTAAAATAAAGTAAGTAGCAATGTGCTTTTGCTGTTCTTAACGATAAAGAGATAAGGCAATATGGCAGTCTCAGCCTGCTGAAATTAAAAAAAATGCACCAGTCGGTTCAGACAATTGCATTTTAAAAACCACTACTTTATCTTGAGTGCACAGACAGAAAAATGTGTTTTAATCGGTTATTCATACATTTAGTTTCAGCTACGTTTTATTCTTTGCCTCCGCGTCTAGTGAATTGCAAGGCTTTATGTGGCAAGAGCCGTTGGTGGGCACCGGTTGTTGGCTTCAATGCACGAGGACGGCTGCAGTTGGCTATGTTGCAGTGGGGCTTGGCAGGCTGTGTCATATTTCCCTTTTTTGTGAGTCCGTGTGCTTGTAAATGCAATACCGTGCATCTTAATTTAAGCATCGCATCTTAAAAACCATTTTGGCACTAAGGGGAGCATTGTGGGGGAGGTTGCAGATTTCTGGTTGCTGTAAGGTACTCACATCCGTGCCACGCAGTGTGGCAGGGGCAGTGCATTGCACTCCGTGCACCTGTGTTCTGGTTACAAGGGCTTGTGTCCCCTTGTTTACGTCCCCCTCTTACTTCTGCCTGGTCTTGAGTCTCATTGCGAGTGCTGCTCGGGCGTGCAGCCTCAATCTGCTTAATTTAAAACAGCAAATAAAAGTCTGTCTCGCCGGCCGTGTTTTGCCCAAAACGTCTTGGAAACGTGCATAACTGCGCGCTCCGTTGCCCAGGGTTACCGAAAGCACATGGCCCCATCCAGTGATGCTAACGCCGACTGCTCATAAGGAAGCCGTACCCTTCACCCACGAATGGCCGTATGGTCAGTTCTGCCGAGACGTTCACTTGGCGCCGGCTGAAGTGTGGGCATGGGGTGCCACGTGGCGAGACTAAGCCGCTACGGGTTTTTCTTCTCAGCTGTGCGCCTTGCCCGTACCCAGCGCAATGAGGGTGGAGGGGAGCCATCTCCTGCCTGGGTTTGGTTAAGAGCTGTGAGCTAGTGACCGTAAAGGACTTAACCCCGTGTTTCCCAACGTCTGTCAGTCCTCTACTGCACACTAACCTTACCATCCCTTCCGTCTGTCTTTTGGACCGTCTGTCCGATTCTGAGCACACGTACGTTTGGCCTACGTGAATGGTGATAGAAGTGGGACACGGCTAGTTTTAGAGGGGCGTTTGTAGCCTCCGTTCGAGTGGCAGAAAGTAACTTGAGCGAGAGATTCATAAGCTCGCCCGTCCACCATCATACCTCTTATACTGCACACATTGCAAAGCCCCTGCGAGGATGAATAAGTCTCTTCTTTGTCTGCGCTAGATCATCCGAAAGTAAAAGCTACAGGGTAATCCAGCAGGATCGTTTTCATAATTTCTCTCCACTTGTCTGTGCCTGATAGACACGATGTGAATATTCGTGAGAAATATCATTCGTTCATTCTGCTCGTGCATTATCTGAGGGTTCACTGGCTTGTCCTTTTTTTACCCCCTTTCATCGTCCTCTGTATGTACTTTTGAAAAAAAGATGTACTGTGGAATACCAGCCCACACAGATGATGAGACCCATCTTGTTTGTTTTTTTTGTAATGCAGGGAACAACATGGTTGTTAATTCAGTGTGCATGTGTCAGAGGGAGCATGCTTCACGTGGCGTTAGTGGTTTGTTTCTGCAACTTTTGCTGGACTACATGGGTGATCATGAGAAAGACACTACTGACCTTAAGGCTCACACGTTTATTGTGCCATCAGGCCAGAGGATTAATGTTTTTCTCGCGAACAAAGATTAAAACGCAACAAGTTTCCCACTGAATTTTAACGTTAAACATTTTTGGATTTGAAATTGGTGGGAGTAGTCATTAATGTAATATTTAAATGAGACCGAAATACATGTGTTTACTTTTACAAAATATAGGCAGAATAATCCAAAATTGTTATGTGGAGAAACTCGTTTCTGTAATAGGAATGTGACTGGTTTCTCATTGTTGACTGGGGACCAACAAAAAATGAGAAGCTCCCCACGCTTCTGCACAGCACTGGGTCGTTTTCACTTGTTTGCTATATTTGTAACCAGTGTTATGTTAATAAAGTTAAAAATACAGAGAGGCATCATTTATTAGGTGAGGCCCCATTGAGACTGCAAGTCTCAATGTCAAATTATCAATGATAGTACACTATCAAATAACAAAAAAATTACCCGAAAGCCATCGTAATTATATATATTGAACCGCCACCTTACAGTGGTGGAGGGGTTTGTGTGCCCGAATGATCCGAGGAGCTATGTTGTCGGGGGCTTTACACCCCTGGTAGGGTCTCCCAT
>JAZEWT010000011.1:21731908-21743250 GCA_036362905.1 Mordacia mordax
GTGTCTGGGGTGAAGGAAGTCTGGGCATCGCTGCTTAGACTGCTGCCCCCGCGACCCGGCATCGGATAAAGCGGATGAAGATGGATGGATGGATGGACGTTACAACAGAAAACATTAACAGGGATCTATAATCCAAGTGAAAAGTGGGCTTGGGTGATTTAGACTGCGAAGGACTTAACTGCATTTACGTTAAGATCGTGTTTGACTATGTTTCAGAATCTTATAAGAATGAGATTTATTAATAAACCTCACGTTAGATCAGGCCGACATTTTTTAAAGCCACGTTTTGTAAACATTCTGGGTTACCACCACCCATTGCAATCGGGGTGCATTCACGAACCGTACAGGTTCCCAACCCAACAGGAACAATTTATTCAACGCATTACCAACACAGTCAGTCTGGCCGGGATATAGATCTTATTGATCTTTTACATCTGACTAAATGCTACAATACGATAGAGTGTGGCAGGCCTCGAGAATGCAATGCTACCAGCGAGTCCCCTCCAAACTGTCTCATTTCACAGCTACGTGTCTGATTGTCATTGCATGCCTATTTATGGGCAATAAATGTTTCAAAGAGAAACTGAAAAAAAAATGTGATCTCAGTGGTGTCGGTTGCTTGGCAACAGGCTGTTGAGTGCCTTATACAATGTGTGTTTTTAAAGGTTATCTTGCTTTGAAAGGCACCGTGGAACAGTGACAGCCAAGTTTTTAGGGTTGCCAGCTCAATAATTTGTATTTTTCATACTTTCTAACGCTTGCCACATGTGTATCATATTTCTGAGTTTTGTTTATTCGCTACTTTCATAGTAAAAATAAGTAAACAAGAAAATACTTGATGTATTGATATAGGTTTTCAAGACTCGAGGTATGAGAATTTCTCTCGAACTGCTCTTTCAGGCAAGCTATGTTGATCCTCCATCCTTCAACGTGCTGAAAGAGCATGTGTTGAGAGTGGTTCTCATGCTGAGATCTTCAGGACAGTCTGCTATAGTTATTTTTCCAACGTGTTCCTGATATCCTTTGCTCTCATTCAAACGTCGTGGTTAGAACAGACACTTTATTGCAGGTTCTGTATTTAAATTGTTCTCATGTCCATGCCACTTGTTGTAAGTATGACGCGATTTCTGCGTGATCCATCAACCCTCCCTCCCAAACTGCTGTTTTATTGGCCTGTTACACTGTGCCCAGCCTCTGGCAAAAAGTTTAAAAATGTTCAGTAAAAACATCTTGTTTTAAAAGTAATGTTCAATTGCAATCACCGCTGAAAGAATATACAGAACGTATTACAGCGTAAAAAAAAGTCTTAATATAACTTCCGAAAATGTGTACAGAAGTACTACTGTACTATTATCAAAGTATGCCCCAGATGGTCACTGTAGGAGAGAACTTGGTGAAAGAGGGGAGGTTGGGCACCGATTTTGCAACAACAACGAAATCTGGCAGAAGGAAAAAGGCGAAAGAGAAACTGTATCGTGGGCTCAAAAGAGATAGCCATTATGACCTCAACATTTACACTTAGTATACTGTAATCAACATTTCTTAAGCTAGCAGTAATAATGAGAATACATTTCGTTAAGACACGTGCGTTTGGGGACATCCTTTAACACAGTGTGCCGCTTACAAGGGCGTTTGCTAAATCTGTGAGCAATTATGCAAACAAGTGGCCGGTAACCATTTACACGGCCCGTGTTATGTCTACAGGGAGTTAGTTGGATCCTGGGGCCTGTGGCTGGTGTCACAATGTTCCTCACTTCTTTTACACTGTAGACTTCTAATTAAATGCATCACTACCAAATCGGTGCTTGACATTCCATATTCAACAAATTATATAATTCCTCGAATGTGCTGAAAGTAAAATGGGCTTGATGCATCATGAAATAAATGGACATTCCTTCCCCACCCCTGCTCCTAGCCCAAAGGTCATCGCTGAACTGTTTTCCTTTTCTGAAACTCTGAATACCATGTGCACACAATCAGTGTAAAATGTCTTGCCAAAGAACACAGCCAGCTGGAGTCCCGATTAAACTTCGCAGCTAATGTGCTGTCACAATAATGGCCTCCGCAACATAATTTTAATCCATACGTCCAGTTACAAAAGCATGGATGAACAGGCAATGTTTTGGGATTTGTGACGGGAGGGCATCCGGCTATTTTACTTGTGGCTTTTGCCGCCGATTTGAATGAATTTGAACAGATGACGACTTACATAACATCCCTCGTGGATTGCCGTGTTGGTAATGTCGGGCAGGGTATTAATTACACAGAGTGGTGGTCAATGAGGAGCATAGTCAGAGAGCATATGCCATGACTAAGAGTTGCTGGGCAGCATTGAGTTTCTGCGTCAAACCCCCTTCATGAAACGTGAACGGCAAATGGGCAGCACCTGCCCACGCATTGTGAAGTGCAAGATTTACTTGTACCCACGTTTCCGCTTGCCCCCTTGCTTCACCGCCCCCTTCTATGCTTGGGAATGAAGTGGATATATGTCATAAGTGTAGGAGTGCACGATTGGAACGTAAATTTGGCGAGAGAGTTAGGGCTCTGTAATTAATCAATGAAAGGAAATTTGTTTTTTTCAATGACTACGCCGTTTCATCCAGTGCTCTGCAAAGCATGAAGTGGAGCGACAGAGGTGTGGATGGGGTAACCGTACATTTGTTTTTTTGAAGGTTAATCTTTCACCCAGCTACGAGACCTATAACTTTGTATTTGCAGGACTACACAATGGTATTATGCTGATTGTATTTATAGATGGGTTTGCATTGTTTTTTGTTTTGCACTTAGTAGTTACGCTATGCATGTGTATACCTGCAATGTTTCTGCCTGGTCATGTTATGCTTTTGTGTATCCAAATGTATGTAGTATTCTGTGTGGTGTGTTTATCTGGCTGGCAAAACAACCCACTTTCTCCTCATGGTCCGGTTGGTAACGCTGTGATGGCTGCTCTCAGCTTCCACAGCGGCCAAGGGGGGTTTGGACAGGTGTGGGGGAGCTGGTAGCCCCCCCCCCACCTTCAATTTAACTACCACTAGACCACGGAAAGAAATAAGTGAAATTTAAGTTTGTGCCGGAGGCCCTGGGGGGACCAGCAATTATGATGTCTCTTGGCCAAACCCCATTTGGCAGAGCCAGGAGACTGAGTACCCACCCCCGGAGCCTCCAGAAACAACAAAAAAGTCGCTGCATGTGGCCACGTGGCATGTTCAAATGCTCGTTGCGGAGGAGAGGTTGCCACTCCTCTGTCGGGAGCTGGACCGGTACCGTCTAGACCTCTGTGGGATACAGGAGGTCTGGTGGACTGGTTCTCGCTTCAGTCAGCAGGATGGGTGGACAATCCTCCACTTGGGACAGGAAACTGCCAAGCAACAGGGAGTGGCTCTTCTAAATAGTAGAATGAAGGAGGTGTGGGAACGTGGTGGTGAAGTGTGGGAAACTGTGAGTCCTCGGCTACTGTGGGCTCGCCTCCCTATAAAGGGGAGGTGAGGGATGGTGGTGGTGGTGGCTTATGCCCCCACTGAAGATGAACATCAGTGGAGGGTTCAAGCAACGCCGATGAGTCCAATGCCTTCTATGACCTCCTGTCCCAGGTGTTTGCTAAAGTGGCCCCCCGGGATAGTCATCCTGCTCGGTGACTTTAATGCCCGAGTGGGTCATGATGCAGACATCTGGGCTGGAGTGATTGGAAGACATAGGCCAGATCAGCTTGACAACAACGAAAGGATGCTGCTAGACTTCTGTGTAGACATGGGCTTGTAATAATCCGTCATCGGCGCATCCACTCAACATCTTGCATGCATGCTGGGTCCAAGCAAGAACATCTTCTGGACTGCATTGTGGCACAGCAGCGGGTGTTGACCCATGTCCTTGACACCAGGACCTACCCGGATAGTTGTGGAGAGAATGAAGACGTTTACATACCTAGGCAGCATGCTTATGGCCGGCCAGCTCTGATTTGGCAGTGGAGGTCTCGCTCGGAATCAGTCAGACGGCGATGTAACATTGTGTGGAAGCTGCCTGGCCTGTCACTCCATACAAAGCTTCAGGTCTTCTCAGCTACAGTCATGCTCTCTCTTCTCTATGCTTGCGAAACGTGGACCCCCCTGGCGGAACATCTGTCCTGTTTAGAAACCTTCCGGCTGGCCTGCCTATGATCCATTCATTTGTGAGCTCTGGCAGGCGAAGCTGAGGTGGCTGGGTCATGTAGCCTTTATGCCCAGCCACCACATGCCCAAACAGTTACTGATGGGGCTAAATGAGTGTGGCACAGGCTAGAGAAGACATGACTGATGTGGCACAGGAGGACCTGGAGATGAGTGGACCTGCTGAAGACTGGTACCAGCGGTGTGAAGATCGACCTCTGGAGGAGGATCGTGAAGGATACTACGGGGCAGTTGGAGGCAGTCGCTCTTCAACAACAGAGGGCGGAGGAGTGACGCTCACAACAATGAGCGGAGCGTTGGGCAGCTAAAGCACAGAAAGTTAGCACAGTAGGCAGCGTAGGATGTGCATCTGCGAGTCATTTCAGTCAGGCAACCCTTAACACCTTGGTCTGCTCCTACACCTCTTGTCGGCGTTCCTTCGACACTTCACGTGCCTTCAAGGTGTATATGGTGCCGTGGTGACGTGACCGCCACTAGTGGTGAATGGCAGTTTTAGTTGTTGGTGTGTTTATCGTTCTGTGTTTGGGTAAGGTGTAGAGTTGTCCAACAGTGTATATCGTCTCCTGTAAAAATGTGTAAGCGAATATATTCTTTTATCCGATATTTTTTATTTTCCGTATTTACGTACATGCCATGATTATTGTGTGGCTGTGTGCACAGTCCGCTTGTATATTAGTATAATAGACGGGTTTTGAGATTAATGGGGTTGTCTTTTTGTACCACACCCCAAGCACTGTTCTTGGAATTCTTTCAGTGCCAAGGGTTTTGGCCCAGGTTTCTTGATTTGTGGCTGAAAAAGGTCATCTTTTTACCAAATTTTCAGCTGCAACCAAGCAACGTTGGTAAAAAAATATCTTCAAATATGTTCACTTATTTTAAATTGATGGAGGACCAGTTCCCAAGTCCTACATTGCATATTCCAGTCCTAGTCTGGTCTATGTCATATAGGCACCATCCTTTATGCCATACTGTATCACAGAGCTGAGCAATTAAAGCAGCGCCATTCATAGCCAAACTGATTTGAATGCTTAGAGAAAACCCACACATTCAACGTTAATAAAAAAAACTGCACTTGATGTGCTGTTTTTTTAACTTACTGCATCTTCACGCACCTAAAAAAAAGTCTTCCACCTGCCTCTAAAGCATCGCAAGAGATATTTGTGCTGCACTGAGCGAGTCCTAACTCTGCTTGTCGGTTCTGTGTTCACCACCTGCCTATCATTTATCGGGTAACCCCGCGAAATGGATTGGCGACAACACAGAAGGCGACAAACAAGGGCGGCGTGAGTCGGCTGACGGATCCCTCCAAGTATACGGGGACGCACAAGATGCGGTTCGACGAGACCGGCAAGGGGAAGGGCAAGGCGGGCCGGGAAGACATCCCCGACACGCGAGGATACGTGCACAGCTACAGGGACGCCGGCACTTACGACCAGAAAGTGAAAGGTGCCGTTGCATCTCCCAATGCCAAGAAGACCTAACGGCACGGGCTACCTGGCCACGGTCACCGCATTTTCCCTGCCTCACTTTCCACTTAGGTCACTTCTCCAAATAAATATCTTTTTTTAAAGTATGTATGGTTTTCACTAATATAGGCAGACTACGGATTTGTACACGTGTGGAATTTCGCAGGGAAAATAGTGTGCCCTCTGTATTTGAGTTCTTTTATTGTCCTGAACTGCTTTTCGAGCAGATACTTCTACTGCTAGTTAACTTCCGCATCCATGTCAAAGCATATAAATATAAAGCCTAACATTACATTGCCAATATATGTAACTGCAGCCATCCTATGCATTACCACTGAACGGATAAATATGCACAACGTTGGAAGGAAATGTGACCAAAGTAACACCGATATTAAAGTTGTCTCTCCCCCTGGCTTAATGGTGATGCCTGCTAATAATGAGAGGTACAGTACAACGATTACCCTGCTGCACTCTACTCCTTGAGGGATGAGTGTGCTAGCTGAGGTTTTTAGTTTCTTGTTGTCGGAAGATACCTTACACTACCCCCCCAACACACGCATATGTCTGTACACACGTGTTTAGCTGTAATGAAACCACTTCCCCACAAATATAGGTCCTCAACACAAAGCAGCTCTCTGAATAGTGGAAGCAAATATTATTTTGCTCATTACTTTAGATGTAAAACGTTGAGTATATACATGGATGATTGATTTGCGTAATGCTAAAATTGCAGAGCTAGTGCACTGCTCATATCACATTAAGCTGATGACATCCCTGTAAGTGATACTACGACTGTCTAAGAGTTATGGCTATTTCATGTTAGTACCCATTGCCAAATGTCAAACTGAAGACATCAATCTTGGTACAAATTATTTTAATAGATTGTTCAGTGTAGCTTCCTCGAGTCTTAAGACTTTAAAGTAGGGGTCGGAATTGGCACCTGTCACAATGCCTGTATCTGCTTAGACTTAGGACATATACAGGCGATAAAACCGTTGACAACTTGCCTTCTTTACATCTGCTAGCCCACAGTGTAAGGCTTTAATGGCTCCCGTTTCAGGATTTAGATTTTTATTGAACATATGCTGTGCAGTATATGGTGTTTTCACATTATATTATACTGTAATTTAGTAATGTACAGCATGGGATTCAGTTTACATTATTGTATCCGCACTATGTGTAAGGGGTGCACACTGCCATTTGAACTTTCATCAACCCCTCCTCCCTCATTACATTAATTGAATTCAATGCAAAACGTGTGGGCGGAATGGTGGTGGGAAGACTCAGGCGAGACTGACGTGTCATTGCACTCATGTCAGGCTTTGCTTGTGCACACCTGATGCCATTTGCATCGGGAAATAGACCAGATTCTCATTGGATTCCTCATACCTGCTTGGTGAAGTTTAGGAAGCCAGGTTGACCCATTTAGCAGATGCAAGCGATGTTCAAGTTTGTGGTGCTTGTATCGTACAACCTGTTTTCCCATAGGAAACCTTGCCTCGCGTAACTTTTATAATACATGGGCATCACCATGAGCCTTGCTCATTTGCAGTTGGCGATGTTGACCTTGATGATTTCTTCCAAAAGCTCTTTTGGGATAGCTGCATCGATTGCTCTTCCTTTCTCCGTCGTGACATTTTCCCTCCCATGTTGGAGGCATCCAACATACAACCTTTTGCAGGCATCCAATGTGGAAAACAAAATGTCGCTAAGGAGAGAGGAGCGATCAACGTGGTTATCCTGAAAGAGCCAGTTTTTGAAGCAATCGTTATGCATCAAGCCGTGAAAACTTATATCAGTACAATCTTGACCTTGTCTCTTTTTAAAACACAAAAATAAAAGATATTTGTCTTTTAAGAGATGGGAATGTTTGAATATATGAAGTGCTGAAGGCATTTTTTTTTATAAAGTGATAAATAACTAAAAAATCATGCATCTTTGTTAATGGAATAATATTGCCTGCAGTTTTTTACTTTGGCCAGTGGTTGCTTTGAAAAGGGCAAAGTAATGGATGTATTTACAACTTTAAAATGTTGCACCCTATAAATGCAGTAACATGGAGATCTTCCCCGTGGTCTTCATAGTTCGTCAGAAAAAAAAAATCTTACTGCCGATTGACACATCTGTGGCGTGTGACTACGCTTGAAATTGGAATGTAAACATATAACTTTAAAGTGCTTTTGCGCTAGCTTAAACTCAGCTCACATGTTGGAGAATGATTGATAGGCCCGATTAGCGATGTCACATGTTTAAGACCGCTCAACCGCCTCTCCTGCAGTGTGTAAATGGCCGGCACTTCTGCGGAGGTCCGATTGGCTACTGCCCACATGCAGCACACTAACTGGCGTTTTATGTCGTTGGAATCTTGAGTGGCTGCTAATTGCAGGAAGCCAATTGGCGTTCGGAGTGAAGCCTATTTGGCCATTACATGCAGCCTCTTGTCGACGTCTTACGATGGAGCCGAGATGTTGGTCAGCCCCTGGCATGTCGCTGATATGTTGGCACCCTTGTTGCTGGTTGTTGGAGTGTCGTGTTGTGTGGCTCAGATGGTTGTTATTGCATATCACATCTTGACCACTGTAGTAATACCGCTTGCAGCCAGTGTGGGGGTGGATGTTATAACTTTTGATTGTTAAGATGTAAAATTTCCTTTTGTATGTAACATTATCATTAAGCTATGGACTTACCAATATCACTGTGTGAACAGTAATTTCTCCTGTGCCCAGTGATTATACTACGCATGATTTGTCTGTAGACAATGAACTGTTATACAGATGTCTGTTGTCCAAATGTACAGTAGCAGGGCTTGAATATTAAGTTATACACAAAATATGAAACTAAATCAAGAATTGGTTTGTTTTATATATACACACACACATTATATTATTGCACATCACTTAAAAATGTTAGAATTTGTTGTTAGCAATAGTATGTTTACAGAAAGTAGCTCATATTTTAAAAAGCAGTGTTAAACTTAAAATGTGTCATTTTACTTAAATCACTTAAATATTCAAGACCAAATCACTGAAAGCAATACTTACGCCTTATAAATGTTGTCTCTTAATACCTATTTTTAACCTGAAGAAATTGCCATAAAAACATGCGGAAGAATGGATGGAGACTCAATAATTTTACAGCTATGTATGTTCATTTGGTTACAATGTATTTAAAAGTCTTGAAGCAACATTGTGTAACAGTACAGATGCAACCTTTTTTTGTTTCAATAAATTACAAGTTGGGGAAAAATGTGTCTTACTCATGTGCATATTATGTTTATGCATTGTTAATAATGCATGTCGCTGAATGTATAAAATGAAAGCACATTGTAATAAAATGGATTCAGACTGAGCCAACAAACATTCATTCATTTTAATATTTCAGACCAGACAGCTGATGGTAAAGCATGGTATTTATTCAGATTGTAACATATACAGCAATACACGTGCTTTTGTTTTCACAGTAACAATTGCATTGCACAATGTAAACATCTTGTAATCGATTTTAAAAAAGAACGCCAGTTGACTTTTTGATTATCGATGTATCGGTGTTTAAGGTAAAAAATTGTTTGGGATAACAAATGGCATTATTTAAAAACATGAGAAAATAAGTGTGTTTTAATCGTAAAAAAATCGAATATAAATAAAACACTCTAATAAATAAAAAACTGCCAAAATTAACACGAGCAAAACACTGCCATAACAACTGGATTAATATGAGCAATACAGTCAAACAGCTACTAAAAAATACCACACGTTTATTTTATTACCAGCATCTTACTGCGGAATTCACAAGCAACTGTCAGCGAGTGCAATTGCTTATCACGTCGTTTAAAAATACAATTCGGTCTGCACTTGGGTGGCATTTATCTGGGTGAATCTGCCCTTTTATCCATAGACGAATAACTGCCGTGAGTCATTTAGATCTGCAATGAGGACTTAAGATTTCCGTGCTGAGCTTTGGCAAATAACATTGTGTTATATTAATGTGAAAATTTAAAATATGGCAAATGTCAACAGGTTGAAAATGGAAAGGTATAGCTGTGCCTTTATTAACTGCTGAGTTGCATCTGAGGCAGGCACACACGTCGCTAAGTTACTGTGATGGGAATAAAAACCCACTGTCATGAGCAATAATACAACGTTATGCTGCTAAGTATTAGAGCAGTGAAGTGTGCATCAACAGGGAAATGTATTTGTGGTCACTGCTAATACATTTGAAAAGATGGCTTTCCTAATATGAATTTTGACGTCACAAAATGTTTATGGCATTTAATTGTGAATTGTAAAAAAACTCATTGTCTTTACCTGTACTTAAGGTTATCTGGATGAGCTATTCTGTATTTGAAAATGCTTTTGCTTGAAATGTATCAAAGAGTTGGCACCAGTTTGACAAGTATACATTTTATAAATAATAGCTTAGTTGTCTGGAAACAAAACACCATGCATAAACAGTAAAATTATGATCTGTTCTTGGAAAAATATTGTGAAAAACACGAGTTATTTTAATGTAGTTTAAATTGAGAGATGTGCTAGTAAGCTCAATTTACTTACAAAAATCTGCAACAAAAAATAAGCCAAGTGTTTTTGTCGGTGCTAAAAATAGCCAAATCTGTTGCCCCCTCTTCCCTCATTCCCTCCCAACCGCTGTGAAGACAGCCTTCCCTTCCCCAAAGAATATGCTCTCCCGACAACCGCTCTCCTAACCCATAGCAGTTTAAAAATTGCTGCGTTAACGGAAGCCAGTGGTCACAGACTCGGAGCAACGCGCCAGGCGTGTTTACGTGAAGTGCGCCCTCGGCTCGGCGAACTCCACGTCGTGCGGCGGCGACGGCTGTGCCGTCTCACTCCAGCGCGGGCGCGGAGCGTCGAGTCCGCGTCGCTCCCGCGCGGTACCCACCTCGCGGAGGAGGTGCTCGTTCGTCATCACCAGCGACCTCGTGCGCGCACACCGACGTGGGAACACTCGTTTTACCAACAGTTGTCACGCGCTTCGCACGCAGCCAACATGAACGATACTAACGTTCTAATCGGCTGGGAATAACCGCACTCAGATGCCGTAATGCTTTGTGCGGCGCAATTGAGATTTGCGGTGGGGGGTTTAAATTCGTGACATCTCGCTTTTAAACTGGTCTGTCAATAGACATTTTAATGTGGTAAAATGTTAAACGTTTAGTCAATACTTGGGACATATTGAGACACGTAACTGATGCAATGCCAGGATTGCACGCATATGTCCTAATGCAGTAGTAACCACGTACTTTTGAACATTACTAGTTCATCTAATTCAGTTTCAAACCAAGACATTTTTACTTGCATTTTTATGGAAAATGCGTGTATGCATGGAAAACGCGCTCAATATATTTTCTATAGATAGAACTGATATCCAGCATAAAGCCAATAATCTGCATAGATACGAGGGGACAATATTGTGGATCCTATAATCTGCGGCTGTGATGCCGTGCTGCAGATTTAGACAAGAGCCGCGCGATTCCTTTAGCCTGGAAAAAAAACGTGCGGATTATCAGGGAAGTGTGGCACATGACTAGCGGCTAATTCAATCTACAATCCATGGATCACAAGGCACCGAGTTTTCCTAAGACGTAAGTCTGCAAATCTGTCATACAGGTCTATATTAATGGATTGTTTACATTTCTTAGACTTGATATCCAAGTATAAAGAATGTAAATTGATTTTCTAACTGATGGAAAACATGT
>JAZEWT010000011.1:21743880-21754167 GCA_036362905.1 Mordacia mordax
TGTTTGTTTGTGCGCCACATAGGTCTGCAACTCGTATGTCACACCACCACACGTGGATTTTGTACAAGATTCTTGTCACATTTCTCTCACAGCGCTGCCTCCTGCTCTCACTCACACACCAAACCCTCTTCTCATCACACCCCTCCCGACAGATTTCCACACCATCCCCCTGCCCCGACGTATTAATCATGTTCACAGCATGCCCATTGATGTGGTTTCAAAAGTTTAGCCGTCTGTCATTACACTGCAAAAATGCGGACACATACCAACGCGGCAAGCTACACATCACAATCTCGTACATGCTCAATATATAAATTGCAGACAGAAGGCCTTGCACTTTTTGAAGTGTGCACATCGGTATTTTTTTAAAAAATCATTTGATTTTTTTGTATGTCAACCATTGCATCGTAACGGTCACTTGTACTTGTGAGATGAACGTCTAAGTTGTAACCGCATGGGTGTCAACTGTTTAGTCTGTGACAACGAAAAGTGTTTTATATCTCTCCTTTCTTTGGTACATCTAGAGATATAGTTCTAAACTCCTTTGATTAAGGTCCAATTAATAAACCAGCGTTTGTGGTTTGTAATTAAGTGTTTATATTTGGTAAGAGCAGCTGGATGGCAAATTGATAAAACGTTCAGAGGGTTATGAAAATAAAACGCATTAAATGTAACGTGGGATCTAAAATACGTTAGAAGGTGGATGTTCCCAGTACTGCAAATGGAAATTTAATTGAGAGGATGTTACCAGGATGCTCAGCTCAAAATAATGGTGATGGCATAAGAACGTGTGGAACTGATGCTGAGACAACTGTAAGGTCTGATTGTCATAAACACTGGATATTCCAACCTAAGCTAAGTCGTAAAAGTTACAGTCAGAATTGCATATAGATTAATACACTGCTTCAAAATACGTAAAAAGCGTGATGCAGTGAAGTTTGTGGAAAGGAACGGCATTACATGCACAGGAAGCCGAATGGCTTGAACCTCTACGCCTGCGCCAACATTTCACACATCAGTCCTCAATGACATGGGGCCCTATCCACGTCTCTGCCAAGTGAAGGGAAAAAAAAGTATTGCACACAGTGTGCAGTTGTCTCCCAGCAACCAGGTTAAAATAAGCACTGGAAAGAGAAAAACTGCACCGCGGGTGCAAATTTTTTGAACTTTTGTAAATAAGCATGCGGTTGCTCGATGCAATGCATACAGTTTTGCCATTTGTGGGTACGCCTGCCTGTGGGCGCTGGTATGGTGCGAACGTGTGCCACGTGCAAAAATTAACACTGTAAGATTTGTACGAACGTTTTGACTTTTTTAATTTGAACAGTATTTTGCATACGTCTGCAATTATAGCACTCAAAAATGGCCAGTGCTCCAAGATGTTATTCTACGACTTTACTATATCACGCAATGTTAATGATACCGTTTTTATTTTTATATAATTGTTGCGTATACACCAAATTTTTTCACCGAAAAATAAGTCAGCCGATATTGGGTCAGCTTTATGATGGTTTTAATTTCATCTGCCAAAGGGCACACACAAAGCATGGCATTTGCTGAAAGTTAGTATTTAAAAACTCATCATTCACTATACAGTGCCTGCATGAGGTAATACATTAAAACACCTTACAATGACCAATTTTTCAATACGTTTTTCTCTAGTCCAGAAGCTGAATATTGCTATAAATAAGATTTTCTATCCACGGGTGTTGATGCTCACGGTCTTAATCCTCACTGGTATCGATGTCACGTAGTTATCATCTTCCTTCAGCAACAGCCACTGCTTGCAGACTGCAAAACACTAACGTGTGGTACCTTTCTCTGGTATAGGTACCCAATCTGCATGATCCCACCACAGCTATCACGTTTTCTCTCTGCAAGCTGTAAATAGAGAGGTTGATCGCTTCCAATAACACACTAATTTTATTTATTTAATCATCTTTCACAATTCCTGTAATGGTAAGGGATCAGTCATTCCATGCCTAATTTAAATCACTTGTCTAAATGTCGTATTTAAAAAAAATAATTAACAAACAAAAAATATTCAGGTATCAACCATGAGGTTGGAGAAGATCTGCTTGTGTGGGAGCATTTCTCTCTAGGACCAACACCTACTCATTGCTTCACCTGTCACAGCACTTGCTCAAGCTGAATATAAGGTCAACTTCATCGCAGATCCATCATTCACTAACCAAACTGCCTCAAGGATGCAGTCCCTTGCCTCATTCTGGAGTTGGAATGGCTGTTGCAGCTGTTGGCTGTTTCCCCAGTGGCGTGTTTAATGTTTTAATAAATGGGACAGAGAAAACGCCTGCATTCCAATCAAAGTGGCACAAAGGGAATGTTCATGAGAACCCCATGCAGTTCGCTGTGCTCGTGAGTTGTGTGTTATTAATGTGTTCAATTGAAGCTTCTTACTTGTGGCTCTCCTGTAACATTGTCACGAGTTCGTGAATCTGACCGAGGTGCTGAAGCTGCTGCTGCATATTCTTTACCTCGGTGACCAGTTTCTGGTTTTCCTGCTGGAGTTCACCTGTGAGTGCAAATGAGAAGACAGTACAAGCTCACAATTAATGGTTTTAGATTAGAAATACGACCATCATCATCATGGCACTGCACTTCAGCTCAACACAGGGAATTGTTTATTACAAATTATTATTTAATATACAGCTTACGCAGGCGAATTACATCACGCACATTTCTAATAAATAATTAAAACGCTGGTATCAGATCCTGGGTATAGCCCTGCTTTGCACCCTATGTCTGCCAGGATAGGCTCTTGTCCCCTGTGATCCTGTACAGAATTAAGCGAGTACTGATACTGACTGACTGCAATGTTGGTCACCTAGAAGTAGTGAAAGTGTCAGTGCTATTGTCAGACCTGTAAATAATGGTTAGAAAAAAAGTTGAAGTGGACGGATAGCGTATGAAGGCGCATATATAGGAGAGATTTTCAGTAGTCCAGGTTGGATAGAACCAAAGTCTGGACCGTATTCATATCTCATCTCATCTCATTGTCTGAAACCGCTTAGTCCTATACAGGGTCACGGTGAAGCCGGAGCCTATCCCGGCAGACACAGGGCGCAAGGCAAGGATATACCGACGATGGGACGCCAGTCCATCGCCGGGCACTGCGGGGCAATTTAGCCTGCGAGCCAATCAACCTATGTAGCAGCATGCTTTTTGGACTGTGGGAGGAAACCGGAGTGCCTGGCGAAAACCCCCGCGGACACGGGGAGAGCATG
Source organism: Mordacia mordax (assembly GCA_036362905.1). NCBI lineage: Eukaryota > Metazoa > Chordata > Hyperoartia > Petromyzontiformes > Petromyzontidae > Mordacia > Mordacia mordax. The sequence continues at coordinate 21,747,126 of JAZEWT010000011.1, forward strand.
CAAACTCCACACAGAAAGGCAACCGAGCCGAGAGATTCGAACCCGGGACCTTCTTGCTGTGAGGCAATAGCGCTAACCACTGGGCCACCGCGCCGCCCCCGTATTCATATTAAAAATCAAATCAGTCACATCACTTATAAGAATAAAAGCTATCTTGATGGCCTCATATAGTTTCATCCTTATTTTACATAAAGCAGTAACGTAATTTTTTTAACCTAAAACACTGAGTAGAAAACACCATAGTTTGATTGCAACGAGTTAATTAAATGCGTTCCACTTGCATGTCACAAAGTGATGTAAATGCCGTACGATTTGGGTTTTATTTTCCAGTGCAACTAAATGCATAAGGTACTGCGTGCGTGATACTGACTACACTGACCCCGTGTATCCGCACGCTGCGTTGTGTCCGCAGGGACGATGCCACCTCGTGCCACTGCCTCTCGCTGCAGCCGGGTGGTTTGCTCCTGCAGTATGCGATTCTCTTCCACGAGCTGCGTCAGCTGCGACCGCGTCTCCGCCTGCACGCGACCAACATGGTGATGGTGGGCAAGTGGCTCAGGGTGGTGGTGGTTGAGCTCGTTAAACAGCACCGAGCCAGAAATCGCAAGTTTAAATTCTGTAACCCCGTTGGCTTCTATTAAACCGCATTCTCAGATGGACCAAATTGATGGGTTAATCCTGGTGATCAACGAGTGTATAGGCATCCACTATGTTGCATTTAGTTTGCCACTTAATCAGTACCTTATGCTTAAAAGCAGTGTTCTCCTACTGTGAGGTAAGATACCTATTAAAGTGACTGCACAAGTAGTTGTGACAATTTTGCATGGGACTTCCAAATGAAATGTTTGTCACGATTCCAACAGCACAATGAAACTGGAAAAGGATGTAAAAATAAATGGGAAAGAAAATCCTAGTTTTTACAAAATACATCAGTAAATGAAGTACTTTACAGAATAGCTCACTGGAGCACTTATTAGATGCATGTAGTTCCACAAGTAACTTTTCGATTCAAATGGTGAATATTAGTAATTACATTTGAGCTTTTATCAAAGACTGAAATTATGGAGTTTTTCACAATATTTTGTAATCTGTGGCCACAATATATAATGGAAAGGTGCATTTTGAATTTTTCCATATACGTGATAAACATTAATTATGTATCAATGAAGTGTGTGCCAGATAAGAAACTCTTTGTATTACAAATGTCCACTTCTGCTTCACTTGTTTGTCATGTATATGTATCTCTTCAGCATTTTAGTCATCAATAATCTCAGCCCCCAGCACCAAATGATTAATACATGACATGATTTTGCTGCTACGGATAAATCACTATAGTTGTAATGGATTGAATAAAAATCACAACTGCAATGTCAGTGTTGGCTGCACTGTCATACATAAAATAGTTTTGACAGGGAGGGTTAAAAAATAAAGTTTGATTTATACTGCTATCAACTTATAGGGTTGTAGTCAGGCTTATAAAACTATGAGATTGATGTTACATTATTTCCATGTGTGTAGAGGAATTGTAAGGAAAATGAGTTCTCATCAATTCAATTTAACATTTTTTATTTATCAGACAAGACGACATTAAAAAATATAGTGCATCACAATGGAGTCTAGCGAAACTGCCTATATTAAAACGTGCTTTCAATACACACATACAAGTATATGAAAATAAATTATACAACTCAATAAAACACTTACACCATCTCTTAGTGCACTGCTGAGGTGGTCCTTGGTTTTTGAAAATTCCTGGCTCTCAGCGGTCTGCCTTAGGGCTTGTGTCTGCAACTGCACCATCTGGTCGCGCATGTTGGAGTGGTCCCGATTTAGCCTGGCGTTCTCTCGGGCTAGGGCTTCTCTTTCACGGGTCAGGTTCGAGATCCGATCGCGGAGCTCTTGAAGCTCACGTGGCTGACTCCACATAGACGCTCCACTGCTGATGTCCTTTAGGATCTGCTTAGCAGGAACTGCAAGGCATATCCAAATCAGCATCAGCACCTCTTGAAATTGTAACAATCTTAATGGTTCTATGCATTTGTATTTTGCATTTGGAAAAAAAAAACAGGAGTGCCTAAATAAACTCATCAGGATATCACACTTAAGGTTCATAGAGACCGGTTAAAAACCCCCATTCTCTGCACAGCCATATTATGACCACCTCTCAGCTCAGTGGAGTCCGGAGTTTCACGAAAGCAATATGATTCACCTATCTTTGCATTCAGAGTGCCTGTTAACAGGCATAAGCCACGACGCTCGATATAAATGTATAGTGTGCATAGTGGCGTTAATTACTCTGAATGAACCCACGATATTCTCTGCAACAGTTTCTACCATGGTTTCATCGAATAGTACTATCAATTGCACGTGCTTTGACCCCTGTGCTGAATTTCAGTGCATATTTTTAGCCAAACTTCCAATGCTGCATATTGTTTAAAAATAATACACGGCACACGTCACGTGCACATAGCAAATTGTACCTAGGAAGTGATCATTGATGTGCAGAGATCTGGAACCATTCCAGAACTTGTCCACCAGATCCAGCAATTGTTCCAATGGCAGAGGAACCCGTGTGCGATCCACATCTGCCACCTAGTAAAAAAACCCAGTTAATTACGTCGGTGCAGGCATTAGCATGTGCAGACTGGGGCTCATAGAGTTCTGGAAAAGAAGCGGGAACAGAGTGTACTTTTTCATGCAAGGTCCTCTGGCTCAATGACGACTTGGACAGCTGGTCCAGGCTGCTCCAGCGCTTGTGAATGGCTTCATTTTCACTTCGAGTGGACGGGGTACTTTTCCCAGATTTGTTGTCACAGGAAGTACTGTGAATGCCCCCTACTGGAAGACACAAAAAAATGTTAGAAATTGCATTGAATGCCCGGTCTTGATATTTGAAAATTGTGTTGATAAGAGATAATGGTTTGACAAGTAATAACAGAATGCACGTGGGATTTTGGTTAATCCGAAACTGATCAATTATTTTCAAAAATGCGAAATATCATACAACTGGTTAATTTATTTACAACGAATAAGTAATTATCTTAGGTTAATTCATGTTCGTGAAAGTGCACTTTTGGGAATATTTTACACAATACATTTTCTCAGTAGAACGCAATTTAATAATTTATACTCTTCAAAGTCAGCATATAAAATCGGTTACCAACAACACTGGCTACACTATCCTTTTCAATACGTGTATATCCTTACTGACAGAAATGTAGTTGAGACGCTTGACAAATCTGAAGCCCGGTGACTAGTACAGAAATAGCAGGGTGGCACGGGTACCAGGGTGTGGCGTGAAGTTGGCGCGCCCGCTAATCACGTGGTATGCCTCGGCCTCATCCTGGAAGCGCAGGTTGGGGTCGGAGGCGGTGAGGTCGCGGGGGGCCTCGTCCGCAAAGGTGACGCGCACATGGCCATCGCGGGGCCGGCCCGGGGTGCCACCCTCCTTCCCCGGCAAGCGCAGGGCCGACCTTGGAGGAGACGCTTTCAGTGCCCCTACCAACGTGGAGGGTCCATAGATATTCACATAGCTAAGGTAATAATAGGTTTGGCAGTAACTGAATGCTGTCTCCACTATGTTTTAATTAGAGCTAGAGGTGAAAGTAAGCCGGTATGGTATGGTAAGGCATATGAATAAGTGTCAGTCAGTATCTGTACCCACTTAATCCTATACAAGGTCGCGGGGGGCCAGAGCCTATCCTGACAGACAGATGGCGCAATGATGGGCTATACCCAGGATGTGATGCCAGTACATCGCAGGGCACTTTGTTGTGGACAATTTGCTCAGCAGGCCAATTAACCTGGGCAGCAGCGTGTCTTTGGACAGTTGGAGGAAACCGGAGTACCTGGTGAAAATCCACGTGGCCACGGACAGAACGTGCAAATTCCATACAGAAAGGTACCCGAGCCAGGAACAGAATCCAGGACGTTCTTGCTGTGAGGCACCAATAAGTGGCCAAAGCATACAATACAGCACTCGTGGAAAGAGAGGTTGCAATGTGACCGAACCACTGGGAAATTTATTTTCACCTATTGTTCGAACCCACAACAAGTGTGGTTTAAGTTCAGAGTGCTGAGTCATTGATAATTTACCACAACTTGTCTACATTTTTATGGTGGGTGCCCAATTGAGTACTAGTATATACGTGATCACCTTTTTGTCAGTCCACTGGTGGATGAGGGCCTCTCTGACCATACATATTTTGAAGGAAACTGATATTTCATGCTGGGTGGTTGTCAGAGGGGGCACATATTGGGGCGTGGTATATGTGTAAGGTTGAACATCGTATGTATGAAGTATAAAGGGAAGAAAAAAATAACTTAGTGATAGAATAATTCGTTTCAAATAATCATCTTTGCATGTAACAAAATCTATAAATATATATCCAATTTATCCATGTGTAACAAATCACTAACCTCCATCATAGGTCACAGAATCGGGGTAAATCTTGCTCCCAGTCTCACTTCGTAACCATGAGCTTGTCTGAAACAATGTAATTTTGTACATTGAATAATTATCCACAAGTCACGCAGTAAAAATATGCCTTAAGAGTTTGAAATGAGGAATAGCATGATTGGTGCCTCTCAGCAGCATGACAGCATCAGCATCACACCAAGGTTAAATTAGCAGCAACAATTCCGCGCTGACGAGCGGGCCGTCATGTTGTAAATATCGCAGCGCTGCATCTGCGATAGACATCGTACTGACTGATGAATTACAATTCAGAGGCCAACTGGTCATTGGAGAAACAAGGCTGCTATATAAAGCATGCATAGAGGCTAGTCATGCCTGTGTTGAAAGAGCCAGAATACACCTTAGGGATTTCTATGGGGTGGGTTGAGCAATTCTGGCTTTGCAGGAAGGTGTTTTTGGCTTTGCATTCCTCTTGAGTAGCACGAGATATGCTGAGGGTGTCTCCTGAAGTCGCCCTGTCCATTTCCCGTATGCCTGCAAGAAGAGGTAGAGTAACATCTATTTCCTGCTGTAAATATCCATTTCAAGTCAAACTTCTGTCTACAAGTTGTGCAACTGATGGAAGTATAACTCTTCTGTTAAGCCACGGTCAAATTAAATACTTCTCATCTTCTATTAACATTTAATCATTATCCTATGAGAATAAATATTGTTTGCACTAATAGTGTGATTGCTACTCCACAACTGGTCGAGTTATTTTACAGCAGGCAATTACTGGTACAGCATAATATAAATATTAAACACTGTATTGAAATGAAAACCTAATATTGGCTTGGCGTGTACTTACACAATGTGGAAAATGTCTCTACATAATGTGTTTTTCAATGTGCTCTGCTATAAAAGATGTGATCAAGAAATGTGCGTCTTCATAATCGTCTATTATTAATAACATTTTCTAAATTCCCATTGTCAGTTTTTATACCCTATTCCGGGGTGTGTACAAATTGTTGCACTTCTCTCCAATTCATCACAGTGACGTGGAGATTTACTCTGCATTTTAATGCTGTGCAGAATTGCACAGCCTTGTGTTTAGGAAAGGCGGTATTTTCCTCTATAAACAAGCAGTGGAGTCATCATAATGTGTGTTTATAACCATCAGCCAATGGTGGAGATTCCACATTTCCATGGCAGTAGCCAGTCTTTCCCTGGCACAAACATGGATGACTTCCCATCTCATTTATCCCATAACGGACGGATTATAAGCCAAATTAACCATTATAATAATAATTGCACTTCTAGAGTGCTTTTCACCAGAGGATCACAAAGCGCTGCATAGAGCTGTATAGAGTGGCATGGTAGTAACAACAATGACATATGAACAACAATATTTATCAACAACATATCAACAATAATAAAAAAAAATTGTTACAAATCTGAGCTGTGCAGAGAACGGTATGTCAACAACAACACCAGAGCAGTTCAATTGAAAGTCAAATAATGGCTATAATTTATAGGACGTAAAATAAGAGATAAAAATAATTGTTAAATAAACAAAGGAATAAATAAGTGTTCCTGAACAGGCGAAGGTCAGCAGCGAGCCATCATCTTAGCACAACAACAGTGAGCCGCCTTAACAGTCCAAGCCAAAGGACTTCAAAGCCTTATGGAACAAGTGCGCCTTCAAACGAGATTTGAAAATGCCCAGGGACTCAGCTGACCGAATATTCAATGGAAGGGCATTGCAGAGGCTGGGAGCAGCGAACGAAACAGGCTCTGTCACCCATCACTGACTGATAACCTAAACTGATAACCTTTCCATTGTGAGTCAAGTAGATTATGAGTCAAGTGTGGAGTGCTTTTTTGTATTCGCTTATTTGAAGATTGCACTGCTTACTTTCCAGGGAGTGCAGCTCGACAGGGGGCTCCTTGCTGCAGAGTGTGAATCCTGGCTGCGATATCAAGTTGAGCACGCGTTCATCATCAGGATCCAGCAGGGAGCATGGCCGGGACAGTGAGCTCACATACGCCACTCTTGGCTGCAAGGGCCTGGATGTTAAGTAAGCACTTTACATCACCGTATGCGATGGTTAATTCCTCTATCATCAACTGCTTGAGAGCCGGTTCAGGTGAATCATATCTGTTGTAACTGAGGGCAAGTTTTTCCCCATTAAGTAACAATTTATAAGACTCAATAGACAAAATACTTACAAACCTAGTTTTAAAATTAAAATATTATAGATAATTGTGATGGTATATAACACAACCATTCTTAATTATTGCTTCGAAAAGCTGCTCTCTCGGGACAGCCGCGTCGATCGCTCCCTGTTTCCACCTCGCCTGAGGATGCCTCTAACGTGTGAGGCGAAACGTCGCGAGGTGGAGACAGGGAGCGATCGACGCAGCTTTTCGAAGCAATCATCATGTATCGAGCTGTGAAAACTTACATCATTACAATCAGTCTTAACCAATTTATTTTTCGTTCTTTCAAGCACGTGTATGGCAAACAAGGTAAATACAAGAATGTGAAATCCATTTTTTTGGGTCAGGTCACGTAAAAAGTTTATAGATTGTAAAATAGTGTCGTTTAACCCTCCACCACCCGACACGGCCAATCAGCAAGGGGTT
>JAZEWT010000011.1:21761438-21789779 GCA_036362905.1 Mordacia mordax
GGGGGCTGTATCCTGTCCCGGTAGACAGAGGGCACAAGGCAGGGCTATAACCAGCAGTACAATGACCCCAGGAAATAGCGTTTCTTTGGACGGTGGGAGGAAATCGGAGTAGCGAGCAAAAATCCATGCTAACACAGAATCAATCTAAGCCAGGGCCTTCTTTGCAGCGAGGCGATAGCACTACTCACTACGCCACCACGCCGCCCTAATACAAACATTCAATTCTGAAATTATCACAGCTTCTGCTTACCACCAGAGGGTGGTAAGCATCTAGTGGGTGCCATGAGTAATTATTATTTCTATCTGTGTCTTGCTGCCTCATTACCCCCACCTGTGCCTTGTTAGATTGAGTGTCATCTGTGAATCGTTTGGTAGACAATTTAAGTTTCCCCAGCCCCCTTGTTTAGTTGCTCAGTTTTGGTGTCTCATGCCTTGGGTTTACTCAACTCTGACTTCTCTGTACCTACATCCCAATTTCTTCAGTAAAGACTTGTCAGTTTTTATACTAGTCTTTTGAGTTTGTGTATCCTTGCACTTGGGTCAATGCAGTGCCCCCCCCCCTCCCCTTGCATAACAGCAACATTGAGTCAAGAATGGATCCAGTGGAGATGGAGCAGATTTGCGCAGCCCTGGCTCATCACATCGCTATCGTTAAGGAGCATCAACAGCTCTTTCAGGCCATCTCTAAGAACTTAAGATCCCTGACCATAGCAATTTAGCAGATCTAAGTCCCACATCAGCCGGAACCCCACTGCACTGCGTCTCCAGCTCCCCATCTCCACTGCAACAGAGAGTTGTCCTTACCAACCCCAGAGAGGTATGACAGCCATCCAGGCAAGTGTTGCGGGTTCCTTACGCTGTGCTCCTTGATTATTAAGCTCCAACTCTCCATTAATCCCACTAAACGTGACAAGGTGGTCTACGTTATCGTCCTGCCTTCCGGAAGAGCACTAGCCTGGGCCACTGTCCTATGGGAATAACAGACCCTTGCCAGTCAAGACATCAAGCTGTTCACCAGTGAAATGTGGAGAGTCTTTGACCATCTATTGAGTGGGCGAGAGGCTGCAAAACACTCTTGAACCTTCACCAGGGCTCACGGGGTATGGCGGATTATGCCATCGAGTCCCACATGCCTGCCACTGAATGTAGGTGGAATTCCAAGTCCCACAGCTCCACCTTCCACCACAGCTTGTCGAAAGCCATAAATCATGAACTGGCATCCCAGGAGATTGGGGATAACCTAGAGTTGCTCATTTCCCTGGCCATCTGGACTGAAAATTAGCTAAGGGAGCTACGAAGAGAGCGGAGGTTCCTGAACCCATCCCCCTGTGTCGGAATCAGAAGAACCTGTATCCCAAGCCACCTTAAGCTGTGCCGAGCTTTTTCACAGCCTTCCAGCAGCCACAAATGAGGAGCCCATGTAGTTGGGAAGGACTCGCAGTTGGGAAGGTCGGGGTAAGCCAAGGTTCATCAGGAGCCGAGGGAGTTCTGACAGGCTAAATCACCACTTCTAGTCCAGTAACCTTCCAAGTTCTACTACCTCCCCACTCTCTATCGGCAAAACCAACAATGCAAACTTCAGGTCTTCAATGACTCTGGGGCTGCTGGATGTTTCCTGGACATTGACTGCGTATGACTTTGGAGAATTCCCTACACCAGAATCAGCCAGCCTTTCCAAGTGACAGCCCTGGATGGCCACGATCAAACAGCCTTGCTACAGTTACACATTGGGGATAATCATCTCAAGACAACCCAGTTCTACCAAATGAAGTCTCTAGAGAATCCTCTGGAGACTTAATTTGAGAAGAACGAGTTCCACATCTCCTAAGAAGTCTTCATAAGGTAATCTCCAGATCCACCATCTCGATGGATCCCTGTAAGACTTGGGCCACCACAGATTGTCCCAGACTTTGGAACGTTCTCCACTGGAAATTCGGTCAGCTGAGTCCCTGGGAATCTTTAAATCCTGTCTCAAGACTCACTTCTTCTGTAAGGCCTTTAAGTCCTCTGACTAGGACTGTTAATGCTTCTCACTGCTGTGTGCTTGGATAATGGCTTGCTGTTGACATGTGCCTGCTCAGCAGCTCTTCTTCCTTCCTGAATTTGTCAACAAATACTTTATTTCTTTTGTGTCCTTGAGTCATTATTTTACTTCAATGATCTATTCTGTTATTGTTGACATGCTGTTATCTCATAGCTCTGTGCAGCGCTTTGTGACTATCGGATGAAAAGTGCTCTAGAAATGTAAATATTATTATGCATTTAATGTGGTGGTTGAACCCGAGACACAACAGAGAGGCCCACAATAGCTTGAACGTGGCTTGTTTGGAGTTCAATAACTTCACTTTTAATGTCACACAACGCAAAACACTACTTTGCAAATGTTACTGCTAAGGCAGTAACACAATGCAAGGCACAATGTAAAAATAAAACTGTACAACCCACTTGGTTAACCAAATCTTGCAATTCCTACCACAGTCTCCACTACAGGTCAACTTAGTGTGGGTACGTATATGTGTATACAGAGAGTTGACAAGGCTCTGCCTTGTCACAGCAAACCCATAATATTGCGCGTTTGTGACAATTATGTTCGCCAACGTTCTTCTCAATTGAGATGGTAACAACACAATTGGTAACAACATAATTCCTTGTTGACGTCTTGGTTGATGGGTAGGTTGTTATTGGCAAGAAAAGTATGAATTCCTCGACAGTTTGCACATCTCTGTGAATGTCTGGTGGTAGGATGTTCACCAGAACAGGAAACAAAGGGATTGACATTGGTTTCGTTGTCCCAGTTATGATGCGCATTGCATTATTTGCTGAATAAAATATGCTTTACTTTATTGTAATCAGCATCAATGTTGGGTAGGAGGCCAGGTAGTATAACTAATGCTCTGGGAAGTGTAACAATACTTGAGATTCAAGCCAGTTGAACTTACTACTATTTAAGTTTTATCACTGTGCTTACTGCTGAATATAATTCAAAGAGAGGGTTGAGGGCTTTCCTTTTGCAAAGACTCTAATCTTACCGAATGAGTCACGAGGTTGCTGCTGGAGTGCAGTTAATCAATGTAAATTGAATGTGGCTGGGTCAGAGACAAAGAAGCTGCAGGCAAGCAACCCTTTGCCAGTAATTGAACCTGATTCAGGTTGGTGACCTTCCATTGGCTGGTTGTAGTCGACTACATGAGTAGAAGAGAGAGGGAGAAACATCTTAATGGTGGTACTACAAGAATCCACACCCAATAGGTAGCTAATTAATACAAATCTTGAAGAAGTTCCTGACAACGCCGTGAGGGTAGGTCAAATCGTTTTATTATTTATCACGTAACAAGGGGCGCCTCATGCAGCTATTGTGACGCGTGAAATCCCTCGGAGTCGACTTGTAGGCTCTTCTTCACGCGCCGGCAACGATCGCAGTTGCGTTGACGGCCGGACAGCCGTGAGATAATCTTTCCATGTCACATGGACCAGCGGACCAGGGCTCGACTCACGTTCCACCCTCTCCAGCACAGACATGGTGGGACTCTTCAACAAGGGTGGATTTATTACGCCGCGCACAATGAACGAAATTCCACGTGGCCAACTCGCAAACTCCGGTCTCCTGACGTGACCCGCTCCAACGCCCGAACAGACAGAACTGCGTGTTACTTCTGGTGCTCCCCTCTTTATACCCCCTGGCTCCTTCACGTCACGTTAGATCACGCCGCGTAGCCGACCAATCCGAGAGAGTGTGCGCGCGCTGTAACAGCCACCGCCGTCAAGTCTTTGTCACCGGCCCACATGATGTTTACAGGGTTCTCGGGTTGACCTTACATAACCCCCTCCGTGCCGTCTCAGCACCACGTGACCTTAGCGACCCGGCATGGAGGACATTCACGCACTCCCCACATGCACTTGTCCTGTCACGTTCGAGGCTGGGCACCATAGTTTCTCCCCCCCCCCCCGGCGAGAGGTCCCAGCCAGACCCCCTCGCCGCCATTGTGACCAGGCTCGACCGCCGTAACGAAGTCTCGGAGATGGATTGGTGTCCTTCTCGGCCGCTTGGTCGCGGAGGGTCCATCATTCTGCGTCAGGGCCACAGTGGGCCCTGCGACTGCTCGGGAAGGGTCAACTGGAGCAGTCGCAGTGTCTGTCGGGCGCCGCGAGTCTGTCGCCCGACTCCGCTGCCACACGCGCGCGAGCCAGCTCTGGGGATCACCGTCATCGTCATTAGACTCGATCGTTCCCGGGGTCGGCTCCCCCCCAGGGGGTGGTCTCCAGGCCTTCAGGCGCCGCACTTTGACTCGTCATCACACTAACTGACTCGCGCGAAACCACCGACTCGTCGTCACACCAACTGACTCGCGCCACATCGCCGACTCGTCGTCGCACTCCGCGGCTCTCCGCGGCTTGCCCAGCCACCGCTGCGGTCCGCGGCTCACTGTGGCTCGCTTCGTCGCCGTGTACTGGAGCCACACCGCCAGCAATGGCGCGCAGTCATCGCCGATGCAGACCCTGCAATCACCGTCGCTGCAGTCTCACCCGGCTCGCTGGCTCCTCACCCGGCTCGCTGGCTTCTCGCAGCTCTTCGCAGCTCCGTCTCGCTGCCGCCGCACCACGCAGCTCTCTCTGGTTCCACCCGCACCTCTACTGTGCTCTGCGATGCAGTTGCCGCCACCACCGATGCAGTACTCCACAGCTCCCTGCGGCTCGCCTCGCCTCTCCTGCCGCCTCACGGCTCGCCGCACTAGCACTGCAGCCACTGAGCCGCCGCTGGCGACGCGGTGGCTGGCACAGGGTCTCCAAGTGCTGAGCGAGCACCTGCCCCATCTCCATCCCATAGCGGTCGCCTCGCTGCGTCGTGGGAAGCGGCCCCTGCAGGTCGATCCCCACCAGTTGGTTCACCCACAGCAGGACGGCGCAGTGCGGCGGTCCCCTCACGGCCTGCTGGCACCTTTGGCATCCGTTGACCCAGATGCACGCATCCCAGTTCAGGCCGGGCCACAGGTGCCAGCGTCGTAACGTTGAACTGGTGCATCGCTCGCCGCTATGCCTCCCCAAGGAGTTGTTGTGCGCCAGACGCAACAGCTGCGGCTGGGACACACACCCTGCCGGCTTCCCGTCGGGCCCCCGCTCTCAAACTACCCCCTCCCAGAGGCCCAGCTGGGGGTAGTGACTTGCCCACAGTCCCTTGATGGCCGTCTGGCCCCGGCTGAGTGCGTTCCTCACCTCCGCCAACTCGGCATCGTGACCCTGGGCCCGTCGTAACTGCTCTACCGTCATTCCCGGGAACTCACAGACTACCTCTTCACTGGCGAGCGTGGCCCCATCTTTGTTGCGGGTAGCGAGGTGTAGCGGTCCTTCGGAGTTCGGGCCCACCTGTGCTCGGCAGATCACATAGCCGACGCCATGTTTTCCCGCATCCGGCTTCCCACCTCTTGACCCAAGAATTGACATCACATCCTCGACCCCCGAGATTGACGTCACGGCCGTACCTGACGTCATGCCTACCTCCCCTTGGTTTGACGTCACCTGTCACCCGGCCCGAGATGTGCCCACCCAGCTCAGATGCTCGCTCCCAGCCGCATAACAGAATTTCTTCCTGTGTCGTATCCACCTGCGCGCACTTCCTTGGGACGCACGCGGTCACGTCCAGGGCTTCCAGCGCTCCCATTCCGAGGATGCAGGGGTGGCATAGCCTCGATGCCACATACACGTCGAGGTGACTCTTCGCCACACCTATCCGGATCTCCAGCGAGAGTTGCCCGATGGTCTGCAAGCCGCTGCCATTGGCTTGTGTTAGGCCGCGATCTAAGGTGCGCAGTCGCCGAAGGTTGACCCCCGCACGCCAACAGAGCTCGCGGCTTACTACCGATATGGTAGTTCCCGTGTCCAGTAGGATCCGAGTCGCACGCCAGAGCCCGGGCCTGGATCTGCACGAGCATCAGCTCCGGGCATTCAATGTCCTCTTGCCACCAAGCTCCGGGTGAACAGGCGTCCCTCATCTGGGTAAGTCTGATCGACGAGCACCGTCAAGCTCTTCATGTAGTCGAGTAGGGGCTCGTCCGGCCGTCTGCGTCGCTGCGCCAGTTCCTCCTGCGTGGCCACCGGTATGACCTGGTTGAACCGTTCCTTGACCGCCTGGCTGAGCAGGGCCCAACCGTCCCTGATCCTCACCTCCAGTGTGCCCAGGAACCGTGCCGTGCACCCCCGCAGTTGGAGGTGAACTCGCAACGCCGTTTCCTCATCCGACCAGCCTCCCAGACGCCGCGCTGGCCACGTGTCGCTGGAAGTCCCCCCACGATTCTGAAGCGCAGCCCTCGTACATCAGCACGATCTTTACACTGCTTCCCCCAGCATTGGTTCGCATCCTGACTTCTGACACCAAATCTCACGGAGTCGACTCTGTAGGCTCCTCTTCACGCGCCGGTGACGATCGCACTTGCGTTGACGGCTGGACAACCGTGGGATAACCTTTCCACGTCACACGGACCGGCGGACCAGGGCTCAACTCACGTTCCACTCTCTCCAGCATAGGTATAGTGGGACTCTCCATTGTAACAACGAGGGTGGATTTATTACGCCGCGCGCAACAAACAAAAGGCCACGTAGCCAACTCGCAAACTCCGCTCTCCTGACGCGACCCGCCGGAAGTAGCACACGGTTCTACGGCGTGATCTGCTGATCAATCTGAGAGAGTGTGCGCCCGCTGTAACAGCCACTGCCGTCAGGTCCTTGTCACCACGTGACCTTAGCGTACCCGGCATGGGGGACATTAACGCACTCCCCACATGCACTGGTCCTGTCATGCTCGAGGCTGGGCACAACACAGCCAATACTCTGCATTGTTGCGCCTTCCTTCCTCGTCTTTTCCTTTGTCACTCATCACAGGTACCATGCCACCTCGCGACCTGCTGACCACATTGTCACTTCCGTGAGTCACCGTTGTCCACACGTTTCACACACACCCGGTCTACCTGTTCTCCCATTTGCATTTCTAAAGCACCTTTCACCCGATGGTCACAAAGCGCCACATAGACCTGTGAAGGGAATGAGATTTCAACAATATCAAAAAAGCTAAATTGCATAAAATAATGACAAAAGCCCAATCAAGTACATCATATACAAAGAAAATAATTGTTAAAACAAATAACGGAAATAGGGTTCCTGAGCAGGCAGAGGTCCACAGGTTGCCATCAACCAAGCACACAGTAGTGGGCAACAACAACGATCCTAGCCAGAGGACTTCAAGGCCTTAAAGAACAAGTGAGTTTTTAGATGGGATTTCAAGATGCCAAGGGACTCAGCTGACCAAATTTGCAATGGAAGACCATTCCAGTCTGGCAGTGGCGCCTGAGAAGGCTCTGTCACTCACCAAACGGAGGTGTGATCTGGGTACATGTAGCAAGTCCGTATTGGAGGATTGAAGTTGTCGTGTTGAGGAGGCTGTCTGAAGCAGGTCACGTTTGTATGTCAGAGAAGTGCCAGTGAGAGCTTTGTAGGCAAGAGTCTTGAATTCAATCTTGTATTAAACTAGTAGCCAATGGAGAGACATGTGATTGTGAATGGGAGTGTGGGTGAGGACTCCAGCAACAACATTCTGACACACTGAATTGATAAAAGTAGGCAGGGATGCCAGGGAGTAATGAATTGCAATAATCGACATGTGAAGAGATGAAGATGTAGATTAGCTTCTCAACGTTAGAGGGTGACAGGATGTTGCACAGTATGGCTATATTTCTGAAATGGAAATAGACTGTATTCGTCATCTTGTTAATGTGTGTCTCGGTGAGTGAGGAATCAAGAATCATTCGTAGATTATGGACTGCCTTAGCAACTTTGATAGTCTGGTTGCCATGCAAAGACCTGACACATTGATGGACGGCTTTGCGTGGATATAGAGTTGGATGTCATTGGTATGGCAATGGTAGCTTGGATTAAGGCTCTGCAGGAAATGGTCAAGTGGTTTTATGTAGATGCTGAAGATAAATGTGCTGAGGATTGAATCCTGAGGTACTCCAGACAAAACAGAATGGATCTGTGAGTTACAGGCTGATGAACTGCTTCCGGTTGGACAGGTAGGAGCTCAGCAAGTCCAGGGCAGAGCCAGAGACCCATATGCTCTCCAGTTACTCCAGTAAGGTAGGGTGGTCAACGGTATCAAATGCTCTGCTCAGGTCCAGGAGGATAAAAATACTTGACAAGCCTTCATCAGTAGCGGCAAAGGATGTCATTAACTACTTTGACCCGAGCAGTTTCAGTACTATGACCAGATCTTAACGTAGATTGGAAAGGATCAAGGAGGTCATTGTTGAGGACATTTTTCCGGAGTTGCATGGCTACTGAATGCTCAAGAACCTTAGAAGGGAATGGTAAATTGCGGATGGGTCGATAATTATCAAGGATGTTGCAATTGAGGCCATATTTTTCAGCAGAAAAGTAACTGCAGCATATTTGAGGTGTGGGGAAATAATGCTGAAGTGAAGTGAGATTAATGACGATGGTCGCAAGGGATTTGAAGTTTGCAAAAGATGAGTTTGGGCGGGAAGCAGTTCAAGGAGCAGTTTATAGGCTGAGATCTTGTAACCATTGAACAAGCATCAGATCCCATTAACTTCCAGGAGTTTTGAAACCAGAGTAGGTGAGGGAGCTGAGGTAGTGGAGATTGAGACTGGGTATAGATGTCTCATCTCATCTCATTGTCTGAAACCGCTTAGTCCTATACAGGGTCACGGTGAAGCCGGAGCCTATCCCGGCAGACACAGGGCGCAAGGCAAGGATATACCGACGATGGGACGCCAGTCCATCGCCGGGCTCTGTGGGGCAATTTAGCCTGCGAGCCAATTAACCTATGTAGCAACATGCTTTTTGGACTGTGGGAGGAAACCGGAGTGTCCGGCGAAAACCCACGCGGGCACGGGGAGAGCATGCAAACTCCACACAGAAAGGCACCCGAGCCGAGAGATTCGAACCCGGGACCTTCTTGCTGTGAGGCGTCAGCGCTAACCACTGGGCCACCGCGCCGCCCTGGGTATAGATGTGTGGGATTTTTTTTTATTAAAATCTGAATCAACTGATGTCTGGTCTTCATTGATGATTAGAAGTGAGGTTGAATGGCTGAGTGGATGAAAGAGACGATAGTTGAAGAGAGGATCTTGAACATGTCTCAGGCATGAGCTATGATGCTGGAAAGGTAGGTGGTACGGGTGCAATCAAGTGCCTTCTGGTAGCGAATGCGCTGGTCCTTATAGATCTGAGCATGGATAGTGAGGCCAGATTTTCTCAGTCTGTTCGGCCATACGTGCATTCCCCTTGAGCTCCCGGAGTTCAACATTATACCAAGGGGATGGTTTTCTGAGTAACAGGGTGATTTGATTGGGGCCAAAACATCCAGCATGCATGAAAGCGAACTGTTATAGAATTCAATTATCGCATCAGAGGCAGAGAGCTGAGGCAAAGAGTGACGAGCTGTTGATCACAGCGGCGAATAAGTCTGGAATGATGGCGTTCAATTTTTGGAACTGGTTTTGGCACTTAGTGATGGAAATGGGTGACAGTACCTGGAGAGCAAACCACATGGCGGAATGATCAGACAGACCAGGATCAGTGATGAACAGATTGGTTACAGGTATGCCCCTTGAGCAAACCTGATCCACAGTATGGCCACAACTATGAGTGGCAGACATCACACGTTGAAGCAAAATGAGTTGAGAGTCGCCATGAGATTCCTTGAAAGGGAGCAATTTGGAGAGGCAACGTGGATGGATGTTGAAATTACTAAGCAACAGAATTCTCTTAGAATTTGAGCATAGCTTAGAAAGCAGCTCAGACAGTTCATCGAGCAAGAAGTGGAGGTTCCAATTGGGCAGCAGAGCAGCACCAACTTCACAGGATGAGCTGACCTCAATCTAGAGACATATGCTCGAATGAAAGAAAGGTCGGTGATGGAATTGGATGGATGTCGACAGTAACATGGTTGAGAACCGCGAGGCCACCACCGCGGGCATGGAAACAAGCATTTTGATGGAGTAGAAAGTCTTGTGGTTGAGCCTGACTAAATGTGAGAAAATCATCTTGATGATGTCAGGTCTCTGTGAGGTAGAGCAGGTGGCGCAGTGGGTAGTGCTGTAGCCGCGGGGAGCGGTGGCGCAGCAATTAGCGCAGTAGCCACGGGGAGAGCGGTAGCGCAGTGGATAGCGCGGTAGCCACGGGGGAGAGAGCGGTGGTGAAGCTGTTAGCGTGGTAGCCGCGGTGGAGAGTGGTAACGCAGCGGGTAGCGCAGTAGCTGTGGCGAGCGGTGGCGCAGCGGTTTGCGCCGTAGCCGCGGGGAGCGGTGGCGCAGCGATTAGCGCGGTAGCGGGGAGCGGTGGCGCAGCGGTTAGCGCGGTAGCCGCGAGGGAGAGCGGTAGCGCAGTAGCCGCGAGGTGCGGTGGTGCAACATTTAGAGCGCTGTGTGTGTAGAGAGTGGTGGCACTGCGATTGACACGCTGCCTGTGTGTTTGTGTGGAGGAGTGGTGGCGCAGTGGTTTGCGCGATGTGAATTGGGGGGGGGGGGAGGCCTTGATGTGACAGTGCCGCAGTTTGGGGGGGGCTTTATGCTTAAAAATAATTACTCAGTGCCGCAGTTTGGGGGGGGCTTTATGCTTAAAAATAATTACTGCAGGCAGTTATGGCCCGAGGTCAGGCCTTGATGCCTGGGAGGGGGGGGGAACTGCAGAGTTAAGGACTAGGGGAGAGGGGGGACAAAGCCACGTCGGTTTGGAACTTTCTGGAAGAGCCACGTGGGGGGAGGGGGGGATGGACAGTACGGGCTGCGGGGGCGGGTACTTTTACGGTAGAAGGGTGATGTCATTTAGAAGGCGCTAGAAGGGGCCGCGGGGATATATAGGCGGGGGGGTTGGAGGGGCGGAGAGAGTCTCCTGGGGGACCGAGAAGGAGAAGGAGTGTCACGATGTAGCTCCTCGTATGTCGCTACTCCCCGGCCCTGTCCACTGCTGGTTCCAATAAAGCATCTAAAGTCGGGGGGGTCTCTGCTCATCCGTGGTCGCTGGCTGATCTGTGCAGGAGTGGTGTTGCCGCTGTAAGCCGTCACAAGTCCGCAGTCGAAGCCGTGGTGTCACATAAATAATCACAGGGTTGTAGAAGTACCAAATTCAAGACACTATTGTGACGTCCCCGAAGCAGCATTGGAGACTGCTTTTATTTAACTCAATACATTTTATACAGCAAGGACAATTGGTAGCGTCTTTCTGGACTCAACACAATTCGTTGTCACACTTCGACTCTTATCCACATCAGGCTTCATCCACCACTAGGCTTTTGATTGCAGCGACTTCCATCTGGCATCGTCCTGAATAACATTCCTCGGTCCTGCTCCTAAGTCCTCCCCTATCTCCAACCTAGGCCAATCAACCTTGGCCTTGACTAATCATGGTCCCTAGGGGGAGGCGCAGGGGCAAGTAGTCCTCCTTCCTCTGCGTGCAATGTTACCAATTGGTACCAATGACGGGAAACAACCCCAAAGTAGCAGGAAACCATCAAACTAGTTGAGTCTTAATATGCCTCTACCGATACCACTGTTTTCAAGTCGTTACATTGTTATCTTGCTATAGGAGGGCGTTTGACCGTGTAATAACTTTACATATTCCGTGAAGTGATTCAAGATGGGGTGTGGCCCTTGAACCACAATGGGGTACCCAGGTGCACCACAGAATAAGCTCAAAAATTTTCAATGAGGACACAACAGACAGGAAATTAGTCATGATAAATTATTCCAAAACGTATAAAGGGTGGTATAAAATAGATTGAGTTGAACCAAGAGCGGCACGGTGGTTCAGTGGCCCAGTGGGTGGCGCTGTCGCCTCACAGCAAGGCCCGGACGCGAATCTCAGCTCCGGTGTCTTTCTGTGTGGAGTTTGTATGTTCTTCCCGCGTCCGCGTGGGTGCCGGACACTCCGGTTTCCTCCCAAAGTCCAAAAAGCATGCTGCTGCATAAATTAATTGGCTTGCAGACTAAATTGCCCGCAGTGCCCGGTGATAGACTGGCGTCCCATCGTGGATATATCCCTGCATTGCGCCCTGGCTCACCGCAACCCTGTACAAGACTCAGCGGTTTATGACAATGAGATGATATGAGAACCAAAGCGCTGTGCATCCCACCCAACCCGTCCACAAGTTGATGTGCAACATGAAGAAACCTGGACTAGAATGAGAATTTTACCTCACTTTGCTTGTGATACATTCCGGTTCCAGGCAATCACCAAATCTCAGTGACTAGTGTGGCGAGGTATGAAAAAAAGCAACACGACCGCTACCCACAGCTCCTAGTTAATTCGATTCCAACCCTGATGCCTGTATATTTAGAGCTTGCATGTTCTCTGCATCGTCGCATCGATATTTCTCCGAGTCCTCTGGTATTGCCTCCATAAATTATATATTATCAATATTGTTTGCACTCTTTGCCAACCACGATGAATTCCCATGTGATGGTGGTGAGAAGTGTGGCAGGTCGCCTGTAAAAAAGACCTCATAGCTGTGGGGTTTACCTGGTGAATAAAATAGTTTTAGAACAAAAATAATAATTGCACTTCCAGAGGTCACAAAGCGCTGCACAGAGCTGTGGAGCGAACGGCTTAGTATGTAACTAAGGCGAGTGTTGTGGCTGCTGTTGTGTCGGAAATTGATGCCACCTGTCGTTATTCTGACGTGTCAGAGAGCAGAAAACTTTATCCCGTTGATTACTACAATAGAGGGCGGTCTTGGTGAATCTGGGGCCCCAGGCAAAATTCAATGACGACACCCCCTCCTTCTACTTTCAACACTGATTTTTAAAAGCACCGTCATGAGCGTCGCTCGGCTCAACGGCCGGGCACTGAGCTTCACCCGTGGGGGCACCCCCCTGCAATTGTCCACCTTGTCCCATGATTAGGACCACAAGCGACAAACGGAGGCACTCTCCAACTTGAACCAAGTGCCAATCGCTCAAACAAAATCATGGCCATACGCACAACGAACCGCATTATACGATTCACCCATAGCTGTTTTAACGTTTATCAAACAGGTGGGAACGTGCGTCTACTCTACAAACCGATCGAGAATCGTATTCATTTAAACACCCATCAATCCCCGGTATAACCTTAACAGATTATAGGTTCAAGTGCTGTCAGCGCGTAGCACCTATAGGCTAGCAGGGAAAACAAGTGTGGGTGGCCATCACCACTCCTGGCCGCCTTTGTCTCCCTAGTGGCGATGTATACACAGAGTCGACCTGCGTGCGGCCCAAGACCCTTTTGGACGGTGGTGACCGTGAGCAGGGATCGCACTCGGGGCGGGCCAGTTAGTATCGCA
The DNA here is from genome assembly GCA_036362905.1 of Mordacia mordax. Classification (NCBI taxonomy): domain Eukaryota; kingdom Metazoa; phylum Chordata; class Hyperoartia; order Petromyzontiformes; family Petromyzontidae; genus Mordacia; species Mordacia mordax. The sequence continues at coordinate 21,774,768 of JAZEWT010000011.1, forward strand.
GCGCGCTAACCGCTGCGCAACAACTCTCCATTTAACAACACAACAACAACCACTGTCGTCTCCCACGGCGCCTGTGCCAGGAGGCCCGAGGCCGCGCCCGGGGCCGGGGCCGGGGCCGGGGCCGAGGCCGCGCCCGGGGCCGGGGCTGGAGCCGGAGCCAAGGCCGGGGCCGGGGCCGAGGCCGAGGCCGGAGTTCCGAGCCACCCGGCGCCAGACGGGCGCGGGAAACCCCGAGATTAAAATCCCTACACCGGATAAGCGGCGCCTCTGGGTGGATCCCCACCCCCCGCGCTCCCATTGGCTACACCGAGCGCGCTCGTCGCCTGTCTCTACCAATCAGCTCGGACCACCACCCGCCGCGACCAATCACGCACGGGCCCCGCTTAAACGTGTGGGATTATAATTATACTGGAGGCCAAATAAATGATAGTAAATGAAAGCACAGCCGCTGGGAGACGACGTTTCAGGTGGAAGAAGGGCTTCGCTCGAGGCGACGCGGCCCTACCGAGGTTGTCGTGAGCCAACTGCAGTCGTTTGCGGACCCACTCCTCCGTGGCCGTGAGCGCCATCGCGTTCAAACCGAGCGGCGCCATGGCGACGGCGCATGCGCACGAAGCACTCTGCGTGTCCATGGTAACGAGTAGGGTGGGGGAAGACAACCCCCCGCCACGATCTCAATTTCAATATCTAATTCGTTAATTAGTTTAATTTACTTATAATTACGTAATATTACGCTTCATAACTGTACCGCCTTGGCGCGGTATTCCTTCATTGTCGACGGTATTCGCTCGAAAAGAGAACGATTCAGAGGCGCGAGGCAAGCGCACGGAAGTGGAAGGAGGGCAGCCACGCCGTGAGCCAACCCGCCGCCAGACACTGCCCCATAAATCATGATGTTGTCGGCCAATGAATTAGTGTGGGCTTTTTTTAAATCATGGGAGAAAGCTGGAGGGCCCGGATGAAACCCATGCACAACAGAGGGGGAACACACATAACGCCACACATAAGGAACCGTTGAGCTATATAACTCTTTTTAACACTTGTCCAGCATGGAGGGTTAAGCAAATTATAACCTCTTATGGCACCGGCGGCAATTCAGTCAGCACAATTAAACCAGGCAGCATGTCTTTAGACTGTGGGAGGAAACCGTAGCACATGGCGAAAACCAAAGCGGATACGAGGTTAACATGCAAACTTCACACATAAAGACCCCCAATCCATGCATCAAAATAATGACTTACCTTGCTGTGAGGTGGCAGTTCGGGCGGTAGGGCAGTGTAGTGGGGTAACATCTGGTTCTCCAGCTTCCTCGCACGTCCATGACCAAACATGAAATTTGCGTGCGTTATAAAGTGTATTCTTATTCTTGTTATTTTGCAAACAGCACGTTCATCAGCAATAGTCCAATGTTGGAGTTCAAACTCCATGCACAATTACATTGCCATTAACGCTACATTAGTTAACGAAGAGTCAACAGAGTTGCGCCGGTGAGGTGAACTGGCCCAATGGTAGCGCGTTTTTCACTTGTAGAAGTTTAAAGTTCGAATTCAGGGTCCATCCTGATAATACTTCGGATTTTCGTTCATTCATTATCAATACTGGCTTAACGCTGTACAGGGTCGTGGGGAGCCGGAGACTAACCCGGCCGACAGAGGGCGCAAGGCAGGGAAATACCCAGAACATGAGCCAATACATCGCAGGGCACACTTTTTGTGACAATTTACTCAGCAGGTTAATTAACCTAAGCAGAAGTGTGTCTTTGAACGGTGGGAGGAAACCAGCGTACCCGGCGAAAAGCCACGCGGGCGCGGGGAGAGAACATGCAAACTCCAGCAGAAAAGCAGCCGAGCCAAAAACAAAACTCTGGTTCTTCTTGCTGTGAGGCGACAGCACTACTCACTGCGCAACCGTGCCGCCATAAATAATAAAACTATTGCTACGGATGTATTAAACTTATAATACTGTACTACCATCTGTCTGCTTCACAGTGTATGAGAAATATCTCTTGACATCATTGTCAAGAATAGGGCACTTGGCAAATTGGAAACAATTACTCACAAATTACTCAACTTGAATTATACATCGGTACCTCGAGGAAACATGTTTTGAGACTCGGTAAGGATTTTCTGGGTAAATAAACGTAATCAAGGTAAAAAAACACACTTCAATAATACGGTAAAAAAACGTTTCTTCCTCATATATAGTACAGTATCTACCTGTATGACAATAGAGCTTCGTCCACATGTATTGTGTAGTACGGAGAGGTTAGTAGATTTATTTTACATAGTACATATAGGTTATTGGTTTATATTATTTGACTTTCAGTCGAACTCTCCTGATGTTACAAGAGCTTTTACCGTATCTGGCGATTATGCGGGTGTTAAGATGTTAACACCTGCATAATCTTATATATGTATACAGGCAAAAAGTACTCATAGCGTTAACAGCTTCACTTAAGCTATAAAGAATTGAGGCCGCATTGTCTTGAGCTGACTGCCTTTTGGCAATGGCTGACACCGGCAATTAGGCTCAAAAGGAAGCCACTGCCAGGTGAAGGTCGGTCAGTTAAAGGACAATGCATAGGTTATCAAAGCTACCTGTTTGCATACTTTGCCACTAGTATGTGTGGCTTTTGCAAACTGGACGCATTGTAAAATGTGTCTATTGTGGTGTTTGGGATCTTTACACCTGCATAATTGCTTGGCAATTGCTTGGCAATTATGCAGGTGTTAAGATCCCAAACACCACAATAGACGCATTGTAAAATGTGTCTATTGTCACACATTGTTACAATGCGTCTATTGTGGTGTTTGGGATCTTAAAACCTGCATAATTGCCAGATACGGTAAAACCTGTTGTAATCTTATATATGTATTACTGGCAAAAAGTACCCATAGCGTCTCCTGATGTTGTTGACATGCCGTTCTCTCCACAGCTCGGATTTGTAAATATATATAATGTTATTGTTGCAGTAATGCAAAGTTATTGTTGCTAATTTTCAGTTCCTATGTCGTTGTTGTTGACGTGCCGTTCTCTCCGCTTTGTGACCTTTGGGTGAAAAGCACTCTAGAAGTGCAATTCTTATTCTTATTACATAGTATGTATAGGTATGTGGTTATATATTGTATAGTATAGATATATACACTATATGGGTTTGTTACAAATGTGTGGCTTTATAAAACCTAATATGATAGGCATACATTACATAATAAAGATAGGTATAGGGCTTTTGTTTAAATAGTGGATGCAAATATTTGTATATACACTGAACAGGAGATATAGCTATATTGGTTCATTTTAAGTAGTACACAATCGGTAGAACTGTTTGTAAAATGTAGGCCGCATAAGCCCCATCATCATAGCTTGATGATGCCTCCAAAGTGAGAGGTGAAACGTCGTGAAGGAGAGCCGAGAAACGCCCGCCATATTCAGAGCAATTCTTACGCAGGTTTCACCATCAGCGTGCTTCGTTTGCTGTTGAGCCGCAGGCTAACAACCGCAGGTTTAGCTTGAGCTCGTAATATTAATTGCAAAACAAATTAAATTGTTAGAGTAATTTCAAGTAAACCCTGTTGGTCATCGGGTTTTTGTTACTCTCACCTCGCAAGTGTCACTTACGAACTCCTTCTTCTGTTTCAATTAAACTTCATGCTTACTTGAATCGTTACACGAAAAATCATTCTTAGCCAGCAACCCAACTAGTTTCGGTAGCAAGGACCTGCAACTACTAACAATATAATTGTTGTTGTGGAGGAGAGGAACCCATCCAGCAGCCAGCCAGGAAACTCAAGACATAGATTACTGTACTTTAATAGTAATAGTATTCTAGAGTTACATGTAAGAGTTTGTAACAACGATATTTAATGCGGGCGGCGCGGTGACCCAGTGGTTAGCGCTGTCGCATCATAGCAAGAAGGTCCCGGGTTCGAATTTCTCGGCTCGGGTGCCTTTCTGTGTGGAGTTTGCATGCTCTCCCCGTGTCCGCGTGGGTTTTCGCCGGGCACTCCGTTTTCCTCCCACAGTCCAAAAAGCATGCTACTACATAGGTTAATTGGCTCGCAGGTTAAATTGCCCCGCAGTGTCCGGCGATGGACTGGCGTCCCATCGCCGGTATATCCCTGCCTTGCGCCCTGTGTCTGCCGGGATATGCTCCGGCTTCACCGTGACCCTGTATAGGACTAAGCGGTTTCAGACAATGAGATGAGATGAGATATTTAATGCTGTACAGCATATGCAATACAATATAACATTAGGCAGTGTAAATTACTATTAGAGTATTGTTACGCAGCATATACCTGCATTCAATTACTGTACTTTATATACAGCCGCTATTCTCAATACATCAGGCTGCGAGCGCCGCCTAGAGGTCCGTGGAAAACAGACCCAAGTGGGCCTTGAAGTGCAAAAGTTTGAGAATTTTCATATACATTATTCAGTAGCAATTTTAAGTGCACACCAGTGCATATCGTGTAGCGTTTGATTTCATTGGGACAATTATGAGTAACAAGATATTTGCAACATTTAGGGAACAATTTGAGTCACTAAAATTCCATCTTTACCAACCATGTTGTGGCTGTCGCACCAACTGACAGGGTCATGGATAAAACGTGACCAATCAACAGGGCTGACGGTCCCGCGTGCAACCATGCAATTGAATGGGGTTCATATTCATTTGAATCACCGAGAAGAACGTGGCTAACTGTGTGTAAAAGCAGTGAATTATCAATCACAAGTATGTGTGCATAATCCCTAATATGCCATTACTATGCCTGGCGCTGGCTTGTGGAGAAAGATCAGTTCGGATAAAGAAAGGCTTGGTCACCGGCAGTGGTGAGCGTTGCAGTCTGAATGTGTGTGTGGTGTGATGATTGAGCATTATCAGTCAGTTTCTGAGTTTACTCCAGACGATCGGTGGGGGCGATGAGTGACTTGAAGCCGCAGGGAGGTTTAATAGAGGGAGAGACACGCCGCATTTGTACAACACATTGCTCTATGAAGGATCTACGCAGCACGCAACGTGGCCATGCGCTCTGTCACACGTATGCGCTTATATAAGTGACATGCAGACGTCGCACACGTGTGTGTGTACAGTACTACACGTGGGCACATACAGTAGGCTGCAGTCACACCACTAGCACGCTCATTCAGGAATTGCAGTACACGGCAACAAGGAATATTCCATCACACACGGAACGGTCACATACATTTATGAATTACAGTAGGACGAAGGAGTCGCTAATGCTATATTTATCCACACGCGTACGTATGTAATTACGCATATATGCAGTCCCGTTGGGACACAGCACACAACCGTATCGAGCACTATCGCCGAGCGAGAGAGACGAGCGGTCGTAATGTTATCCAATGCACTGAACGTTAGAGCACCCGGTCCACTGCGTAGACGAAGTGGCAAGTACTGTTAGCACTAGCGCGCATCGTACACATCAACTACACACACTGCTTTCTTACCTATACACATACGCTGGCGCTGGTATACAGTACGCAGACACCCTCGTACACACAAAATATACATAGCGACCGGCCTTCAGCTCTGCCTAAGGACGTGCATAATGAACGGAGGCCAGTGTTTAAGCGTATCAGTACTTCTCTGTAGCTTGTGGACTCTGAGCATCATCGTCATCATCAGCACCTCGTCTCTGGGAGCAGCGACCGGTGATGAAGGGGCCGACGAGAGAGACATCGCCACGACAGGGGCTGGTGGAGTGGCGTCATCCCTGGGTACCCGGCCGGGTATCTTCTCTCCGACACCGTGTCCCACCACATGGAGTCCTGAAATTGTATCCTCTTTGCACTCCAAGGGCGTCACGGTGGTGTCTCTTAACTGGGACCATGTTCAGGAACCGTACGTCATCGCTGTTTGGATACTCGTGGCCAGCCTGGCAAAAATTGGTGAGTTTAAAAAAAAAATTGCGTTGACGTGTTTGTGGATTACAATAATATGTGATAATGAAACATTTGTTGGGTTGATTTGTGCTCAGTTGATGATTTTTTGTTTCTTAAGTCAATAGTGCATCAAGCAACTTCATTTAACGAGGACAATTTTACTTATTTTATAAGCGACCATTGACAACATAACAGGCAACCGATTTTTGCGATGAGAATAACAGAACATAGCAAGGATCAAAGCTGAAAAGGTTAAATCCCAAGGTAAAACGTGGCAACTTAATGAATCCCGTGCTGTATTACGTTTGACGCTGTTGTGCCAGGGGTTGTGTGGGTTTTATCCCTTGGTAGTTGCTCTATGTATTGCAAAATACTAGCAGGGAGTGCACTGATTTTGTCTGAGCGTTATTCAAATATCCTGTGACCTTCCAAACGCACAGCAATTTTAAAAACTTGTAAAGATAGCAGGATTCAAATGACATGTCGGCAAGCACACAGTTATGTACGTACTGTACACACTCAACCTATAATAACCACTTAACGATTTTCTTTACAGTGATTGTGCAAGCAAAATCACAATTATTGGCCTTTTACTTTCCTATGATGCACGTGTGGATAGGTCATCGCTTTGCAAGATCGGGTGATCACCTTACGCAACAGCACCTGCATAGGAGTAGGTTCACGTCTACCTTAATGCTCACACGCTTCAGTTTCAGCACCAAGGACAGCACCACACACACTTCTCAATGTGGTGCACGTCTTAGCCTCGGCATATTAATTGCAACACGTGCTTTCCAGCTGTGTCCGTGCAACAGATGTATTTTGGAAAACTAAACTTTGATAATGAAAAGTAGCATACCAAGCGGTCCTCAACAACAACATATTTAATCAGCTGGCGGATATTATATGCTGTTACAAATATATTGGAAGCGTTGGCACTGAGAGAATTCACACTAAAAAGCGCGCGAATGAGGAAGAGACAAATGCTTGATATTTCGCTGAGACAGAAATAATACATATATCAGAGCACAAACGCGAATCAAAGGCATCATATTTTTACGAAAATTGGGCTTAAACAGGACGAATCGTTGAAAGGGATGATCGTGAATACTTGAGACTGATGACAGAGTGGCAGCTAAGTGAACGAATATTCCTGAGAGGATAACTGCCGTCGAGATGGATCAATGAGGTCAGCGCATGTAAGCGCTAGATGGATTATTGTGTTGTGTGACCATATGCAGGATTTATTGATGTGGGTTTTCACCATAACTGTTCTTTCGGGAGAGCCCTTTCAAGTGTTTCTTCTCTCCTTCGTGACATTTTTCTTCCCATGTTGGTTTAGGCGAAATTTGTTGTTTAGCCCAAATGTGTTGTTATATATCTGCAGTACGCTCAGAGGTTGTTTTGTGTTCTTATGTCAAAAGTAGTCCATTGTTTTGCCCGCACTCCTGTGATTTTGACACACATATTCTCCTCCCCGGTTCCCTTATGCTCCCTGTCTTCTTTACGGCACTTTGAACTTTTCCATGTCTGGTCTTGCTGTTAACTGGAATTAAATGAATCCAGGAGACAAATAGCAAAAACACACATTGCAGATATATAGCACAACAAATTTCAGCTAACCAATTCAGAAACCTACATCAGTACGTTTAGAAACGCCTGATGATGTCTCCAACGTGGGAGGCGAAACGTCGTGAAGGAGACGGAGCACTCGACACGGATATCCTTAAAAGATGCAGGATGGCCTGGGGCGGCCTTTATACAGCACCACAGTGAAAATTGCTTATTACAGTATTTGCATGAAAGGTCTTCATAAACCAGTACGCATAGGTTTGTTAATGTCATCTGATAACAGCATCTCGGGCTATATTAAAATAAAAACTTTCAACATCGTAACAAAAGCATACATAGATAAGGCTAATAGAAATGTACAATGTATCATATGTAAAGGAAGAATACCTGGCACCAATGTCCCCCAAGAATAATAATGTGGTAATATGTATTTTAAAATCACATGACTAATTAGTTGAATCCGGTTTGAAAGCATAACGATCATTAATAAAACATTTGCTGTTTTGGCCACGTGATAATACAATATTAAATATTATATTTGTGTCTGCAACGAAGGCAAGGTTGGGAACCTTAAATGAAATACAGTATCCCATGGCACTTAATTAAGCTGTTATGGTTACTGTCGAGATGTTTTATGTGGCAGGAAACTGGAGTTTCATATCTGAAACGGAAAATCTAAATGTAAAGCTCACATTCTGTCACTAAAATGTATAGTGCAGCTGAATTGTTAGCAGTGGCAAGGTTGGTGTTAAGTTTTGTTTTACCAAATTGTTCAATGTGATCTACTGTGTCGAAGGCATTGGACAAATCCAGAAATAGATTTACGCAGCTTACTTTCTTTTCCATAGTGCTAAAACAAAATCAAGAGAGTCCAGTACTGTCCAGGTTGTACAGTATTTTTTTTACGAAAGCCTGATTGTTTTGGATACATTTTTTACGGAAATAACATTCGTACATTGTTTTGAGAATGTTTTGAAAGATTTTAAACACGGGAGATAGAATAGAAATTGGCATGCATTAGGTTCGTTTACAGACCCTCATTTTTGGAGAGGGCGACTGAAATCTGTCTTCGATTCAGCAGGAAGCGTAGCTTTTGAAAAAATAAGTTAAAGGTATGGGTTAAATGTCTGAAGATTATATTAGCCACCGCAACTACATGGTGGATTTATAAAAATGTGCAGTTAAGCAGTCACACTATTGTTTCCTAGGTTAACATATATAATTTTGGGTCATGACCATATCCGTGCCATGAGCGTCTCTTGAAAAGAAATACATGAATGACATTTGCTTTGAATGAGTTGAGTTCCATCGAGACAAAAGTTTCCTGGCAATGGAAGCTTCACAATCTCTTCACTGTAGATGCAGCAGACAGCACGTCATGACTAGGTAATACCATACTCAAGGCAGTGCACAGATATCATTAGTTTTGCGTGTGGGTTGGAAATGCCACTGACCATTGTGAACAATGTATGTAAAAGTTCTAGGGAGTTCTGTAAATCATCACAAGCAATGCCCTTCACATGCAAAGCACATTAGTGTTCCATTTAAATATGGTGGTGTTTTGATCATTGTAATATAATTGTAACCTCTGCAAACTTAACAATGTTTCAACGTACTGGCCTCGCTCAGCAGTGTGTCGCAGAGCTATGCAGTGAGTTAACTCACTTGTTTCTTTACATACAAACGCAGAGCCAGGATGAACTATCCGATTTGTTTTGTTGAATAAAAGGTGAAGGCCTTTTGTAAAACTGTAGACATAACAAACACATAATACAGAACGTTACACTGTCATGTAGTATTGCTCACCAAACAGTAGATATGCACGACACCTCTGAAGGCTAAACCATATGCAAATTATACCAAACACATGTGTCAACTTTAATTCTAAGACTTTCGTGACAAATGTTATCAATAGATTAAAAATTTTGGGTTAGGTCACGTAAAAAATGTTTGTTGTAAACCCTCCACCACCCGATAACAGCCAATCAGTAAAGTATGTCAACGTTGACAAAACGTGTAAATTCTTCTATCTTAGCACACCGATGTGTTGAAGAGTAAACTCACAGCATTTATAAATGAAATACGACATTTCGCTGATATAAAAAAAACTCCCAAAAAAGTTAGTGCTAATATGCCGTTTTTATCTCGTTATTGATATTCCGTTCTCTCCACGGCTCTGTGCAGCGCTTTGTGACCCTCGGGTGAAAAGCGCTCTATAAATGCGATTATTATTATCATAATTACAATCAGCATTGTCAGGCAACCAGTACCAGGTGGTGGAGGGTTTGTGACAAACATTTTTACGTGACCTAACCCCAAAAATGGAATCTATTGGACAATGTTGGTTCACTAATTTCTGCATTTGATCTGCTTGGTACACGACAGCAGTTTAATTCTACATACACTAAATATCAACGTAAACAGTGTAACAATATCTCACAAACGATGATCTCCGGTTCCAAACAATTCAAAGACTTAGTCCAAGAGAGCTCACACTCGTCTCTGTTTTACTGCTTGCGTGCACCGCTACTGTCGTTTTGATTCTACTCCATTAGCGAACTCAGTTACCACGTTTCGATTATCCATGCATTAACACTGGAACTGATTATCCACGCAGACACATAACAAAAATGTTTATCTCAACAAAATGTCCGCCGAGAGGCCTGAGCGGAGCCATAACACTCCCAGCCTGATATCTCCTAGATGTCACTCACTCTCCCCATATTTCACAACGTGAATGCATAGACGTCGAAGTCGAGGCATCCTATTGTTTGTCCGCGTCCCTCTTGGAGACAAGAAGGGCGGCCTTGGTGACATATCTCCGCCGTGATCCCTTTCCCCCTTGAAGGCGTCCTCGATCTGGGGGACCCAAATGAGGTTGCTCATAACGCTAGTGCCTAAGCTCTTGCTATCAGGGCCCTCAGCCGCTTCACTCAGCGACGTTATGCTCCCCGCTGGGGGTGCTGCCCCCGCTGTCTGAGCCGGCGTCGCTGCTCTCCGCTCGTATGAGATCACCATCCATGAAAGAATGCCGCACACTGAGTCGATAAGCTGGAACTTCTGCCACATCTGTAGTTAGAACAGCATCACAGAGTTGGCGTCTTCACATAGTATGATCTGGGCATGGTACCAGCTTGGCCTTGCCCAGCACGCACCCAATATGCTGGGTCCCTTTTCATCTACGGGTTTGAGATAGACCACAGCTGCGATGGTCTTCAAGTAGGCATCTGAGAAGTCATACAATTCTTTGCGGTGGGCAGTGAGGAGCGACGTGGGTGTGTAGGAACGCAGAATATTGAGTTGCTCGAGTGTCCCATTCACCTTTTATTCGGTAGACAGCGGGCTGTCCTAGTCTTTTGTGTCAGAACAGATCTCTCTGAGTATGAGTTGGCTTTGTATAACTGGTGCTGCAAATCTCAAAGTCTCATAGAGACTGTTGCAATGGATTTCCGAAGGTGGTAATGTGCTGTAACGCCACAGATTTAATCAGTAGTTGCTCTGGCTATCCTTCACATAGTACCTCACGAAATAGCACCCTTTGTTTGCCTGAATTGTAGTAAATAGAGTATAATTTGTCTGAATATTACACCTGTATTAAGGAATGGCTACATAATATATTTTCAGATAATTTGTTTCAGAAAACAATTTAAATTGTGGGTGTTATCCTTACATATTCGGGAGCACATCTCCAGATTTTAACAAATACTGTAACGTGAATAAGGATAACAGGTTGCAATAATTAGTTTTGCCGGGATTTCCGACAAAGTTAAGACCACCAAATCTCTAGATTTTCGAAGCCGGTTTAACCACAGGTTGCCCGCTCTAGAAGTGACAGTGAGCAGGGGGCGGGGGGGTGCAGGGCACCATCCTTGTCACGAAGGAGGGATGGAGCCAGCCTGGTCTAGTTGCGGAGGAGGAGCCGTGGGCATGCTGCAGGGGGCCGGAGCTCAAGCGGGAGCTGCAAGTCAAAGCAACGGAGCCATGTGTTGGCCCGTGTGTTGGCCTACGTGTTGCGGATGGCCACCGGCACGGTGGCGCCGTGGTTGATGGTGCAGGTTAGCAGGTGTGGCGGCGGAAGCAGGAGCCGCCGGGAGTCTGTATATTGCATGTGGCCACCGGAGGCGGTGGCAGGTGTGGCAGAGAAAGTGGGAGCCGCCAGGAGCCCGTGTATTGCGGGTGGCCACCGGAGGTAGTGGCAGGTATGACGGCGGAAGCAGGGGTCGCCGGGAGCCCATGTGTTGCGGGTGGTCACCGGAGGTGGTGACACATGTGATGGCGAAAGGGCCGGGGGGTGGCCCTCCCTTGGAGGGCCCCCAGCTCAGAGGTGGCCTGGGGAGGAGGTAGCGGCAGGTTTCACGGGGCCATGGCGGGCTAGTGGTGTGTTGCGCGGGTCTTGTCACGGCGGCGGTGAGGAATTCGCGCCGGATTTCGCCTCCGGGGGGGAACTGTGGTGCAAGGCCTCACGCCGTGACAGGCTAGGTGCATACGAGGGGTCACCTGGCGTGACAAGGGGTTAGATAAGGGCGACCAGGGATTGCATCAATCCACCCCCTCTCTGGGGATTGCACCAATTCCCCCCTTACCAAGAGCATAAACATTACGTGGTCTGGGGGAGGAGGAATGTGAGGCAAGACATAGAGTAAACGGATTGGACCAGAGACGTGGTGTGATCTGACGTGACGAGGCGACGGCTGGAGAGATATAAAACGAGGTGGGCGGAAATGCAAGCGAGAGTCCGGTATGGGTGATTGGCAGGAACCCACATCAGAGAATGTAGTCAGGACAAGTTGTTTGCGCGCGAAGCGCAGGGAGGGTAGGGTGCTGAGTTGCACTGTCGTTGTGGTGTTACTGTGGCTAGTGCTTAATAAAGAGCATGAAAAGCAGAAGTCTCCTGTCTCCTTGCTGGAGTAGCTGCTGCGATGTATCGTGGCGTGATATGGGAGAGAAAGAGGCTCCACCATGTTCTCCCACGCGCCGCCGAATAAGAGGGCATGGCCAAGGGCAAGTGCGGTTGTTGGAGAGAGGGTGGCCCGGGCTATGCGTCACATACCTCTTTATCCTGGCAAAACGTATTCATAGACTCTTGACATTTTGTTCAATAATTGTGATTTCAAATAAGAAAAACTCGACCTGTGTTGCCAACAATCTGCTCCACCTGAATGTATCCTCCTGCCCTGCCATCGCCAGCCTTTCACCTGTCGAGCCGTGTCACCTCTGTGGTCCCGGAGAGCTGCCTGCTCATCGTGCTGGGCATCGGCCTTGGCGGTGTGGTGTGGGCTTCCAGTCGCTACGCTGAGTTCACGCTCACTCCCACCGCCTTCTTCTTCTACCTGCTGCCGCCCATCGTGCTCGATGCCAGCTACACCATGCCCAACCGGCTGCTGTTCGACAACCTGGGCACCATCCTGGTGTACGCCGTGGTGGGCACGCTGTGGAACGCGGCGGCCACGGGTCTCTCGCTGTACGGCGCCCACCTCGCAGGGGCTCTGGGTGAGGCGGCGGAGCATCCTGCATGCACCCACACGCTCGAAACCAGCACAGTGTGAAATTAAAATGTACAGCGCTTTGTAAATTAATAATTGATTTTCAAAGGGCAGGAGACATCCTCAGAACGTCTGATGATGCCACCAACATGGGAGGCAACACGTCGCCAAGGAGAGAAGGGGAGTGCTCGACATGGCTATTTCGATAGAACAGCATTGGTAAAGTAATTCTCAATAAGTTTCAACCTGTAACGTACCGCAATGTTCAAGAACAGTGTTTTACTCTACTTCCGTGCTAACTACATCCACACTCCTTACTTTCACTGACTTGCGTTTACCTAAACGACCTTTGTGGCCCACACGGAATGGGAGGCCCTTATGTTGATTTGCTGACTATATGTTGATTTGCTGAAAATGTGTGTCTATATTTTGTCTATTTATTTTTTTATACTACTGTGGAGTTGCACTTAATTTCGTTCTACAGCTGTGCAATGACAAAGGCATTCTAATTCTAATCCAGCAGTGGATTGACAGAGGGATGGGCACTGAGATGTACCCAATGAAGATGACATTTACGAAGGTTGTATGAATATGATTTTCGAGGTACATAGTTCTCATCATAATAAGATTTTTACAGGTGACAATGGAAATATCTGGTAGGCAGTCTAACTTTTATTTAAGCTGAAAGGAATCCTTAAGCGATATAGCTCTTTTTAACAGTTATTTAGTGTGGAGGAGTAAGCAAGTTGCAACATCTTACACACTGGAGGCAATTTATTCAATTTATTCAGGACAATTGGCCTAGGCAGCATATTTTAGACAGCGGGAAGAAACCGAACTACTTGGTGCAAAGTCAGGGAGACACGGAGAAAAGAAGCAAACGCCACACAGAAAAAGGCACTTGAGCCGTGAATCGAACCTAGGAAGTTCTTGCTGTGTGGCAGCAGTGCTACTCACTATGCCACCGCGCGCACCGCCACCGGAGAGTAGTGGCTTAGATGGATAATGTTTGTGGTAGGACAACTTTGATCCTCCAATACGGATCTTGCTCTGCATGTGCCCAGATCGCACCTCCGTTCGATGGGTGACAGACTTCTCGCGCACTGCTTCCAGACTCTGGAATGCCCTTCCATTGTAAATTCGGTCAGCTGAGTCCCTGGGCATCTTCAAATTCTGTCTCAAGACTCACTTGTTCTGTACGGTTTTGAACTCCTCTGGTTAGGACTGTTGGTGCTGCTTACTGTTGTTGTGCTTGGATGATGGCTCGCGGATGACCTGCACGTGCTCAGGAACACTTATTCCTTCCTTTTTGGTTTTATAATTTACTCTCATGTTGAAGTTGTTGACATGCCGTTCTCTCTACAGCTTTATGCAGAGAACCTTGAGACAAAACGGGCAGAAACATATCAATGCCTTTAGATCTCAAAATATTCTCGTGAGTACTGAGCTCTGATGGTGCCTGTCTGGTTCACGATGTAATGCACAGCATAGTGGTTCCCTGGCTTGCTGAGATTGTGGAGGCATTGAAGATTAGAGTTCAGGGTCATCAAAGGGCAATGTGTTGTTATTTTGGAAACAGAGCCCTCTGACAGGGTCACCAGGGGGGAACTGAGACCCATGCAGCGACATTTGACAGCAACACTTGGATTTGGCACAAGTGAAATATTTTGAGGTTAAGTTCACAAAAGTTATACAATCTTCTCTAGGATAGAGTTAAACCGTTTACGGATAATTTGTCAGTCGATTAACAATTCGTGTATGGTTGGTTAGAGCGTGGGTTCCCAATCTTTTGCACCTCAAGGCCCAATTGGGTCTCCTCTTCACGGGTCACTAGGTGGCGCTCGTGGCCCCACTGATGTGTCACGACCCACCGGTTGATACTCCTATGACTCTCAACACGTGTGGCCGTCATGGAAGATTATGACAAAGAGGGTGTTTATAGACATGGTTACAAACCCTGTGTGCTGTTCCATAATATGCCTGTGGTGACTTCAGTTATATTGAATGTTATTGCAGAGTTAAGGAATGGGGGGGGGGGAAAGCCACGTGGGGG
>JAZEWT010000011.1:21806009-21827382 GCA_036362905.1 Mordacia mordax
GTGCTGTATGTGTGTGGAGAGCGGTGGTACAGGGGGTTAGCGTGCTGTATGTGTGTGGAGAGCGGTGGTACAGGGGGTTAGCGTGCTGTATGTGTGTGGAGCGCCCCAATGGTTTGAGTCAGGCGATGTTTCACCTCACACGTACGAGGCATCCTCAGGCGCTTTGTGCCGCTAACGTGTGAGCCGAAACGTCGCGATGGGGGAGGGAGCGATCGATGCCCTGTCTCGAGAGTGCAGCTTTCCGAATCAATCATTATGCATCGAGCCGTGAAAACCTACATCATTACAGTATGTAGAATATCAATAAACTAATAATCCTTTTTGCACTCAGATTTTCAGTTCAAAAGCTAAGGAATGGATATGTAAATCCAGTGCAGGTTTGACCATCGGCGTGACAGATGTAGCCTCTAACCAGTAAGACAGCTGCTATTGAATCTTGGTCGTAGGCTAGGTGTGTGTGCAGGTCGTGACTTAAGTGGTCGCTATCATCCCGACGCGGATAGCGGCCCAAGTGCCCGAGACCGTGACTTCAGTCCTGGAATCTGCAGTGCGTCCATCGCCACGTTGTCTCGTTGACTAGAAGCCACTATTCGCTTGGCTTGTCTCCACGCGAGGCATTTCAAATGAGTTGTCAAAGTGCCTTGAGCAACTATGCTGTCTGTATGGTTATAGAGAAAAAAGGGAATGCACATTGGTACCAGTTATCTGTTTTTC
Organism: Mordacia mordax; assembly: GCA_036362905.1. Taxonomy (NCBI): domain Eukaryota; kingdom Metazoa; phylum Chordata; class Hyperoartia; order Petromyzontiformes; family Petromyzontidae; genus Mordacia; species Mordacia mordax. The sequence goes on from JAZEWT010000011.1 coordinate 21,806,724, forward strand.
CTGAGCCACAGGGATTTTTTTTCCTAAACCCTAGCAATCCTATTAAGGGAAAGGATTTTTTTTATGTTGCTGCGTTAAAGCCAGCAATGAAATGTGAGTGAGGGAGCAGCCGTGTAGGCTCGTGTTAATGAGCCAGCCAGCAAATGAGTGTGAGCGTGTTGCCATGCCACGGTTTATAACAATAATTGCATTTTTATAGCGTCTTTCAGCCGAGGGTCACAAAGCGCTGCACAGAACTTCGGAGAGAACAGCAAGCCAACAACAGCGACATTAGAATGGAAAATCAGCAACAATAACACATTTTTGGAGGTTTATTTTAAATATATACATCGCTGCAGAACATGCAAAACATGATCTGACTATCAACTATAATTCTCTCATTCTCATTATCTGAAACCGCTTAATCCTATATAGGGTCACGGTGAGCCGGAGCCTATCCCGGAAACACAGGGCGTAAGGCAGGAATACACCCGACGACGGGACGCCAGTCCATCGCCGGGCAGTCAACTATAATTGAAAATGCTAAATTTGCAGTGTTAATAATACATATATTGGGAAATGGTTTAATGTAACACTTATCATATAATAATAATTGCATTTCTCAACCCATTAGCTAAATATTGTATTAATTTGAGACTCATAGGGAGTGACTCACATTTCCATTATCACCGTTATCACCGCCATCATTAGTATTATCAGCATCATAAGTGTGAATTGAATAATCCGCTTATAATACGATACAAAAATGGGAAGCCCAACTTTCGTTTGCTTTTCATGTTTTTTTACATCTTAAAATTGACCACCGTGACGTTTGCTGAAGACTTTTGTATTTTTAAAGGTTCTTTTTGAGTTGTGCATTTTGGTGTTGTGCTAGTGTATGTAATACATTACTGCTCAATTGCATTTCTGAATAGTTTGAATACATATAGTACCCATAGCTTAAATTTGAATACAACTCAATGATCATGATCTTTCCAATGTATTTTCACAATACATGCTATTTGTCATCATAGCCATGGTAATTTCAAGGGTAGTTGTTATTGGAAGGCACACGTTTGCATTGATTTGCATGGCTTTACAGATTTCTGATATAATTACATGATTGCTTGTTTAAAAGATTCGAGTCGACTTGTTTATGAATACATCGGCAGTTTCGTCTAAAACTTGAATAATACACGAAAGAGGAAGTCAAACGCAAATTTCAAGCACACTTTCGAATGCATTTCAATATCAAACATAAGTTGTTCACGTGCTATATTTAGGATTACAGATGGAGAGTTATTGGTACTTTTAAATAATTATAGGTAACACCAAGCATTCTACCTATAAATGAAAAGGCTAAGTAAATCCACACGCTTACCGGTGTGAGCTCGTCATCATTATCAGTCAAGATCAATGCTGGATAACACCCTTCCTCGGATGTTGCCATAGTTAAATAGACGTTAAGTCATTGCTAGCTTTAGCTATGACACGCTGCTACAAACAGCCAATTATTCACTGGGTTTTACAAGTTGTGTTATTTTAAAGATGAAGCTTGTCTTTGAATGAGTCATAATAACATAGCTGATGCTCATGCGAGCAATGAAATTGATGTACGGATGTGAGTCATTTTCCATTCGACGCAGTGTTCCACTCAAGTGAAATTTAGTTGAAAATAGGGTTTCCTTGTCCAGTCCCCAGATGCGTTTAAACCATGGGCCTGACAGACTCAGCCAGTAACTAAGGGCCTGTTATCATTGGAAAATACAAAACATTTATTCGTGACAGATGCAAAAGGAAAGTGGCCGCGTTGCTAACATCAGTCACTGTCTGGTTTTGCATTCTCACTTGCCCTAGTTGATATTTTTGCATATAATAAACATTCAGATTGTTTGAAAAGCAAATAACTTATAATAATTATTCTAATATATATGGTTGGCATTTAGTTATTTTCTCTGTGGGGTGACCTTGTCTCCCATTGTTCCCGCTAATAATTTGAAATATACACGGGGTATTTTATTTAACAGGGGGGAGGTTCTGCTGCATGAAGTCTGCGCCGCTCATGATTCACGGTGTATGTGACCTCTATGCGGCAAACTATCTCCTCGTAAACCTCAGGATATTCCCCCGGATTGCGGGTGTCACGTTGCACATCGCAATACATGCTGGAAAAAAACTGTGTTTTGAGTATGAAAATGGCGACATTTAATAATATCAATGCAATTTATAACGTGCGCAAATGTAGCGCCTGTTTGTGGGTGAGACGTAGATACGGAGGGTGCGCCGAAATAGTGAAGGGGGGGGCGGGGAGGTTAGCCAGGCTGTCAGCCGGCGGCAACTCGCCAGACTTGGCTTCCTGATCTATTAATACAGCACTTTGCACAGTAGATTCAGTACCCTGCATGAACATGGCAAAAGGAGTATTTCTGTGGTTGTTGAATAAAAACAACAAGTAGCATTTTCACCCTGGTGATACGCTTAAATAAAACGTGTTTTTAAAATTAATAAATATTTTACACAATCCCCACATGTAATGCTTTCAACTCTTTAAAGCTGTCTCGTGAGTCTGGAAGAATAGGCCAAATACCCTGCATAAGGTTAACTAGAGCCCCCTTCAGTGTGAATGCCTCTCTGCCAGCAGTGGCATGAGCAGTTGCAGGGCTGTCCCTTTTACCGTTTACCGACTTTCACTTTTAAGTCCTATTTTATTGCTCGGAGCATATTTTCAAACCACAAAATATACAATGAATACAGTATACAATATGTACAATAATTTACACTCCGTAACCCACATCCCCTTCAATACAGTTTATTATTTATAATGCGCACACATTAAATAATTTTCGAATATATACATACCCCTACTCGGAAAGACAGCAAATTATTAGCAGCAATGGCACACCACAGTGTATACGATCAAGACAGTATACAATATAGTACAACTGTTTACAGAGCGCGTGAGAGAATGAGAGGGTGAGTGAGATTATTATGGAGAAACAGATGGTAAGACACTCGGAAATGAGTGCAAATTTACACGTAAACTGGAGGAGTCCCATGAGTGTCTGTGCAGAGCGCTGCCCCAGCACTACAGGAAAGTGGGCACCTATATACAATCGAGAGAGAGGAGAGAAAGAGAGGGAAGCGAGTGGAGAGAAGACGGGAGAGCATGGAATATTTTAGATTTTTTTGCTTAATATAGTACGGTTTGTGCTAATGTTGACACGTTTTATTGGCACTTCACTATTTTCAAAATGTACTTAATTTCAGCCCTTTATTATCAATTTCCTTTAATGCCAAGTCTAAGTGATATTCAACAAACATTTAGCAAAATGTAGCTGAGACACAGCTGGAATGAATCCTGCTGTAATCCACTGTTAAAAAGTGCGTTTGAATGTTACCTCTATGAGACTATTTTAAACATAGCAGCATTTAATCACTGTTATTTTATTGTATTTGAATTTGATTACTCAATACAATTTGGTAACTGTCGATGTAGTGAATAGTGGCAAAGCAGGAGACGTGAGCTGTATTCGGGTTCCTGAACGCTTGTTACAAGAATGGAAGGGCTGATAACACTTATGAATCGTTTAGATTAGTTGAGCCAGAAATACAAATTATGTTTCTTGCATTGATATGCACACATTTAACATGTTATTGGTTCACTAATGAGGCATTTTACTTGCTCTTAATTAAATGCAGCCTCCCAATTTCATGTGCAACGCGTGTAATGATGCAGCAAATCCATAAATAGTCTGGCAATTTTTATTGTTATGATTTTAGAATATTCTCGAAAGTATCCTTAGGCTTTGAATATGCTCGAGACAAACCTTAAAAATTCACCTGTGGGCTTCTGCCACGAAGCGTGCATTTCTAACAAGTGAAAGTATAAACACAGTCACGAATTGCTTTGGGAAATCATATTTACATCAAATTTACCACAATGCCACAGTATTGCTGCTTTATTAAAGGACTCGATAATTATCTGCCATGTGGGGACACGCTTGACTTAAAGGATGTGAAGGTGCGAGTTGGTGTGTTCCAGAAGGGATGTTTTTGTTAAAGAAGTAATTAATTGGCTGCAGCTGTAAAGCCAGTAAACACGATTTATTTATTACTAATAGCATAGTTATTCGCAGTGACAGTACAAGAGGTTTTCCAAATATTTTTTTGGAGAAATTGCCATGAATTGAATATCTCATCTCATTGTCAGAAACCGCTAAGTCCTGTACAGGGTCGCGGTGAACCCGATCCTATCCCGGCAGACACAGGGCGCAAGGTAGGGATATACCCACGATGGGACGCCAGTCCATCACCGGGTGCTGCGGGCAATTTAGTCTGCAAGCCAATTAACCTATGCAGCAGCATGTTTTTGGACTGTGGGAGGAAACCGGAGTGCCCGGCGAAAACCCACGGGGACACGGGGAGAGCATGCAAACTCCGCACAGCAAGGCACCCGAGCCGAGATTCGAACCCGGGGCCTTCTTGCTGTCGGGCGATAGCGTTACCCAATGGGCCACCGTGCCGCCCATGAATGGAATATTTAGCCTATAATTACTTTTTGCCGGTATAAAGATATAAAAAAAGAGATGAGGTTTTACCATTTCTGGCAATGGGATATGTTCACCATCTCAAATTTCATCTCATCTCATCTCATCTGAAACCGCTTAATCCTATATAGGGTCACGGTGAGCCGGAGCCTATCCCGGAAACACAGGGCGTAAGGCAGGAATACACCCGACGACGGGACGCCAGTCCATCGCCGACCATCTCAAATTTGTTCAAGGTAAATAATAGCTGAAGAAAAGTTACGCACAACACCTGTGTGTATATATCTCTATCAGCTCAAGTCCCATAATCCACGTGACTTCTATATGGCCACCCCCGATCTGAACCCATCCTATCTTCTCTCCCCCTGTGAAAGCACACATTGCTCTGTGCAGCTCACTCCTGTTTGCTGTATCTCTCGCTCCCGTCTCATTGCCCTTTCATCTCCCACATGTTGGCATGGCCATTCCATATCCCACTTGGGCAGTACAGTGGGCAGCGGTAACATCCGCACCTCAGAAAAAGACATTTTTTTCCCCGAGCCAATTCTATTCCCGCCTCGGGCACGATTTTGTGTGGTGTTTGTGTTTCTCCCCCTGGTCTACATGGGTTTTCCTACGGTTTCTCATTGGTTAATGAAATGGACGGGTTGGCGCTGGCTAAGCCCGTGGTGTGTATTCCCCCCTTTGCGTTTTATTTATGCCTCTGAGTCATTCTCTTTTGAAATGATTACCTTCAGAATTTAATGAATATGTGCGCATTATAAATTGGATTTATTTTTACTCCTTCACTTCCTGCTCGGCACTCCTTATTCCTTCCTACCGCTCATCACGAGCCGCGTGGCCTCTTGGCGACTTCTGTCCCGGTGTCCTTTATCTCTGCCGGTCATCGTGCACTGTGTCACTGTCTGCCTTTTTGCACAACTTTCCGTACATTATATTCTTGGCGCTATACGCTTCCTGTGGTGGTTCACTAGCATTTATTTAAGCGAGCTTGACTTTGCTGATGATGCACTGAATGTCGAAGCCCATCGACAGTTTTATTGTGTTCTCCCATAAGGCAATTTAACTGATCTAACTAATGTCTATAAAAGGACATTAATATAATTTATATGGAATGATATTGGAAGGAGATGTATTGCCTGTTTATTTACTTTTATTCCAATAAATGTGACACTACCTAGATAATGATGAAACACTTTTTATTGTGTACCTTTCCATTAAAAATAAATTGTACAGAGCTCCAGAACATTATCTTAGCAAATATGGGATCCCTTTGATAATGTTTTGTTGTTGACGGGAGCATTTGGCATCAATCTAACCACTATGGTTTCGTTTTGGCAAAAAAAAACAGAGCTTAGGGATGAACATGTGGGCTGGTGCATTGATGGGCAAATGGATCTATAACTTGGTATTTTGTGATACCGTTCTATATTTACAGTTTCCATTGCTGGAATAGAACCACAGAATGTAATATGATATTCACCGTGTTGCTGAGTAACAAGAACATAGCGGAGCTGGATTTTATTGTTGAATGGAAATATCAAAATTATTTCGAAAATAACATTGAGGTCATTTGCGCATGTGTCCAAATTTAATTTCCCATTTCACTACCCACATTTTCGAGCATCTGTCGAGTGTGTTATGTAATGATATATTTTCTTTGCACTTTTGCAGTGTGGTTCCGTGCCGACAAAATGGTATGATCAGGAACGTCCTTACTGTACCAAATGAGCATCGACATATCAAACTCGTCTGTAGTTGACTGAAATGCAAGACATCCTATGTTTACGCTTTACATGTAAGCTATTTATTTAGGTCACGTCACGAGCTTTAATTGGACCTTTGACCAGTAAAAAAAAATAAAGTCCCTTTACCATACATCGTGTGTATTTAATTTGTTGGAGTGGGTGCACAGACCACACAGTGTGCAGTCGTCTGACATAATGAGGTGTGAACTTCACCGCTAAAAATAAACCAGCTTAGATGGACCTTGGGGACAAAGTGCAGACCTCTAATCTTGCCTGATTAATTTATTTTGTGGAACACCACACAGCACCACATTACAATTTTTTTTTTTCAAATTCAGCTTAAGGCAACGCCGTAAAACTGCTTACCGTGTTATCTGTATCGTGCGGGTACATTGCCCTGTTGTGCGCGTGGTAAAAGTTGGAATTAATTTCCCTTACATAAATAATAAAAATAAAGCCCTGCAATATCTAAGTTTGAAACCTGATTATTACATTGCTTCTGTATTCGCATGGTGATTTTTAAAGCCTGTGTAATTTGCATGCATTTTCACATTGTCACCGTGCAGTGTGATGAAGACGTTCAAATGTGAACTATCCTTGGTAAATCCCATCGTGCAAAAGAACAGCCTAATTATGTTGCTAGATGTATACATTTCAAGAAAAGCAAAGGCTTGACATGATGCCGGCTGAAATCACTTTCAGATTACTTTTTTGTTTTAGCCCAGTGTGATCTTACAAATGCATGTATTCAGATTATCAAGCACTTCACACTGTGCAACAAACAAAACAAATACCATCTCAGATCAAATCGTGGTTGGCAGGGCCAGTCACATATACAAAACAACATAGTACATGTCGTCTGAGCCATTATATAAAGTATTTTCTTATTCATAGTGAAACCAGAATGTTTATAAAAGCACAAGTAACCTTTTAGAAAACATTGTTTGCCGCTTGTCACAGAGATTCTTGGTTCGAATCTAGGTCACCCAAGTTAATACTACAGTTGCCTTATCTGCCTATCTGTGATTGCAAGTGATAATTCGTATTTGAAATGTTGCTAATGTTGTGTTTGTTCCCTCAATGTGCAATATGCTACCTATAATTATTTCTACCCCCATTGCAATGTTTGACTGTGTTTTTATTTACTTGGTTTATTATGTGCAATGCTGTGTATAAATGTGTTTTTTGTTTGGTTAATTTGTAATATACGGCGATGGACCGGCGTCCCGTCGTCGGGTGTATTCCTGCCTTGCGCCCTGTGTTTCCGGGATAGGCTCCGGCTTCACCGTGACCCTATATTGGATTAAGCGGTTTCAGATAATGAGATGAGATTTGTAATATATATTTATTTGCAATTCGCGTGTTTGTTGTGTCGCAGGAATCCCGTCAAGAGCTTGCGAGCTCACTGGGTATTTTTCTGCTGCAGTAATAAACATCTATATAACCATTAAATACGCACCCGCTGCTTTCACAGCGGACGTTAAACAGCCCATGATGTCAAGAGTATGTTATTGTGTGCAGCATGCACAGTTTAAACTTATCAAATTTGAAAAATAACCCACAAATTACTCAATTGGCTTTGCAACAGCAAACGTTGCCCCCTACTGATAAGAAAATGTGCATTTCTAGCCACGTGACTTTCAATTTAGGTCAAAACGTTAATTTGATACCTTGCCGTGAGAAAAGTGGAAATGGTAGTTTTTGAGTGCGCTACTTAAAAAAGCAAATAAATGCGCAATTGCTTTGATTTGAGACGTTGAATGTAATGATCTTACATTTTTATGTATGTTATTGGAACGTGTCACTGCGGTAGGTACGGTTGTGTTACTGTACGAATTTTAAAACCCAGATGTTTTACGCGTATGCGCTATAATTCGTTTTGTGGAGATTGTCCGGTTTCCTTAATTTTTAATGTAAACTGCCGGACGGCGTCGTGCTGATATATGGAGATAACGGGAGGTGATTGGTTGTACGCGGTGTCCGGAAAGAGACAGCGTTAACGGCCATTTAGCAATGCTGCTTTTGGGATATAAATTAAAACCAGTCAAATTTACCATGGTTCAGCAGACCGAAGGAACTGCGTAAGGCTCCCGACACCATACGGCTGAAACTAAATTAAAACTCGGCATGTACATTTTATTACGTGCATAATCTAGGAGAGCAATTTTCTAATTTTTCAAAATAAAGCTTTTTGGCCAAACTGTAGTCATCTCTATCTCTGCCCCGTGATTCACAGCCTACTGGGAATTTTAAAATATTATGGTTCTAATTCTGTGCACTTGATGCATTTATGTATTACTATGTCGTTGAATGACACTGGTTAAGGTTTTGGCGAAAAGTAATGTAAAAATGCACATGATGTGCTACTGTATTTCACATTCTGGGTTCATTGATTGATTGGTCGAAACTCATCTAATTTCGATTGAAGCTTCATAATTGGAAAGTAATATTTAAGCTGCGATCAATCCTGCGAGTGGTTACTTATCTTATGGATTATGGGATTTATTTTGTCGTACACACCCATTCCTCTCCTATTTTCCGCGTCATTTTTTGTCAAATAAATATTCAGATTAGAAAGCCAACAAGAATTTTTCTCTGGCTGCAAACATTAACAATGTCTTTTTATATATGTTGTACTGTTCTGTTGCCAGGTTTTATACAAAGTGTTTGACACTTTTGTGCAAGTTGGAGCAGAAAATATACAGTCTGTCGACTACATAAAAGGTTTTGGTAAGTTAAGACACACTTAGATTTGTCATTGCAATGCATTTTAAATCTTTGTTTGCTGACAAGGTGCAATGTTAAATATTGCAGTATTTATCTCATCTCATCTCATTGTCTGAAACCGCTTAGTCCTATACAGGGTCACGGTGAAGCCGGAGCCTATCCCGGCAGACACAGGGCGCAAGGCAAGGATATACCGACGATGGGACGCCAGTCTATCGCCGCAGTATTTATAAGGCTTTCTCTAAAAAGCTATTTTCAGTTACAATAGGGATTACAAAGGCACTATTGCAGAGTACTGTAATCCAGTTTGTAATTCATCGTAGACTGGTCAGTGAAGTAAATGAAAAAAAAAGAGGAACATTGAAAAAACTAAATTATTTTTCATCCTTTGTCAATCCATTGCTGGATGAAACTCTTCCCCATACTGTGATTGCCATGGTGGGTTTTAACCATACTTCACCACGCTGATCATTATGGGTAAGGGAGGGGGAGAAATTGCCAAGGACAATTTTAGACTGGGAGAACATGCAAACGCCACACAGAAAGGCACCCAAGCCGAGATTCGAACCCGGGTCCTTCTTGCTGTGAGGCGACAGTGCTACCCACTGGGCCACCGTGCCACCCTTATATTTTATGTAATCTATTTAAATAGTTGCATAAGTAAAAAGGAATGGTGTCCAACTATTTGATTGCATAAATTGCCCCCTAATTGTTTGTGTTGCCCTGCCATTTAATACCTTTGTAAGCCAATTTTCTTAGTAATGGCTCAACTTATCTTTGACTGGCTCAGTGAGCCAGCTCCAAGCACAGTCTCAGCCAGGCTCAGTGTTTCAGGGATATGTGATTGTAGATGGATGTGTGAGTGAGGACTCTCGAAGCCGTACTCTGCACACGTTGGAGACGATTGATCAGAAAGGCAAGGGTGCCAGGGAGCAGTGCATTGCAATAATCGATTCTTGAGGAGATGAAGATGTATATTAGCTTCTCAGCATCAGCGGGTAACTGGATGTTGTGCAGTCTGAAGTACTGTTGATTGCTGCCGTAAATATTTATGGAGTGAGGGCATTATCGTTTCTAAATTGGATTTTACGCTTGGTGATGGAAATTGGAGGTGGTACTTGAAGATCAATGCACATAGCGGAGTGATCAGACAGACCTGGATCAGTGATGGACAGGTTGGTTACCGATATGCCTCATGAGCAAACCAAATCGAGAGTATGGCCGAATCTGTGAGTGGCAGATGTCATGTGTTGAGTGAAGCCAAGTGAGGTCAAAGTGGCCATAAGATCTCTTACAAGAGAGCTCTTTAGAGCGTCAACATGGATGTTGAACTCACCAAGAATCAGGATCCTTTCAGAACTGGAGCACATCTTATAAAGCAGCTCAGAAAGTTCATTGAGGAGACGCCAGATGGGCGGTAGAACAGCACCAACCTCACAGGTTGAGTCGACCTCCAATCCAGAGACATATGCTTGACTGAATTTAAAGTCGGATACGGATCAGTCGGATTTCAGCAGACACATGGTGGAGAACTGCTAGGCCCCCACCACGGCCATGGGAATGAGTCTTCTCATGGAATATAAAGTCTGTGGTGGAGCCCGATTCAATGTGAGAAAATCATCTTGATGATGCCAGGTCTCTGTTAGGCAGAGAAGGTCCAGACTCTTGTCCGAGATAAGTTCAGTGATGAGAGGGGCTTTTTCGGTGTTCAGAGAGCGCACATTGAGCAGGGCAAAGGGGGTTTCTCTTGCAGGCAATGTGCATGCTGGAAGAAGGGCTTTAACTAATGGTATATTTCGCAAGCAACATCGAGCTGCAAAAGGTCTAACTTGTTGTTTCTTCGGCAGCCGATATGTAGGGCTTAATATGGGGATGGGGGTAGGGAAATCAATTGAAGGCATATTAATGAGCTTTTTATTGCCAGTGCCACGATGGGTGTGTGGTGTTTCGGTGGGGAACCCTCAAAGGGAGTCGACCTCAGTCGTAATCCCCACCAGACATCTATGGGTCCGACTTGCGCGTGCGGCCATGTGGTGCGGGCTGCCAGGGGTTCTTCAGCGGCGGCATAGTGGTTCACATCACACAGTGATGCACTCACCTAGTCAGCGACAAGAGATCAGCGACGATAGATGATGCAAAGGCCTTCTGGATGTTTTCAATGCTTTAATTCTCCACAGCAGCACATGACCGGGTAGCAGCCTACACCGGTCTGCTACCCTCCCCCACACATCAGTGCTATCCTACATCTTCACGCAGCCTCCTACAACAGTTCTCAGGTCAGGTCTCCCTCTAGCCCTCCTCACACCGGCTTATATCCACTTACACACTCGCTTTAACTGCCACCCCTAGTTACTCATCAGCCGCCCAGCATGGGTGGCAAACACATTACCTCATCGGCCCGAATCACACCCTGTGACTCAATGGCCACTTGCATGGACAATGGGGATAGGAGAAAGACTAACGCACTCCCCACCTGCACGTGGTCTGGCACGGTCGAGGCTAGGCACTACAGATGTAATGAAGGCGTTGAAGCATCATCACCTCACGACAAATGGCCAAAAGGTTAGGGGTACAGGGAACTGATGTAAGAATCAAGCTCTTTAGAGCCGCGCAAGTGTCTGTGATTATATCGAATAGGGGCCGGATTCCACCACAGGAGACATGGGGCGCAAGGAAGGGCCACACCCAGGATGCGATGCCAACACATCATGGGGCGGCACCTGCCCTGGTGTAATTTACTCAGCAGGCCAATCAACCCAGAGAGCTACGCATCTCTGAACGGCAGGAGGAATGGATATGATTCACAGTGATGATTGCTTCGAAAAGCTGCTCTCTCGGGACAGCCGCGTCGATGGCTCTCTCTCCTCTCCTCGCGACGTTTCGCCTCACACGTTGGAGGCATCCTCAGGCGTACGTGTGAGGCGAAACGTCGCGAGGAGAGGAGAGAGAGCCATCGACGCGGCTGTCCCGAGAGAGCAGCTTTTCGAAGCAATCATCGTGCATCGAGCCGTGAAAACCTATATCATTACATGATTCACAGTGTCCGAGATGGGAGTCTCAGTGTTATAGATGGGAGTCACAGTGTTAGAAATGGGAGTCACAGTGTTAGAGATAGCAGTCATAGTGTTAGAGATAGGAGTCATAGTGTTAGAGATAGGCGTCACAGTGCTAGAGATGGGAGACTCAGTGTTAGAGATGGGAGTCACAGTGTTAGAGATTGGATACACAGTGTTAGACCACTAAGAAATAGAGAAGAGTAAAACAGAGATAAGTGGTTAAAATTGTTTCAGACACACAATGACATGTAAATCACGTTTCAAAATACTAGCGGCTTAATTCAGTTTAGGGACCATTGCAACCGCTACACGCAATAAAGTGTTGAACTATCGCAGTTGGAATTTTAGGCCTCAATACATGACGTTAAATTAATGATATGTAGAGGGTTAAATGAGTAATAGTGAGGTGAGGGTGAGCGTGGCGTTTTGCTGCGAGGCGAGTGAGGTACAGATACAGAGACGAGCAGAGAGGCGAAGTTGAGCCGGCGCCCAGCTGATTGCAATGCGTGGCGAGGCCTCAGTCAATCTCATTAGAGAAGACCCCAATAGTTTATACGTAAAATATACTGATAAAGAACCAATTAATAATCTCATCTCATCTCATTATCTGAAACCGCTTAATCCTATATAGGGTCACGGTGAGCCGGAGCCTATCCCGTAAACATAGGGCGTAAGGCAGGAATACACCCGACGACGGGACGCCGGTCCATCGCCGGGCATTGCGGGACAATTTTAGTCTGCGAGCCAATCAACCTATCCAGGAGCATGCTTTTGGACTGTGGGAGGAAACCGGAGTACCCGGCGAAAACCCACGCGGACACGGGGAGAGCATGCAAACTCCACACAGAAAGGCACCGGAGCCGAGAGACTCGAACCCGGGACCTTCTTGCTGTGAGGCGTCAGCGCTAACCACTGCGCTACCGCGCCGCCCCCAATTAATAATTATAAGAAAAAAATGAATGGAAATAAAAACAAGGTAAGGATAATTGAATGATTAAGTCTGCTGCAACACACTCAGAAGGAGTTGTAAAACTGGTGGTTTGCAGAGCGGCTTGTTAGTGTGGGTACTCCATCAGTTTAAAGGCTCTTGGCCAATGTGGGGTGGTAGTCGGGCAGTATTGGCTATACACTTGGCCTGTATTCCAGCACTGTGGAGGCCAGGGTTGGTGGATCACGCAAATGCAAAACACCCTTCCCGTGGGTGTCGAGGTACCGAGGTGCCATAACCCATCGTGAATTGGCTGAATATATCTTAAAATAAAATAAAACAGTGCAGGACCCTCCTGGAAAGTCGTACGACTCGGCCTGGCTTTGTTAAATAAAATTAAATAAATGCATAGGACGAATACAGTTTACAGCCGCCATTATCCACCGGTGGATCGCGATCCATGAGTGGACCACGGACGCCACCTCGTGGTCCATGGAGACCAGACCCACGTGGGCCAAATTGGCCCTGAGGTGCTAAAGGTTGAGAACCCCTGCTCTAGTGGGCCTGTCTTAAGTGCCACTCACGTGAAAGTGCTTCTGACAGCAGTGGTTTGAGCGAGTAATTGCATGGCTGCACCCTGACCTCTTAAATATCAATTCATGGTCTGTGTTTTATTATTCGTTATAGTTTGAAAGTCACACTGTAGACATAAGATTCTACCTCATAACACGGTCCATCGAAACTAAACAAAATATTGATCGTAAGACTTGCAATTGTCACGAATCAATTTATGTGATTGCATTATATTTATTACAGAGCGTAATGTAACAAAGGGTCAGGTTATATTGGACGTTCCCAGCAAGTGTAAGTGGGTAGCAGTTATAGTGTAGAGCATTACGAGCGACACACTTGCCAGTGTAATTGGATAGTGGGTTAGCAGTGGACCCCTGCACCAAGGTCAATCCCAACACAGAGGATGTAGTGTGCTATCTCTACACCTGTGGCAGGAATCCCTCATCAGGTGCCATACACCCTGGATACTGTAGCACACTGTAAATACGCATGAATTTTCCCGGGGTGGGTTCTTCTGGCTCCCCTTCACACGCCGGTGACGATCGCGTTTGCGTTGGCGGCTGGACTGCCGTGGGATAATCTTCCCACGTCACACGGACCAGTGGACCAGGGCGCGACTCACCTTCCATTGTATACAAAAGGCTTTATTGACCCGTCTGCACCAAACAACAACCACCAGTCCGTCTCCCGGAGGTACCGAAGTAGCTCTATCTTGACCAGGCTCTGGGTGAAGGAACGTCCCACCTTTGGGTGAGCCCGATCAGTGAGCATCGCCAAGCTCTCGATGTAGTCGAGTAGGGGCTCATCCGGTCATCTGCGTCACTGCGCCAGTTCTTCTTGTGCGGCCATCGGTATGATCCGGTCAAACCGCTCCTCGACCGCCTATCTGAGCAGGGGCCAATCGTCCCTGATCCTCGTCTCCAGCCCGCTCAGGATCCACGCCGTGCATCCCCGTAGCTGAAGGTGGACTCGGAAAGCCGTCTCCTCATCTGACCAGCCTCACAGACACTGTGCGTTGGCCACGTGTCGCTGGAAGTCCTCCCAGGACTCCGAAGCGCAGCCCTCATACGTCAGCGTGATCTTTACACTGCTTCCCCCGGCATGGGTTCGCATCCCGTTCTCTGACACCAAACTGTCACGACACGTGAATTTTCCCGGGGTGGGTTTTTCTCGCTCCCCTTCACGCATCAGCGACGATCGCGCTTGCGTTGGTGGCCGGACTGCCATGGGGTAATCGTCCCACATCACACAGACCGGCGTACCAGGGCTCGACTATCGTTCCATTATATACAAAAGGCTTTATTGACCCGTGCTGCACCAAACAACGACAATGTGGTCAACTCAAAGACCTATGATGGAACTCTCGCCCCAGCGCGACTCTCTACCACGACACTTTAAGACGACGCTTTACGACCACACTCTACGACGACTCTCTTAACTCCTCGACCGAACTGAACCTACCCATACTTCCGTACATCCCCTTTATATACT
Organism: Mordacia mordax; assembly: GCA_036362905.1. Lineage (NCBI taxonomy): Eukaryota > Metazoa > Chordata > Hyperoartia > Petromyzontiformes > Petromyzontidae > Mordacia > Mordacia mordax. The sequence continues at coordinate 21,821,773 of JAZEWT010000011.1, forward strand.
CTCAGACTCCCACTCCCGGTCCCGTCTAACGTCACCCAGTCACGCGGTGTCATCCCACGTCTGTTAGCCACATAGCGCTAACCCACGGCTACGCCCAACTTACCCGGAGTAACCTGACGAACGACCCGACCTGACCCCAGCGCGAGCATCACATGTACTCAGCCGAACACGTGCGAGGCTTGGGGTGGTGCGGCGGTTGACCCACTGCATTATGAACCCAGCAACTCAAGTCGTATTGCAGCTCTAATTGCCATACCGAGCGATATCTGAAGTTCTTCTTGGGCTTAATTAACCGGCAGTGGTCAATGTGGAGAAGTATGGTCAAACAACTGCCGTGATTGACGCTGTGTGGAGAGAACTTCATTCAGCAATTTACGAACAGGGCTGAACCTTCTTGAGCCATAGTTTGTTTTTGGTTCAGGCTTTGTAAAAATGTATACAGCAATATTTTTTTTACTTGCCCTAGCAATCAATTAGTATAAAACTACCCTGTGGCCCAACCTGAAAACATATGCATGGCTCTATTGACTTCCAAAATCCTACGTATTAAGTTACCAAGTTTTTTAAATTTTATATATAAAAAAGAGAGTGGACTAAATATTGGAAGACAATGATTCTAGAGCACACTGCTTCATCAGGCTTGGCACTTTTATCGGTATGTCTGCCTCTGAGTTACGGCACCATCAGGTTTCTTCACTATTAAGGCAAATTCTTATTGACTACTTCATTAATTTTCTATTCCAGGGTAATTTTAAAGCTGCAGCATCTGCAGAAGAGAGTTTCTTTGGCCACTATCTGTGCAATTGTGCAATTCACGAAAAAAAATGTTTTTTTTTAACACAAATATTATACTTTAAACTGGGCCATGTGAATGTGTTTGTACATTTTCAGTGACTCCCAAAAGATTGTGCCCTATTAATTTCAATGTTGACTTCACAGTTGTGGTGTTTGCAGCATGGTATATAATAGCTGGTATAGTTGGCTGGTAGCAAATCACTACGTCGCTGATTTAATGGGGCTGTCACGCAATGCACAAGCGGAGAAGGTAACCATCAGACTGCTGTGCTCATTTATTAGGAGTTAGCTCGGTGCCGCAGCATAGGTTGGTTCAGGGCCTGCTGCAAGAAATTAATTATACCCCTCCCCCCCCCCGTGCAATTGCCCCTCGTCCTGCCCTCTTTAAACAACTTCGATCCACGAATACGGGCTTGTTGCGTGTGCCCAGATCGCACCTCCGTTCAATGGGTAACAGAGCCTTCAAGCGCACTGCTCCCAGACTATGAAACGCCTTTTCATTAGAAATTCGGTCAGCTGAGTCCCTGGGAATCTTCAAATTCCATATCAAAACTTGTTCCGTAAGCCATTGAAGTCCTCTGGCAAGGACTGTTGATGCTGTTCACTGTTGTGTTTCGACGGATGGCTCGCTGTTAACCTGCACCTGTGGAGCAACACTTATTACTTCCTTAATTTTTTTAACAATTATTTTTATCTGGTATTTCATATCCTTCATTGATTTGTAGCCATTGTTTTACTTACATTAATCTACTCCGATATTATAGTTGTTGACATGCTGTTCTCTTCGCAGCTGTATGTAGCGCTTTGTGACCCTCGGGTGAAAAGCGCTCTAGAAGTGCAAATATTATTATTATAGCCCAGCATCAGGACCTCTCGAGCCCATTGACCCTGGTGCATCTATACTGTGCGCATATGGCTTTAAAGACACTTCACTAAGTCAGCTGTTGTGTTGCTACCGGACTGATTCGGATTGCCCCTAAGCGGTAGAGATATTGGAACACAATGTTACTGCCGGACGCACTTCCTGACGCCAACTTCCTTAAGTTGGAGGGTCTCAAACCTCCAGGTAGACCTGTTCAGCAAGGATGACCTTGGCAGGGGTGCTAAACTCCAGGTGATAGAGTGCTGGTGTGTACTGGAACACGATGGTTACGATACATGAGTGGAAAGAGGTGGTGGGAGGATTTAAGTGCCATACCTGGAGATCGAACTGCCCTTGCCGTTACAACCATGGCAGCATTTTTTACATGATCCATCATTATTATGAGTTCATCTGTGATTATGTGGCTGTACGGTTGTGATATTGTGTGATTGTGACCGTGTGCTTATGCAGCTGCTTGCTTCTGGTTATGTGGTTAATTCAATAACGGTGCGATGGGCAGCAGCAGCATAGTGTTGTTGATGCACTGCGCTAGAACCTTAGCCGCCCGAGTTTTAATCTCGGCCACAGATTACATCAGTATTGATGATATGAACCAGTCCTGGACCTCTACACGTAGGTCGATCCAACCTCAAACGAGCACTCTACCTGGCGCGGTGTGCAGACACCAGCAGTGTGGAGACGAACCTCAACCCGGCGTGGTTCTGTCCACACCACCGTTCGAAACACGCTTTACAGAATGATGTGGACACTACCGTCGGCGGTCGCTGACGTCTCTTGTGGGGGGGGGGGTGTCCCTATGTCCGTGCGGTGGTGGTGGTGTGGCAGCCGCGTTCCTCGTGGTGAGCCTGGGCGGCACGGCGGTCGGAGTCATCTTCGCCTTCGTGCTGTCACTGGTCACGCGCTGCACTAAGCACGTGCACGCCATCGAGCCGGGCTTCATCTTCCTCTTCGCCTACCTTGCCTACCTCTCCGCCGAGATGCTCTCGCTCTCCGCCATCCTCGCGTGAGCAGCAGCGCCAGTAGCAGCACCAGCAGTTGCACAGCGGTGGCCCTAGAGGTAGGGTATCGAAGCGGCAGCAGCGCATCAGCGGCAACAGTAGCAGCGCTGCAACAGCATCAGCGTAGCAACAGTATTATCAGCAGTAGTAGGGCATAAGCAGTAACTCAAAAAAGCTCCTAATATCCAGACGTGAAATTTAATCATACGGTCCGGTGTAACTTACAGGTAAAAAAGGGACCGAGCCATTTGGTAGCGTACAGGTGGGAATAAGGGGTTGCGATATGATCGTACCGGTGAGACATTTAAGTTATTTTTACCCCTGAGCAGCAGCAGCAACAGCGTGATGCACTTGGCAGCTGTGCATGGGTTCCATAGGTTGTGAAATGAGTAACCGTTAATTTGCTGTGTTACAGCAACACCATGATTGTGATTGGCCGTGACTCACTGCTACCAAGCCTACTGCCTGGGTTTTCTCTGGGTTCCCTGGTTTCCTCTCACCAACCTTGTCTGCATAGTACCAGATTTAAAACATTGTCCACGTGTGCCATTGTGCCTAATAGTGAAGTTTCATGTTGGCTGGTCTGCTCGAAAATGTCAATGTTCACAATGCCACAGAGCAAGATGTTTGGCACATTGCCTGTGCCAGCATGTCCGTGAGTGGCAAGCGTTCACTCTCCCTCAGCATTTGCCCCAAGAGTCCATTAAGACTAATCAAGGAATCTTTGTCTTCGTGAGTATTTTGTCTGCCATAGCCAAGAACATTTATGAGAAGCTGGCCAGCAAATTGTTCAAACTCTAAATGTATTATAATTTTATAGCACCTCCATAAAGATGCGAAGGGTACGGGTTTCAGATATAGATATATACGTCTCCTAACTACCCACGCAAGTGCAAAGACGGTGATTACATGTTAGCACCAAGAGTCGTTTGCAAAGAATGGCTTTGCTCGGAGAGTGGGGATGAAGCAGAATAATGTTCTCATGGAAAGGTAATAATGATCGTTTTTGCTATTTTTTGGACGCACCTGCTCTCGCTGTCCTCTACACGTTTGTTACCGAGCCAAATCATACAGCGCCGTTGGTTACATTGCTGCAACTCCCGAGTCATTGCGTAGGCCGTCCAAAACTTTCTGGTCTTTTATGAACTCCCGGGAACCCAGAATTGCCATGGGTTTGTCATTTTTGTCCCCTCTCGTTTTAAGCTTTTGAAATGTGCTTCCACAATATTATGACATTAATAAACAACATTTTATTCTCTAACCCTAGCAATCAAATTTCCATTCTGGACAAGATAGTGCATCAACATTCCAAATCAATTATTCATACCTGTAGTAATATTATTAGCACCTCTGGTTACACGTATTGTCCACACCTACTGTTCTAGGCAAAATAAAGAGTGCAATGATGCCTAGTCATTCGTTATTGCCACAGTTAACCTTCATTCAAGAACAGGATTACTGCGTGTCTCAGATCAGTGTTCTGAGCTGCTACCACAAAAATCCTGACCTTGAATCTCACATGATTATGCTGGCTTTTCAAAGTCAGTGTCAATTGCTCAGTCGCAAATCACTCCCTGCTGTAGAGCTTGGTTTTGTATTTTGTGTGCCTGAAATTCCAATTCTGGTTTAACTGTCTGGTACAATTCGTGAGCTGTGGTAGAGCTTGCTAGACATTCAACTCCTACTGTGTAAAGATGAAAAAGTCACTCCTAAAATTATAGAATTCTACAGAAGTGCTATGAAGCATTGCTTCTCTGGGCTATTATTTAACACACGGAGTGCACATTAGGATTTGCAAGTGGATTCTTCATCTCATGCAGTATTACCCAGAGTACTAATGGAATGGGTTGGGGATAATAAAAGTCCTAAAAGAAATTCCACCAAGGTCCAGTTAGTCATCCAATGCCAAATAAGCCATGCATATTGCTTTTTTTTATCAGGGCCCCGTCACATGGCTAGAGCCCTCTTGCCAATAACATCTTGCAACCTGACAGCATTTATTCAACAAGCCTGACTTGATCAAACCCAGAGGATGAAAACTATTCTGGCGTTTCTTTAATGTAACCGATGCTGTTGGAAATTCAATAGGCCAGTGACTAAGAATATATTTTATTTGTTTGTGAAGACACAGAATCGAAATCTGTTTGCGTGCGTTATCACCCGTGCTGAATATGACGTGCTGATAGGAGGGCTTGGGTACTTATCTCGGGGTCTCAGTCATCTGCAGAAGTGAGTGCCCTGTGTGCAGGTGACCCTCACGCTCTGTCGGCTCCCTAAACTCTCACGCAGCATCACGTTCTGTGGGATCTGCTGCAAGAAATACGTGGACGCCAATATTTCGGTGCAGTCGCAGACGACGATCAAGTTCACCATGAAGATGCTGGCGAGTGGCGCCGAGACCATCATCTTCATGTTCCTGGGCATCTCGGCTGTGGACGCGCACAAGTGGACCTGGAACACCACCTTCATCCTGCTAACGCTCATCTTCGTTTCTGTATACCGAGTCATCGGTAAGGTACCCACCCACGCACTCACAAGCTCATGATGTTAATGATCAGGTAGCAAGTTGGTGCAGCGGTGACAATCTGCGCCTCATCAAAAGAAGGTCCTGCCTGAGGCGGTTTGTATCCCGGCCTCAGGCACCTTTCTGTATGAAGTTTGTCTGATCTCTCCTGTTCTGCATTGTTTTTTTTTCGGGTTCACCCGTTTCCTCCCGTAACAAAAAAAAATTATTATTTGTCCAATAACATCATAATATATATGATGTCGTATCAGGCAGGTAGGCATCAGCTGACCACGTTATGAATTGTTAATTTAGTTTTTTACTTGAGCTGTAAAGAGAGGGGCTGAGCTGTCAACCGATCACCACCTGGTGGTGAGTTGGATCCGCTGGCAGAGGAGGAAGTTGGACAGACCTGGCAGACCCAAACGTAT
>JAZEWT010000011.1:21828676-21866526 GCA_036362905.1 Mordacia mordax
GGAGGAAGTGTCTGGGGTGAAGGAAGTCTGGGCATCGCTGCTTAGACTGCTGCCCCCGCGACCCGGCACCGGATAAGCGGAAGAAGATGGATGGATGGACTTGAGCTGCCAAAAATTCACTGTGAACAGGTTCTACATATCTCTCTCTAGCAAAGATCCCTCCGTCAGCAACAGTGGGAGGAAAAAAGTTCAGAGTTTCACATTTATGCTTTTTGCAGAGATATATCGAAGAATGTAATGATGGAGGTTTTCACGGCTCGATGCATAATGATTGCTTTTAAAAGCTGCTCTCGGGACAGCCGTGTCGATTGCTCTATGTCTCCACCTCGCGACGTTTCGCCTCACACGTTAGAGGCATCCTCAGGGGCAGTGTGCGTGTGTCGTGTGTGTGACTCCTATTTATATGTAGGTACTATGCATGTGTTGAGTCCAGTCCACAGAGTTGCTGCATTCCAGGAACAATGGGTGACTTTCGGGGTCTACTTGAAAGGGTTCCATTGTCTTGCTCTCATCCCGGAATCACATTAACCCCATCCTGTTCCGCCTGTGACTAATCTCCTAGTTTGCATCTTATGAAAGAATGCTTAGTTCCCAAACACTTGGTGATTCTCCTCTGATGTTGGCATTTCAGAGCTCTATATCGATGCACTGCTAACTTTGACGACTGGCCTCCAGGTTTGGCTGAGCTTTATTCTCATTTCTTGTTTGTGTTCATAGTCTATTGTGTCTTGTCAATCTCGATTACTTCATGAATTAATCTTGGAGCTTTATGGTGGATAGCTGCTAGTACTCGCATCTTGTTAAAATCGATTCTGTGTTGTTTGTCTACACTACGCTGCCATTGCTGATTTATACGTATGCAGCAAACACACTGCTGCTTCGTGCTCTTTCTTTCTTATGGCTATTGTTCTTCCTCTTTGCTTGATGTACACTTCCTCACAGTTGTTACAAGGAATGCAATATACGCCTTCTGTCTGTAACGGCAGTCGGTCCTTGGGTGATTTGAGTATGTCTTGTATCGTCTGGTGGGTTGTGAAGACTCATCTCATCTCATTATCTGAAACCGCTTAATCCTACATAGGGTCACGGTGAGCCGGAGCCTATCCCGGAAACACAGGGCGTAAGGCAGGAATACACCCGACGACAGGACGCCAGTCCATCGCCGGGCATTGCGGGACAATTTTAGTCTGCGAGCCAATCAACCTATCCAGGAGCATGCTTTTGGACTGTGGGAGGAAACCGGAGTACCCGGCGAAAACCCACGCAGACATGGGGAGAGCATGCAAACTCCACACAGAAAGGCACCCGAGCCGAGAGATTCGAACCCGGGACCTTCTTGCTGTGAGGCGTCAGCGCGAACCACTGGGCCACCGTGCCGCCCGGTTGTGAAGACTTTTTATTTTATATTTTTCTAGATATTGGTTAATTTTGTCTGTGGTGCCTTTCACATGTGGCAGGAAAGCACAGGTTTTGATATCGTCCTCCTCATTTTCTTGCTGTTTCTGTCTACGTTCTCTCGTTATGGCACGTTGGATTTCTATTTTTTGTGTATTCATTGCTCAGTAGTGCTTGTTGTAGATGTTGTAGCTCGTCTCTTAGATGTTGTTTGTCTGATATTGTTTTTGACCGGTTGGCTAAGGTGTGCAGTATCCCCCTGTTTCTGTTTCCGGTGATGGTGAGACTCCGCATGTCAATACCTGTCCGTATGTGTTGTCTTCCTCTATACAGTGTGGCTGAGCATCCCGTCTGCGTTTCTCTTCACCAGTATGTCCATAAATGAGATTTGACCGTTTTCTTCTGTTTCCATGGTGAACTTGATATTCTGGTGTATGGAGTTTAAGTAACCAAGGAATTCCTCTAGTTTCTGTCTTTCGGTTGGCCATACATCGAATGTGTCATTAATATATCGATACCAGTGGGTTGGTTTCAGTGTAGATGAGTTTATGGCTTCCTCTTTAAAGCCACTTAGATACAGGTTGGCTGCTGAGACTGGTTATCCCATTGCTGCACCCTCTTTTGTTGGTAAAACTCCCCATCGAACTTGAAATAGGTTGTTGTCAGGCATACCTTCGCCAGCTCTGCTAACCTCCGGTCAAACTGTTTTTCAATCATCTTGATGGTTTCTTCGATGGGCATATTCGTAAATAAGCAGACCACAACAAAACTGACGAGCAGATCCGTGCCGTTGAGTTTGATTTGTTTCAGTATTTCGATGAAGTGCTTTGAGTTCTTGATATATGAATTTGCGAGCGCCACTGTGGGTTGTAGTTCTTGGGCTATGTATTTGGTGAGTTTGTATCTTGGTGAACCAATTACACTTACTCTTGGTCGGTACGCGGTCCGCTATTTATGAAACTTCGGTAGCCCGTATAGCCTGGTAATTCTGCAGCTTGTGGGTTCAACTCTTTTCTTTTTTCTTCACTTTGAATATTCTGCTTGATGATGGCCTTTGTTCGGATTTCGATTTTCTTGGTAGGGTCCAGTTTTAGTTTCTTATATACTGAAAGCACCAAAATCTAACTGCACGGCTGAAGAATGGCGAGAGCTTAACAAACTCAACAAGACTGAAGACACTCATTCTGCAAGCGGACAAAGGAAATGCTGCTCTCATCGTCATCACAGATGATTGAAGATGCACCAGGAAGTCAGCAACACCGCAGTATGAGAAACTCAAACAGGACCCAACCAAGAAAATCTAAATCCGAACAAAGGTCATCATCAAGCAGAACATTCAAAGTGAAGAAAAAAGAAAAGAGTTGAACCCGCAAGACAGCAGAATTCATAGGCTATACGGCTACTGAACATTCATAAGAGGGGACCGCGTACCGATCAAGAGTAAGTGTAATTGGTTCACGAAGCTTCAAACTCACCAAATACATAGCCCAAGAACTACAACCTACAGTGGAGCTCGTACCTTCATATATCAAGAACTCAAAGCACTTCATCGAAATACGAAACAAATCACTCAATGGAATGGATCTGCCTTTCAGTTTTGATGTGGTCTCCTTATTTACAAAAATATCCATCGAAGAAACCATCAAGATGATTGAAAAACAGTTCTACTGGAGATTAGCAGAGCTGGCGAAGGTATGCCTCACAACAACCTTTTTCAAGTTCGACGGGGAGTTTTACCAACCAAAAGAGGGTGCAGCAATGGGATCATCAGTCTCACCCACAGCAGCCAAGCTGTATCTAAGTGGTTTTGAAGAGGAAGCCATAAACCCATCTACACTGACACCCACCCACTGGTATCGATACATTGATGACACATTCGTTGTATGGCCACACAGAAGACAGACGCTAGAGAAATCCCTTGGTCACTTAAACTTCATACACCAGAATATCAAATTCACCAAAGAAACAGAAGATAATGGCCAAATCCCGTTCCTGGACGTACTGGTGAAGAGAAACGCAGACGGGACGCTCAGCCACACTGTATAGAGGAAGAAAACACATACGGACAGGTATTTACACGCGGAGTCTCACCATCACCGGAAACAGAAACGGAGGATACTGCACACCTTCGCCCACCGGTCAAAAACAATATCAGACAAAAAACATCCAAGAGACGAGCTACAACATCTACAAGCAGCACTACTGAGCAATGGATACACAAAAACAGTAATCCAACGTGCCATAAGGAGAGAACCTAGACAGAAGAAGCAAGAAAATGAGGAAGATATCAAAACTCGTGCTTTCCTGCCATATGTGAAAGGCACCAGAGACAAAATTAGCACATATCTGGAAAAATATAAAATTAAAACTGTCTTCACAACCCACCAGAAGATACAAGACATACTCAAATCACCCAAAGACCGATTGCCGTTACAGACAGAAGGCGTAAATTGCATTCCTTGCAGCAACTGAGAGGAAGTGTATGTGAGGCAAACAAGAAGAACAATAGCCACAAGAAAGAAAGAGCATGAGGCAGCAGTGTGTTTTCTGCATACAGATAAATCAGCAATGGCAGCACATAGTGGAGACAAACAACACAGTATCGATTTTGACAAGATACGAGTACTTGCAGCCATCCTCCATAAAGCTCCAAGATTAATTCGTGAAGCAATCCAGATTCACAAGACCGAAAAGACAATGAACTACAAACCAGAAATGAGACTACAGCTCAGCCAAACCTAGAGGCCAGTCATTGAAGGCAGCAGTGCATCGATGTAGAGCTCTGAAATGTGGACATCGGCGAATCACCAAGTATTTGTGAACTAAGTATTCTTTTATGAGATGCAAACTAGGAGATTAGTCACAGGTGGAACAGGATGGGGTGAATGTGATTCGGGGGTGTGAGCAAAACAATGGAACCCTTTCAAGTAGACCCCGACAGTCATCCATTGTTCCTGGAATGCAGCAACTCTGTGGATGTGACTCAACACATACATAGTACCTACATATAAATAGGAGTCACACACGACACATGCACACTGCGCCCGAGGATGGCTCTAACGTGTGAGACGAAACGTCGCGAGGTGGAGATAAGGAGCGATCGACGCGGCTGTCCCGAGAGAGCAGCTTTTCGAAGCAATCATCATATATCTCATCTCATCTCATTGTCTGAAACCGCTTAGTCCTATACAGGGTCACGGTGAAGCCGGAGCCTATCCCGGCAGACACAGGGCGCAAGGCAAGGATATACCGACAATGGGACGCCAGTCCATCGCCGGGCACTGTGGGGCAATTTAGCCTGCGAGCCCATTAACCTATGCAGCAGCATGCTTTTGGACTGTGGGAGGAAACCGGAGTGCCCGGCGAAAACCCACGCGGACACGGGGAGAGCATGCAAACTCCACACAGAAAGGCACCCGAGCCGAGAGATTCGAACCCGGGACCTTCTTGCTGTGAGGCGACAGCGCTAACCACTGGGCCACCGCGCCGCCCTCATCATATATCGAACAGTTTTATTTATTGTAATCTTGGCAGAGTATTTCATTATTTTCTTTACGCTACACAAATTCTTAATGCAGACCTTTAAATAATTGCATTAAATACATATGACATTTGTAACTCGAACAGTTTTTCATTTTAATTCAGAGGCATGGAAGCCACAGATGTGTATGGAGGTAGCCAGGCCAATGAGCCAATGTAACAATTTTCCAAGCGATGCAATCCTCTATAAATCAAGGTGTTTTGGTCAATTATTTAGTGTCTTTTTACATGTGGGAGCCAAATATAGTGACCAGAGAAATCCCACGTGTGCAAGATGGGGAAGGGAGGGGGGGGGACACAATTTCAATGCAGTTGGAGATTGCTCCACTTGCTGTACTGTCAGTTCCCAGTAAATTTAGGTTATGGCGATCATGACACGCCATTTGTGTGAACGACTAATGGGCATCCACCTCGCTGGTGTTTCGGCCACATACAGCCACCAGCACTGCCTGCCTGAGTTCTATTTGCAGGTGATGTAGATACGGTGGTGGCTATGAAGTCGATTTGTTTGGGAGGGGGGGGTGGCTGCCATAGCTCGGAACTCGTTGTTGAACCATTACTCACGGGATCGATAGTTTAATGCCTGCGGCTGTCCAGCAGTTTTGTGGAGAGTTTTAAAGTCTACTGTCAGCAGGGAGCATGGATAATAATTATCCCGTGATTGCGTCCGTACTACATTTTCTAAACAAAATATTGATCTGTCACGCGCGATAACGGGTATGTTCAGTATCAGTATCTGCTTAATCCTCTGTGGGGTCACGGAGGGCTGGAGTCTATCCCGGCAGACACAGGACGCAAGGCGGGGCTATACCCATGATGTGACGCCAGTACATCACAGGGCGCTTTTTTTGGGGAGCAATTTATTTAGCAGGACAATGAACCTACGCAGCAGTGTGTCTTTAGACGGTGGGAGGAAACTGGAATACCCAGCTAAAATCCACGCGGATACATGGCCGAACGGGGATGTAATAAAATAATCTCAAACAGATACAAATAACTTTGTATTCATTCAGGTTTTCACGGATCGATGTATGAGACATTCGTTCACTCTCAAAATAGAGGAGAATGTTTTAGATAAAAACCGTTCAGAAATGCCTGACGATATCTCCAAACGTGAGAGGCGACACGTCGCGAAGGGGAGAGAATCTCATGTCATTGTCAGAAACCGCTTGGTCCTGTACAGGGTCGCGGTGAGCCGGAGCCTCTCCCGCAGACAGGGCACAAGGCAGGCATATACTCACGATGGGACGCCAGTCTATCACTGGGCACTGCGGGCAATTTAGTCTACATGCCAATTAAACCTATGCAGCAACATGGTTTTTGGACTGTGGGAGGAAACCAGAGTGCCCGGCAAAAACCCACGCGGACACGGGGAGAACATGCAAACTCCACACAGAAAGGCACTCGAGCCGAGATTCGAACCCAGGACCTTCTTGCTGTGAGGCGACAGCACTTCTCACTGGGCCACCGTGCTGCCCAGGGGAGAGAATAATAAAAATAGCACTTCCAGAGCACTTTTCACCCGAGGATCACAAAGCGCTGCACAGAGCTGTGGAGAGGGAACACTCCACTCGGGTATCCCAAAAGAGCAGCCGTGTAGAGAAATGTGCGTAACTTTCTGTGCTTGAAAGTTTCCCTGCTCACGAACAAAGGTGACATGGGAATTGCGTTATGCGGGATGTGTATGGCCCATTTGGTGAAGGACATGTTGCGAAGGTGTGACGGCAAAAGATTGCACGTAGCGTTCGTTGTCATCATCTTTCTTTAAAATTGAAGTGCGGGTTTTTAGGTCTATATTTTTTTCCTCTTCACCTTGGGCAAAATTGAACATCTCAGCACATGGATTAGGAGGAGTGCACCTTTATTATTGCTTGTTCTGTACAGGCTAATGCACAATTCACGGGCACTATAAATAAGTGAATGCCCTAAAGAATTATGTTACAGAGGCTAGGCCTTGTAGATGAATGAGCAAATGTATAGAAGCAGTGCAAATAACCACGTTCTTTAATTTAGATATATTTAACAACAAAAATGAATATATATTTCAATGCAACGATGAAGAAATTAGCGTAATGTCATAAATTATTAATCGTGTATGAAATGCTAAATATTATAACAATTGAACAGCTGAAATCATTGTAAACATGAACGCCATTAAATGTAAATACAAGGCACGTGGTTACATTTATCATATGCATATGGTACAGTATACATGTACTGTCCTTTTAATCTACTGCTAGATGAGACACGAGGGTTATATTATACTACCCCACCCTGGTAACCACAAGCAGCACTGCCATCGGAGCAGAGTATATGGATTTTGCAGCAAGAATAATCATTCATAACGGGCCGCACATTTTCTTTCACTCTCGAAGATAGAGGATGATGACTTAGAGGTGCAAAGGAAACCAGACATGTGGAGGTGGTGGCGAAGGCAGCCACATGGTAATCCAGAGCTAACAATTGCCAGATACTGCATATCTTATATATTAAGATAATAATTGCACTTCTGGAGCTCTTTTCATTCGAGGGTCACAAAGCGCTGCACAGAGCTGTGGAGAAAACGGCATGTCAGCAACAACGACACCAGAACAGCAAATCAGCAACAATAACGTTTTTTTTGTTATCGTCCAAATATGAGTTGTTCAGTCAGTCTTTATTCAAGGTGGAAGGAACCGTTGAGCTATGTAGCTCTTTTTAACAGTTGTCCAGCAGGTAGGGGTGAGAACGTTATAACATCTCAGGGCATCGGGGGTAATTTAGTTCGGACAATTAATATTGGTAGTATACGCGTGAACTGTGGGAGGAAACTGGAGTACCCAGCAATAACCCACACGGACATGGGGAGAACGTGTAAACTCCACACAGAATGTATCCGAGCTTGGAATCGAATCTAGGTTTATTTTGCAAGAGGTAGCAGCGCTCTTTACTGTGCCATCGTGCCGCCCAATGTCCCCTGTTGAAAACATAGCCTCGTCACGGCCCGTATCACCTGTTTCAGTGATGCGGTCAGGTTTGGTAGATTAAAACCGCACCTTGGGTCATCAGCGCAGAAAACAATATTTAAGTAGAGATATAGATTAACAGTTTATTGGTTTTACTACCTAGAATGCTTAACGCAGTAGTCGCTGATGTGTTTTTTTTATAGGACCAACTCCTACAGGAAGATGCATGTTTCCTGTATAGCCTTTTATAAAGCATTGGGCCAAGTGCTGTTGGTGGCACACGAGGGGGTAGGTGGCCATTACCCTACCCGGCAATCTTTCTCTCTCCAGAGCTCACATTTCCACACCATACCACTTATATTTTAAGGCAGAATAACCCAGGGGATGCAGCGAAATGGTTCAGATATCACTGATTACTTGTAAGCCTAGACCAGCTGCATTAGCTATAACTTACGAATTAATCCCATGTCACCGTGCACTAACCACTATGCCACTTCTCCAACAACACAATCGCCATTCATGACAGTGGCGGTGAGGTTTACCACTGTGCATGTGCCAGGCCATATGCACTTTGAGGCTATGTGAAGTGTCAACAGGAAGTCACGGGACAGACCTACGTGTTATGGGTTTCCTGACCGAAATGACTGGTAGATGCACCAACTGTGCTCCCGACACTACCACCTTGTGTTTTAGCTGCCTGGTACTCTGTATTTTTGTGAGCGTCTCTACTCTGCCCTCCACTGCTGTTGGAGGTGACTGCTTCCAGCTGCCCCGTAGCGTCCTTCACGATCCTCATTCGCAGAGCCCGATCTTGACACCACTGGTGCCAGTCATCGGTAGTCCACTTAGCTCAACGCCCTCCTATGCCACATCAGTCCATCTCTTGAGCCCATGCTACGCCTGCATAGCCCCCTCTATCAGGCCAAACTGCTTGGGCATGCAGTGGTTGGGCATGCGGGTTACATGATCAAACCATCGCAGGCTTACCTAGCAGAAGAGCTCACCAATGGGACTTTGACCAGATCATTTGGGAGTGAGCTTCACATACAATCCAACCTGGTAAAACCTAGGATAGATAGTAGGCAGGGGCGGCACGGTGCCCAGTGGGTTGCGCTGTCGCCTCACAGCAAGAAGATCCCGGGTTCGAATCTCGTGGGTGCCTTTCTGTGTGGAGTTTGCATGTTCTCCCGGTGTCTGCGTGGGTTTTTGCCGGGCGCTCTGGTTTCTTCCCACAGTCCAAAAACATGCTGCTGCATAGGTTAATTGGCTTGCAGACTAAATTGCCCGCATTGCCCGGTGATGGACTGGCATCCCATCGTGGGTATATCCCTGCCTTGCGCCCTGGGTCTGCCGGGATAGGCTCCGGCTCACCGCGACTGGCTCCGGCTCACCGCGACCCTGTACAGGACTAAGCGTTCTCTGACAATGAGATGAGATAGTAGGCAAGTCAGCTGGAAAGTTTAAAATCAGCGCAGATGTTTCGCCGGGGGTGGGGGGGGTGTCCATGTTTCGCTGGTGTAGAGAAGAGAGGGCATAATTGCGTCTGACAAGACCTCAAGCTTCATGTGGAGCAACAGGCCAGGTATCTTCCACACAGCGTTATGCAGTCAATGAATAATAATATTTCCATTTCTAAAGCATCTTTCACCCGAGTCACAAAGTGCTGATTAGATAATGCCACCTGTTTGATTCATGGTGAGATCTTTGCTGCTAAAATGGAATTGGCCCATAAGCACACTTCCCAGGTTCATAAACTTGTCCACTCCCTCCACAACTGCCCTATTACTCATGTAGAGCTTGAGGGGGTGGAGTATTCGGTGGCATAAAATTATCAAGGCAAGTGCTTGGTTTTGGTGGGACTGATGGTAAAACCTCACCTCTGTGGCATACTCCAAGTTCAACTCCTCAATGGGGTGAGCGGCAATTACTAGATCGGCATAGATAACATGGTTAGCCAATCGGGAGCCATCACTTGACCGCACTCAGTTATCGATAAGTCTCCCATTGTCAGTGTCCGATGAAAATGTCATCGATATATCCATGAAAATCCTCTCAAGCTGTGGTCAAAAAGGATGTTAAATATGTTGGAGTCAGAGGGCATCTCTATCACACCCCAATGTGAGCAGGGAATGGCTCCGACTCCCGACTATGTAGTTTTACCCAACCTTGGCCACCATCATACATGATCCATAATGATTGTGAGCATGGAGTCAGGGATGCCAAAAGCATGAAGAGCAGCTCTTAGTCCTAGATTACTGATGGTATCATAGGCTTTGACCAGATAAAAAAGTAGAGATGCAGGTCCTCTTGGAATTTCCTTTACCTTTGCTGTGACCGCTTGACAGAGGATCAGCGTGCCTGGCAAGATGATGTTGCGTAATCCTTGCCAGGATCTTCCCTGGCCTCACGCTGAGGAGTGAGATGCCCCTGTAGTTATTACAATCAGTGTGGCCCCCACAAGAGCATCCTTCTAATCCTCTGCAACCCTATGTGTTCCAGATGGTTGTAATGATTTCATATAAGGCAGTTTGCAAACAGACACTGCATTCTTTCAACATTTCTCATTGCATATCAGCTTTGCCCAGTGCTTTTTATGGTCTCAGGCTCTTACGTACTTCCTCTACAGATGGCACTTTTACCAGCCACTCACAGAGGGTGGCTACTTCTTCCAATGAGGCACCGCAGCCTCAGAAAGATCACCCCCATATTGTCCCAAGGTGTTAGCCGAGGTGGTTCTCCTCCTCCAAGACCTTACAGAAATGCTTAACGAATCTGTAAACTTGTTCCCGGAGATCGGATCACCAGATCTTCCTTTAAGGAAGGTAATGGGTGTGGCATTGCAAGCCAATCTTCTGATTGTATTTAAAAAAAAAAGTTTGTGGTTACAGACTACTGAGGTAGACTCCATTTGCTCAGCAGCCCCCATGACCACCACCTATTCTTGCAATGTCGCGCAGCTATCTGAACGTTTGATCTCGTCATTCTCGGGCATAAGATGTTGTAGACGGTGGGAGTGGTCCTGCCGCTTTCTCTCGATTAGTTGGAACACCTCCTCCGTGAGCCAGGGTCTCTGAGGAGGTCTAGACTGGTAACCCAGTGCAGCCATTCCAGCTGAATGAGCCACAGTCCCAAACCTTACCCATTTACCCTCGGCCTCAGGGGGAGGGAGGGACAAAGCTAGACCCAACTGTAAACGATGATGGAATTGTACGGATGTAGGTTTTCACGGCTCATGCATGATTGCTCCAAAAGCTACTTTATCAGACTAGCTGCTTCGGTCGTTCCTCTCTCCTTCGCCATGTGCTGCTCTATAACACGCAGCTGCGCTTTAACAAGCTGATGTGCTGCTGTTTAGCATATCAACGTGCTGCTCTCTAACACCGGCGTGCTGCTTTATCACACCTGTGCGCTGCTCTCCACCACACAAGTGTTCTGCTGATATAGTAATACATTGGCTTGTTCTGTTCGTGTGACAAAAACCTTACTAATCTGCTGTTCAGTGGATATGGGCTTGTAACATTTGCTGTTACATGACCTAACACGAAAATACTTTGTTGTGTAATATTAATAATGGTCATAAAAGCCTGATGAAGATGACTGGAAGATGCCCCACCTGTGCTTTCTACGGTGCCAACTTCTGTCAAGTTTTTTTAAGCTCTTGAGAACCACTGAGCTATGTAGTGCTTTTTAATGGTTCTCCAATGGGGAGGGTTAGCCAAGTTGCAACATCTCAGGGCACCAGGAGTAATTTAGTCAGGACAGTGAACCTTGACAGCAGCATGTCTTTGGACTGTAGGATGATAATGGAGTAATGAGCGTAAACTCACATGGATACAAGGAGAGAACAAGCAAACTCCACACATAAAAGGCACCCGAGCCTGGAATCGAACCCGAGACCACCTTGCTGTGAGACTGTCGCACTACGTGTTTTAGCTGCCCAGTGCTCTGCTCGTTGTTTTGAGCGTAGGTACTCTGCCGTCCGTTGCTGTTTCAGCGCGACCACCTCCAACTGCCCAGTAGCATCTGTTTGTAGGTCTTACCCAGAAATATACAAACATTGTTACATGTACAGGACATACGTCTAACACGCGCACACATTCAGCGCCTGTAGAGTAGGGTGCGATGAATAGCTATTTTTATTTACAAGTTTTCTTTCTCTCCATCGGCACTGCATCGCAACATTACTTATTTATGTGCAATATAAAATATGAACCCTTTTGACACCTTCATGAAATATTGACCATTTTGACTGCTGCATTTTAGGGAAGTGGTGAGCGTGTCTATGGAACGAGTGCTGTTGATGAATTTTCAGTCTCTTTGCAGTCGTTGCCATACCTGATGGGACATTGCACGTGTGCAAAATGGTAATCATTCCTTTCTTCTTTTTCCCCAGATAAATGTACCTAAGTTAATTGACAGCCCGGTCATGCAAGTTCGTTTTTCATCTTGACATAAGATTCATTTTCAAGTACGCCTAAAAATACATGGAATTAAGTGTCTGCCAGACAAAATTAATTGTAACGCACATAACTGATTCTGCAAAGACGTCTTTGATGTATGTTTTATGATGACGTGACATGCAGGATGGGCGCGTTTTAGACTTGGCAGCATTCTGTGTGCTCAACTTGACCCATAATTCCAAGCATAGTCTCTTCAATGAAATGCAGCAAAGTGACCATTGATTTCTGCTTAATTTTTTTATTTCAATATTCCAGTGATGTGTCAAGAGCCCTAATACATGTGGTTGATTGTGGCATCTTAAGCCGATTGAGAGGTGGTAAACATTATTGTTGCTCTGCGATATATATATATATACACACACACACCACAATATATATTTGCACTGCAATTCCATATACTGTAAAGTTAATTAAAAAATGAACACACCAGAGGTATTGTAGCACTTGCAAGCATGCGGTTCAATAGTACACATTCTGTGCAGTAAATAATGTTACTCGTTGTGGCGTATTAGCATACATGAGTTGCCCACGTGTCGATTCACTGCTGGGATGGGTTACTTGATCCACAACGTCGCCCTGCTGCAGTGTCTGGTAACTCACTTGAAATACACCTGATCCCATCTAAAATCAGAAGCTAAGGAAAACTGATTTCCCAGGTTCGATTCCTGCATCAAGTGCCATTCTGTATGGAATTTGCTTGTTCTTGTGCCCTTGTGGGTTTTTTCTTGGGTACTGTTTTCCTCCCACAGTCCAAAAACATGCTGTTGCTAATGTGAGTTGGCTTGCTGACTAACTTGACCTACAACGGGTTGGGATCCCATCTTGGATATGTCCTTGGGCTCTGTCTGCCAGGATAGATTCAGGCTTGCTGTGATCCTGTAAAGGATTAAGTCGGGACTGATGAGGAATGAACAAATGTATGTGAATGCGAACTAAACTTATTGCTTCCATTGGTGATCACAATGCATCAACACGATTATATATGAAGTGGTATGTTTTATGACGTAACAGTAAATGTGTACCATTTACCGCACATACAACCTATTACACGTCATGAAGTAATGCATATTACCGTCTAACATAAACAGAGTACATTGTACACCACAATGGACTATAGTATACAGTGGTTGTATTATGGTTTTGCAAAAGCAGCGTTGTAACAATGCAGTCGAGCGATTTTCAAATTCACTAATTATGGAGGCTTTCACAAGGGGCATTAATGGGATGCACAGCCACGTTCGTGCCACGTAACAGCTTCTAATTGGTAAAACTAATAACCCATTACAATTGATAGCACAACAGATGAACACCTCCAGCTGCCACTGACCTTTTCCTGGCTCCGTTGTAAACAAATGCTTTGGCAGAGGATAAATGCATACGTCTCAATTGGCCGTATCACACCCTTAGTGACTAGCAGAGGCAATACCATTGCGACGTGTTCTGCTCGCTCACTACCATGCCACAGTCCATTTGGGAAGGCACAACGTACATATTTCTGTACTAAATGACACCTGCTCAATCTTTCTTATTTCGTTATAGATTTCGGCAGTCGTCCCCCCCCACCCCACTGCAATATATTTACTGTTGCTAGTTAAAAGGCACAGCTCGCTAGCAGGCAGGTAGTCATAAGCTTGAATTCGATATTGCAATTGTCTTCCAAGAGTTTGTGTTTTCTGGGCCAAACGGTTACTGAGCGAATTTGACAAGGACACTTCATTTCATTGGACATGGTGTTATATTTATATCATTAGCTCACCAAGACGAGCCAGATCTAACCATCCAGTCTCATTATTAGGAGAGGCCTCATGATGTGAAGCCAACGTCTTTTTAGATCATTCAACACATTCCTCAATAACACTGTGGCCTTAAAATAACAAATATAAAGTGACGTTCAGCCATTGACCCTTCTTCATAGCACACCATCCTTTGAAGTATTGTTTGGAAATATTATGGTTGTATAAAACGAAGGCTTTCGTCGCTAGTGATAGCCTTATTACAAACCTTTTTGGTTTACGTTACGTAAGAAACAAGTGTCTGAGCCTACCTCCACCACTTTCACCCCAGAAACTTTTACTGTTGCGGGTTTGCTCGCCAACATACCGGTGTGTCTAGGTAGTAGAGAATTGGTATGGTGTTTTCACATGACCAGCTTTACTGTGTAAAAAAAAAAAAAGAGGTTTCACTATTTCTTGCAAATATATAGGTGTTAAGATCTTAAAATACCAAATAGACACCTGTCACAAATTCTTCAGTTTGCAAAAAAAAACACGTGGCAAAATATGCAAACAAAAGTTTATAATGTATCAATAGGCGTTCAAACTGTAAAATTGCCAGAAATGGCAAAACCTATTCTCTCTTTTACATCTGTGTGCTGGCAAAAGTACCCAAAGTTTAAAGTTTACTGTGTTGGGTGGAGGTGGGCTCATGACACATTTTTTACGTGACGTAACTGAAAAGGAATTTAATATGTATAATATTGGAGACAATTCAAATAGGTTTCACCCTGAAAAACAGGAAACGTTGCTTCAGCAATTGGTGTCCGTTGAGTGAAAAAAAAATATGTTCAATGTTGCCAATATCAGCACAGTAGGTTATGGCTATATTATTTGTTTACAGTTCCCGAGCAGTTTCTTAGGCATCCCTCCATCCATTGTGGTTCCACTTATCCGTGCTCGGATCGCAGAGGCAACCAGCTCAGCAAAGCAGCCCAGACGTCACATTTTCCCGAGACATTTACTCCAGCTCTGTGGGCGGGTGGGGGCTGGGGGGGGGGGAAGATTCCAAGGCGTTCCCCAGCCAGCTGGGATATATAATCCCTCCTACGTGTCCTGGATGTGCCCTGGGGTCTCCTCATAGCTGGCCGTGCCCGGCACACCTCCAGAAGGAGGTGCTCAGGAGGCATCCAGATGCCTGAGCCATCTCAGTCGACTCCTCTTAATGAGGAAGAGTAGCGGTTTTCCTCGGAGATCCTTCCGGATCACTGAGCTCTCACCCTATCTCTAAGGCTGAGCCCAGCAAACATATGGAGGAACTCATTTCAGCCGTCTGTATCTGGGACGTTATGACTTTGGTCATTACCTAAATCTCATGACGATAGGCAAAGGTTGGAACGATGACTGAATAGTAAATTTAGAGCTTTGTCTCCCGATTCAGCTCCCTCTTCACCATGATGGTCGAGTACAATGCCTGCGTTATCATAGATGCTATCCCCATCCATCAATTTCATGCTCCGTTTTGCCCTCACTTGTGAATACATCCCCGAGATACTTGAACTCCACTTGGGTCAGCTGCGCACTACCCACTGAGAGGGGGCAAGTCACTTTTTTCCGGGCAAGAACCAGGACCTCAAATTTGGAGGTGCCGATTCATCCCTACCGTCACATTTGGCCATAAACTGTTACAGAGCATACTGGAGATCAGTTTGATGAAGCAAAGAGGACGACATCATCTGCAAAAAGCAGAGATACTGCCCTCATACCCCTAAACTGGATACACTCTAGTCCTTGGCTACACCTTCATATCCTGTCCATGAAAATCACAAACAGAATTGGAGTCAATACTCACTCTTGGGAGAGCCTAAAGCCCACTACAGACAGGCTCGAGTGAATTTCAAGGTTGCAAATACAGCTCACTCGAGTTGTACAAGGAATGAATGGCACACAGTAATAGCCCTGGTACCCTATACATCCGTAGTACCGCTCACATGGTCATACGCCTTTTCCAAGTCCACAAATTACCATGACCTCTCAAAAATCTGAGTGTTCAAAGAGTAAAAATCTGGTACGTTGTTCCACGGCAGGATGGAATCCACATTGTTTCGCCTGAATTCTCGGTTCAATAACGTCTGGGTCCTCCTTTCCAGCACCTTGGCATAGGCTTTCTCAGAGAGGCTGAGCAGTGTGATCCTTCGGTAGTTGGAACACCTGCTGGTCCCCTTTTATGAAAATGGGAACTACCACCCTTGTTTGCCAATCCATTTGGTACTGTTCGACACCTACGCATTATTGAAAAGGCATGTCAGCCATGACGGCCCTGGATGTTGTGGGGCTGTCAGCATTTCTGGGCGGATCACGTCCACTCCTGCACTGTGTAGTTTCTGGACTTCCTCAGTGACTTCCACCAAGCAGATTGACTCAAACCCCCTCTTCCCACAACTGGGCTTTTGCTGCTGCTGCAACTATTGCAGCTGTAGTCCTTCTGGCCTGCCAGTACCGGTCTGCTGAATCAGGAGTCCCCTGTGCCAACCAAGCCCAGAAGGACTCCGTTTTCAGTAGAACAGCATCCCTCAGCACTGGTGTTCACCAGAATGTCCTTTGGTTGCCACCATAAGATTCATCGACCACCTTCTGGCCACAGCTCCGAGCAGCTGCTTCCATGATGGATGCTCTTAAACAGGGTCCATTCGGACTCCGTGTCCTCAAGCTCCTCCGGAATGTGGGAGAAACTATGCTGGTCGTGGGAGCTTAAATCGCTCTGGACAGGGTCCTCCACAGGAAACGCTCACTACACGTTTGGGTTTAACATGTCGGTTCCCCATCGTATCCCACCATCGGATCCAGCCCACCACCAGGTGGTGATCGGTAGACAGCTCAGCTCTGCTCTTCAATTGAGTGTCCAAAACATATGGCCTTAGGTCCGATGAGACAATTACAAAGTGGATCATTGATCTTTGGCTCAAGGCACTCTAGTACCAGGTACACTTATGAGCCTCCTTATGTTTGAACGTGGTGTTTGCTATGGACAGTTCATGACTAGCACAGAAGTCGAACAAGAGAACACCGCTCGGGTTCAGATCAGGCAGGCTATTACTCCTAATCACACCCTTCCTGGTTTCTTCATCATGTCCCACGTGGGCATTGAATTCTTCCCGGGAAAACTATGAAGTCACCAGGTGGAGTTTTTTTTTCTCCCCAGCACCCCACCCACTGTCTCCAAGAAGGTAGTGTACTATGAACTGCGGTTTTGTGTATGCACACAAAACAGAGTCCTCTTCCCGGTGACTGGAAGTCGCATTGAGGTAACACTCTCATTCACCGGGACAAACTCCAATTGAGTGGCACCTAGCTGGGTGTTGATGTATCCGCATCCCCGCCCCTCTCCCCCTGTGCGACTCTGGAGTAGGAGGGGGAGTTCAACCCCTATCAAAGAATTTGGATCCAGTCAACAGTGTGAAGAGATGATTTCAACCATATACTGTCTGTACCTCTCAGTCTCCTGCACAAGCTCCATTTCCTTACCTTCCAGAGAGGTGACTGTTAGGGGGCGGCAGCACGGGACTGGCAACCACAGTGGTACAAACACTCTGTATTAGGACGCCACGCGACAGCAGTGCACGGACAGACGATAGCACGACAGCAGTACGCGGGCGGATGATATCACGGCGGCGGTACGTAGCCAAACCATAACGACGATAACGAAACACACGGACGAACGAGTACGCGACCGGGCGATAGCGCGGCGGCGGTACCCAGACTGCGATAGCGAGACAGCTGTACGCAAGCGCGGAGCAGTACGCGACCGGACGATGTCACGGCGGCTGTACGATAGCGCAAATATAGCGAGACAGCTGTACGCGGGCGCGACGATTGAGCGGAGCAGTACGCGGCCGGACGCTAGCGCGGCAGCAGTACGCGGAGAGTAAGGAAAATGATCCGGCCCCGCTGCTAGGGCGGGAGCCGGTTTATATCGGCGCCGTAACTGCCCTGATTGGGAACCCGTGCACAGGTGAGTGGCCAATTATCCACCTGTGTGCGGGTAAGTGGATTATTAACCAGGTGTCCCAATCAGGGCGGACAGGACCGCCATACATGCCTTACAGGTGACGTTCCACATACCAAGAGCCAGTTTTCGTTGCAAAAGTCTCAGACATCTAGACCCACTCTGCCTGTCTGCTGCTCAAGGGGCATTGCACTGGATCCTTATATTTTGCCTTGCAGGTAGTAGGCCCACAATACACCTTAGTCCTCTCTGTGCTTCTGAAATAAAGAGCGATTGTTTGGGTGTTAAAGCCTTAAAACATTCGAGGAACAGGTGCATTGCACTTCAAGTGGAGTAAATAGAAATAATATAGATATAACTATATAAATAAGGTTTGTCTTTAAGTTCAGTGTTGGGCCAGACTTTTGAGGACCAGGTCTCGGTTTGATTAAAGTATAGCAAAAACGTAACGCAACACAATGTTAACATTGCATGCATCAGCGTTGCGTTATGAAGAAACATTTTAGTATATAGCTTAAAATCAATACTTCCTTTGTAGTCATTTCTTATAGTAACAATAATAAAAAAGGAAACTGACACGTACCAAATGATTTATGCCTCGTGTAATTGATGAAAGACATCTATCCTTTTGACTCAGAGATCGCAGAATCTGACCTCAAAGCTGTCTCGAAATACCAGGCATTCAATCCACTCTGCATATGCGCTGTTTTGCAACCGCACAGCTTAGCAATGAGCTTGATTTAGGGCATCTGAAAGCTTCTGCAGAATACAAGCTGATGTATCACTTTTTCCTAACCACACTTACCACTGATGAGAAATTAAAGGGAAAGGTTGCAACTCAGTGAGCCTAGGCAATTTTGACTGCCTTTTAACGTTGTTCTTAGGGCCATTTATTGCTACCCATATGCATGGGAAAGGTGATGTCCATCTGTCTCCTCCTTTGCTCCCCAATCCATCCGTGGATATCGTGATTTATTTTAATACAAGCGACAAACCACTTGAGAATGTGGGAAAACTTATTTCTCAGTATACAATATAGGTTTTTTTGTGTGAAAGATGAGGTAAAATTGTGAAATAAAGGTTTGAATATCACTGGTTGAATAAATATAGTTTATATAATAATGCGATGCGTACCTTTCTGTGTACAAGAGTGTGTATTAGAGCCTGAGTAAGGGTGGGCTACATGCGTACTTGTAATGCATGTGCGTTTGCTCGTCTGTCTGCACAAATCCCACGGCGAAGCAGAGACTTCGTTGTTAGATTGTGTTGCCAGGTTGTTGTGTTTGCTGCCACATTTCATGCATGGTTCGTCGATCGGGTGGTCACTTGTTGTGGAGGTGAAAAGCGTGGGTACTCCCACCTTTTCCAGAATACCTGAGCAGTGCAGATGAGTAGGTCATATACCCTCTACAGCTGAGGTTATGAACTTTTTGCACCAAATGGCTCACGTGACCCACATCGGTATGGTCACCACGGACCACTAGGTGGCGTTCGTGGCACGCTCATGGATTGAGTATGGTTGCTCGAGTGAAAGTACTCTAGAACTCCCACTAGTGGGAGTGCTTCTACCTTCAGTGTCGAGGGAAGGTTATTGCAGGGTTTTACCTTTATGGATAATATTTGTGCAGTTATGTGATGACTCCCAAACTCTGGTTCCAGACCTTCGAGCAGCCCTCGTTTTTGGTGTTAAACAATAGATTGAAAAATAGAGATAAAGTTTAACAGTTTTTGGCAATAATACAAGTGTTAAGATCGTGCAACATCAAATAAACCTCTTTCATAGGGTGCTCATAGTTAGATTTAAATATCTATAGCATCTCCTTGGAAATCATGGAAAGTGAATGCACAAGTGATATGATTAGGCAAGACTCGATTTCACTCAACTTGCTTTCTTACAAGTATGTATTGGATTTAATCTCTGAGCTGTTCAGTTGATGAAGGATTTGCTGTTTCTCCTGCCAATAGTAAGACTTCAAAGCTGATGTGAACTACACTGCACAGTAATTACTATGTCTTTTAACAATGGGAGATGCGGTGCAATGACCAACGTCCAGACAGAATATAATCCGCACAAAGAGTACCTCGTTTATAATTGTCACCAATTAGAATGTTCATCAGTTAAATGTGTTATGACGATTCCTTTCCAAAGCTGTTCTTTCTATGGAAAGTAATCATCATCCATCTACCTATGGAAACCTGCATCAGTGTGTATTTTGTTGGAGATGCAACACCAGCACAAATTAGGTATTAAGATGAATGGATTTTGAAACAGGATATTGGTAGTGCTGCTATGACAAAGGCAGCAATTGTGTGTGCCTTCAAACTCAATAATTTATCCCAATTTTCCATCTGTGATTTGAGTGGTATACTAAACCGGGTGACCTGAGTGTGACCATGGCTTATATCATATTCAAGTGATATCTGAACAGGCTCCAGGCCATCCCTTCACCAACCCCGCTGACCAGTATGCTGAAGCATGGTGACTCAGCGTGGAGAGGCCTTCATCCAGCAGTGGATTTACAGCATGCCCACACTTGTACACTGTATGTGTGCCAGACAGAAGCTTGTACCTTGTATGCATATTTAAGAAAGCATGTCAGAATTGCAACCGTACTGTGATTATAGTATCTTTTTATTTTCTGCACGATAAATAATTGATCACAACGCTTAATTTGTTCATTGCACCATATTCAGAGCAAATAAATATTTCTTTAGACAAAAAAGACAACCCTATTATTAGGCCTTTCCAACAGAGTCAAGTGTTGACTGCATCCATGGTTTTATTGGTTTTAAATTGTCTGTCAGCACGATTACAAAAGTCAGCATGAACTCACTGGAAAATTCCGTTGGCTACACCCGGTGTGAATAATTTGCGGTGAACCCGGCGCGTGCTCAGGCATCCGAAGCTTAGCAACAAATGAATGTGGGCATTTACAGATTGAGGAGCAGTGACAACCGATTTGGCCGTGTGCTCAGAATCCGCGATAAATCGACGCCACATATCTCACTGGACCCAATTCATGGGAGTGTGTAATTGTGTTGTTAGCTGTACGGAAGTCTATGGCGGTCTGCAGCTGACTAGACCATGTCTATGCTGACCGCGAGATAAAAGATAGATGATAGATGGTGTGTATTATTACAGCATAAAAAAACTGAGCTTGCAAGTTCTGAATGTGGGATTCCTGCAATGTAATAAACGTTGAACTGACCAACGCAACAACAGATGACATTGATGTGATCAGCCCAAGGCCGAGAGGACAGCCTACATCTTCTTTGCGAGATCTTTTGCAGCATTGTCGTGAGATGACCAGGGTAATAGTTAAATGAAATAAATAATTAATAACTCTGAGAAATATGATAGAAAATATGCGCCATATAGTGGGCTGACTGCGACGTCACAAACACTGCAAAGCAATAACAGGCTAGGAAATGATCGGTGACCTGACGCATGCCGAGCCCTATTCTATAAATGTTTTATTTAAGTGATTCCAATTCCAATTTACCAGATGGAATGGGTGTGCCGTATGTACTGAAGTCAGCACGTTCAACCCACTGATGGCCAAGATTGATCAATCAAGCTCGGTCTGTCTCATGGGTGAACATACGCATTCCACGGTGTTACATGCGCGCTCTGCTTTCTTTGGAGGTGACATTTGAAAGTGATCTGCTGATGGAGGGTACGATTGTGTGCAGGCCTCACGATGTGACATCATGACCACTGTCTGCTCCACAGGATAGGTTCCACAGGATTGTAAGGATGCCCTGGTGGTCTTCATTTTAGGATGCCCTGGTAATAGCTGATTGCAGCTATCACCAGGACATCTCCAGCCTCAGTGTTCTGGGAAAGATCCTAGCAAGGATTATTCATAAGACATGCTGAGGAAAGACTTGCAAAGCCCAAATATGGTTTCAGATTGGGGCAGTCCTGTATAAACACTATCTGTTATAACAGAGGTGTAGTGAATTTCAAATAAGACACACATCTCTGCTTCGTTGACTGGGCAGTGGAGGTCTTGCTCCGAATTCGTTAAGTAACATTGTCATTAGCTGCATAATACTGCGTGGGAGTACCTGTTCTATCGCTCCGCGTTTTATTGGCCACCGTTATGCCATCCTTTTTCTACGCTGGTGAAATATGGACCCCTTTGACCAAACATCTGCTGGTTTGAATCATTTAAGGTACCGTGCCTGCACTTCGTTTCCGCAGCTTCAAACGTGATTTGCTGTTATAGCGCTCGGCCAAAGATAGCCTGGCGCTGTATGGAACCAATTATGACCAAATTTGAGAAGAATACATTGATGACAACTACAATTTTAGTGGTTCTAATGATTACGATGAGTGAAGATGAGGATGGTTCCATCTTATCTCTACAATTTTGGGTTCAAGCCATCCATCCATTTTCTACACCGCTTGTCCGAGTGAGGGTCGCGGTGACAGCAGTCCAAGGAGAGTGGACCAGACATCCCTTTCCTCAGCAATAGATTCCAGCTCTTGGGGGATTCCCAGGCATTCCCAGGCCAGCAAAAGGATGTAATTGTTAGGACTCGGCAACGCGACGAAAGGGGGGACCCACTTGTGCGGCGTCGACAGTAGGAGACAGGCGACCACAGTGGTACAAACTCTTTATGTATTAGTTACGCCACGCGACGGTAGTGCGCAGACAGACGACAGCACGACAACAGTACGCGGGCGAACAGTACGCGGACCAGTACGCAGCCGGGCGATGGCGGGGCGTCGGTACATGGACAAATAATAACGCGACGATAACAAAATACACGGACGGAAAGGAAAAGTGGAGTGATGCGCGACCGGACGATAGCTAGGCGGCGATACGCGAACTGACGAAATGCGGAGCAGCGCGTGGCCAGATGCTAGCGCGGCGGCGGTACGCGGACGAGGCGGCGGCGGCGGTCGAGGTGGTGGCAAAGGCGGCGGCAGCGGCGGCGGCTGAGGCGGCGGCGGCAGAGGACGATAGCGCGACGCGGACGAACGATAGTGCGACGCGGTATGCGAAGAGAAAGGAAAGGAAATGATCCGGCCCCGCTACCAGCGCGGAAGCCGGTTTATATAGGAGGCACAACTGCCCTGATTGGGAACCCGTGCACAGGTGAGTAGCCAGTTATCCACCTGTGCACGGGTAAGTGGATTATTAACCAGGTGTCCCAAGCAGGGCGAGCTGGACCACCATGCATGCCTTACAGCACCCCCCCCCACTAAGGGACGGCTCCTGGTGGACCTCTGGGGGCGGTCCAGGTGTTAGGTGTAGATGAGTTCTGGACCCAGGCTGTCCTGTGCTGGCAGCCAGGACAGCACTTCGAGCCCACACCCCACCCAGTCCACCAGGTGCTGAAGGCGACCCCGCCCTCCAGCGAACGTTCAGCACCGCGCTGCCTGGATAGGCCGGCTCGCCCCCTGTTGGACGGGAGGGTGATGCAGTCCCGTGGGCTTGGTCGTGGGGAGCCAGGTAGAGAGAGATGTACGCTGGGCTGCCGTCTCTGTCGCCCGCGTGGGTCCTTGATAGACCGGATCACTCTGTTAGCGACAGAATGGGGGACCGGCCTCGCAACGAGGGGTGGGACCCACTTGTGCGGTGTCGACAGTAATAGACAGGCAACCCTACCAGCGATACAAACAGTCTCTGTAGTAGAAAAAGCGATGCAGTGGCGACACCCCCACTGCACCGGTGTGAAGCTGCAGGGGTTCCGCCACCGGGGCGGGGCTGGTTGAGAGAGATGTACACCGGGCGGCCGACTGTCGCCCGCGTGGGTCCATGTGCGCCGGATTATTCTGTTAGGGCTCGGCAACGCGGCGAAAGGGAGGACCCACTTGTGTGGCGTCGACAGTAGGAGACAGGCGACCACAGTGGTACAAACTCTCTCTGTATTAGTTACGCCATACGACGGCAGTGCGCAGACAGACGACAGCGTGACAACAGTACGCGGGCGAACAGTACGCGGACCAGTACGCAGCTGGGCGATGGCGGGGCGGCGGTACATGGACAAATAATAACGCGATGATAACAAAATACACGGACGGAAAGGAAACGCGGAGCAATGCGCGACTGGACAAAAGCGAGGCGGCGATACGCGGAATGACGAAACGCGGAGCAGTGCGCAGCCGGACGCTAGCGCGGTGGTGGTATGCGGTCGAGGTGGCAGCGGCGGTTGAGGCGGCGGCGGCAGAGGACAATAGCGCGACGCGGACGAACGATAGCGCGACGCGGTACGCCAAGAGAAAGGAAAGGAAATGATCCGGCCCCACTACCAGCGCGGAAGCCGGTTCATATAGGCGGTGCAACTGCCCTGATTGGGAACTCGTGCACAGGTGAGTGGCCAATTATCCACCTGTGCGCGGGTAAGTGTTTTATTAACCAGGTGTCCCAATCAGGCAAGCTGGACCGCCATGCATGCCTTACAGTAATCCCTCCAGCGTGTCCTGGGTCAGCCTCTAGGTCTCCGCCCATTGGGCCGTGCCTGGTAGACTTCCCAGGGGAGCCTTCCAGGGGGCATCCTTACCAGATGCCCAAACCACCTCAACTGGTTCCTCTCAATCCAGAGGAGCAGCAACTCTACTCTGAGGTTCTCCCAGATTTCTGTGCTCCTCACCTTGTCATGGAGAGTGTGCTCAGCAACCCTGCAGAGAAACCTAATTTCTGCCACTTATATCCACGATGTCGTTCTTTCGGTCATTACCCAAAGTTCATGACCAGAGGTGAGGATAGGGACATAGATTGACGGATTGGTACAGTGCCTGCATTCCTGTAGACGCTGCTGCAATCCGCTGGCCAACCTCACGTTCCCATTTTCTATTACTCATGAACAAGGCCCCCAGATATTTAAACTTCTCCACTAAGGGCAACTGCTCTCCCATTACCTGAAGAGGGCAACCCACTCTTTTCCGTGAGAGAACCATGGCCACAGATTTGGAGGTTCTGACTCTCATCCCGCCACTTCACCCTCAGCCTTGAAACACTCAAGTGCCCGTCGGAGATCACAATCCGATGAGGCGAGAAGAACAACGTCATCTGCAAATGGCAGCGATGCCACCTCCATGCCCCCAAACTGGACACTCTCCATACCCCGGCTGCGCCTTGAGATCCTGGCCATGAAAATCACGAATAGGAGCGGAGACAAGACACACCCTTGGCGGAGACCAACGGCCACATTCAACGGATTCGACTTCATGCTAAGAATACGGACACAACTCTCTCTCTTGGAATAGAGAGACCGGATTGCTCTCAAAAGAAACACCAGCACACCATACTCCCGCAGCACCTTCCACAGTAAATCTCGGGGCACACGGTCATAGGCTTTCTCCAGATCGACAAAACAAATGTTGACTGGGTTAGCAAATTCCCATGATAACTCAGTATTCTGTGAGAGCGAAAAAAGCTGGTCTATGGTTCCACGGCCAAGACGGAAACTGCATTGTTCCTCCTGAATCTGTGGTTCGACTAATGGTCGAAGTCCCCTCTCCAGAACCCTGGCATAGGCTTTACCTGGGATGCAAAGGAGTGTGATCCTTCTCTATTTGGAGCACACTCTTACGTTCCCTTTCTTAAAGATAGGGACCACCACCCCAGTTTGCCAATCCAGAGGTACGGAACCCACTTTCCACGCAACATTGAAGAGGCGCGCTAACCACGACACCCCAACATTGTCCAGTGCTTTCAATATCTCCAGATGAATCTCATCCACGCCTGCAGCCTCACCATTCCGGAGGTCATTGACCGCCGTAGTTTCTTTATCCACAATAATGGACCCGACCCCACCGCAGGTTTCCAGCACTGCCTCCTGGAAGGAGGGCATGTCCACCGGGTTAAGGAGTTCTTCAAAGTGTTCCTTCCACCTTCCAACTATTTTCTCAGTAGAGAACAGTGTTTCCCCTCCCTTACTGAAAACGGTTTGGGCGACGTCCCATCGACCCCTCCTAAGGTGCCGGATGGTTTACCAGAACATCTTTGAAGCCGTCAAAAAGTCATTTTCCATGGCCTCTCCGAACTCCTCCCATGCCTGAGTTTTTGCCTCAGCAACTGCTTTAGCTGCTCCCCTCTTGACCAGTCGATACCTCTCAGTCGAATCAGGAGAGCGATTCACAAGCATTGCTCGGAAGGCTTCCTCCTTCGACTTGACGACTTCCTTCATCGATGGTTGTTTCACCATTTTGGAAAGGGAAGTGGCGAATTGGATGCGTTTTCTTTTTTGTGTGGAATGATTTTTTTTTCTGATATTGTATGAAAGGGGCCATTATACTCTGTCCAATGTGGCGTCGTTATGGCCGAAATTGCTGCACGAGTCCAAGAATGCGCGTATGAGAACCGAGAATATTTTAAATGTTGCATTCCATATTGTGGTCTGATTGCTGCGGACACAAGTGGCATTGAAAGAGAGAAATTACGTTACTGTGAAGTGAGCGAGTTGGATGAGTGAGAGCGAGGCAGGGTAAAGAACTCAGAAGAATGGTGCCTCACTGCTTCTTCCTGAAGGTGAAAATTACATTTATTTGATTATATCTAAGTTGAAAACCATTAGTTTGCGGTGCTAGTTCTAGAGTCCCGTAAATCCCCTGGTATTGTTACATGGCCAGATATTATTTATTGAGCAGATCGATTGCTATTATTGGCATAATTTAGCTGTGTACAATGTTAATAAAATTTGAGCACTAGTTCTATTATAACTACCATTGCACATTGCTATGTACCTGTTATAAAAATATTTTAAGTGAACCTTGTAATTTGCTTTCATTCTTTTACATGGTTATAACTCCAATGTTTGATGATGCTTCAGGTAGCATCAACATTTCCTTTACTTTTCCTCTTTTCCTGGTATCTTAAGAGA
Source organism: Mordacia mordax (assembly GCA_036362905.1). Lineage (NCBI taxonomy): Eukaryota > Metazoa > Chordata > Hyperoartia > Petromyzontiformes > Petromyzontidae > Mordacia > Mordacia mordax. The sequence goes on from JAZEWT010000011.1 coordinate 21,855,573, forward strand.
AATTTGTCTGTGAGTCTGAACAGCAAATGTTATCTGCTTCTCATTAGCGGTCATTATTGTTATAGCCTCGTGTGGAATCTCGACACCATCTGCCCAGAGAGAAACGTTTTTCTTAAACCTCCCTCAACCTTTTCACCTGAAGATAGGTGGCAATAATTTGTATTATCCCGCTCAATGCAAGAAGCGTATTAACGGTTATACCTTTAATAGTACTGTTTATTTTTGCCTGCTTAGCATTTGCAGCCTTTGCATGTGTGCTCAGCAGCGATAATACAAATATAGTCCTCGACCCAGAATGCACAAGTTTCTGTCGGAACAAATATTCCATGTTCCGATGAATGCAGAGCAGGAGTATATGCTAGTAAGAGCAATGTATCAGGGATGATGACGATGGAGGCATGTCCCCAAGGCAGCTTTACATCACTGTTGGATGTTAAATTGAGATATTAATCAATTATTTGAATAGCTTATCTGTATGCATGTGTGCATGCATTCTTGTCCGTAAAACTCCTCGATTGCTATAGCGATTTTTTTGAATGTGGTAGCATTTGAAAATGCATCAATATGTTGTTGTTTTACATGTTAGACATGTACATAATAGTTGTAAACTTGTAATTAAGCAGTTTCCGGAATGATGTGAGTGACTCCGTCGTTCTGATTTATATCGGGTTGTCATTCCCCCATGACGAGGCCAGTGCAGTGAAGCAGCGAGCCTTGGAAATCAGAGACCAAAAGTGTGGTGCGACCAGACGACCATAAGCTGCTGAACGGAGGGAGCGAGAGGGGATGTAGGTGGTAGTGCAGAGGTAAGAGGGAGTGGATAGGTGACGACAACGATGAGTAAGAACCAAGATTTTGAATTTGATGCGGTGCAGCCACTGGCAAACAGTGTAGAGAGTGAACCAGAGGAGTTGAATAAGAAAAGCGAGACAGAAAAAAGAATAGACGAGAAGCGGAATTTTTGATAAGTTGACGTAGACGGATAGCATGTATGGGCAGACTAGCTAGGAGGAGAGCTGCAGTAGTCCAGGGCGGATAGAACCTAAGCTTGGAACAGGAGTTGAGTGGATTCTACGGTAAGAAACGGACGGATTTTGTGGATGTTGAATAAGTGAAATCGGCGTGTACAAGATAGATTGGAGATTTATAGATAATATGAAACATACAAATCCAGGGTGACACCTAGGCTCCGAACAGAGGCAAAGGAAGAAATAGCTGTTGAACCCATGGAGATGGAAAAGGTGAGATCAGGTGAAAGGGGTAAAGAAGATGCAATATACATCTGTTTTTGAAAGGTTCAATTGTCGATGGTGCTCACACATCCACGATGAAATGGCTGAGACAGAGAAATATGGGAAGATATGTCAGTAGAAGATGAAGGGAATGAAAGATAGAGCTAGCTGGGTATCGTCGGCGTATAGTGATAAGAAAAGCTGAACGAAGTGATCAATGGGCAGAGAGAACGCATAAACACAGAGTAGAGCAGAGGGCCAAGTATCGAACCTTGCACGCCACCAGTGAGTACAGTTTGAGAAGAAGATGTTGAGCCATGTCAGGACACCAGATAAATGCCATTAGTGGGATAGGAAGAGAACCAAGCTAGTGCAGTGTCACCGATACCCTAATATGGCAAAATATGCAGAAGAATAAAGTGGTTTACAGTGTCAAAGGTGGAAGGCAGATCAAAAAGAATCAGAACATGTGGACAGAGAAGTGGCACGAGCTGGCTGTTGAGCATTCTTGATGGAAAGAAGAGCAGTTTCAGTTCATGTCTCCTGGACGAAAACCTGACTGGAGGGGGTCGAGAAAACTTGATGTTTGATAGTGAATGACACTTCCATGGTTTTAGAGATAAAAGGAAGTAGGAATTGCAATAATTGCACTTCTCGACTGCTTTTCACCCGAGGGTCACAAAGCACTGCACAGAGCTGTGGAGACTTCGGCATGTCAACAACAACAACGACATAAGAACAGCAACAATAACGTTTTTATTTGGGTTTTTTTGTTACAAATCTAAGCTGTGGAGAGAACTGCATATCAATAACAACAACAACATCAGGACAGTTCAACTGAAAGTAATAATGGCAATCATTTATAGAAGGACATAAAGTAAGTGTTGAAAAATAATTGTTCAGTAACCAAGGAATGGAATAAATGTTCCCAAGCAGGCATAACTCGGCAGCGAGTTATCATCCCGGCACGACAACAGTGAGCTGCATTAAAAGTCCTAGCCAGAGAACAACAGAATCATGGGCGATAGTGATCTTGGATGGGTCGAGAGTAGTTTTTTTAAGAATGGCAATGATGTACTGATGTAAGTTTTCACGGCTTCCTGCATGATGTTGGCTTCTTCAAGCTGCTAAAAAAAGAGATCAGATAGAAGCAATCATCAATGGGAATGATACTTGCATGTGTAAAAGTGGAAGGGAAAATTCCAGTAAGTAAAGAGGTCCTAAGAACATGGAAAATGAAAGGAAGAATGGCATCAGCTGATGCGTGGAATAAGTGAGAGGAGATTGGATATTGGATGCGTGAGGTGGGTTTGTGATGCTGAATCACTGCCAAGAGATCAATGTCAGAAGTAGGCGTGAAGGATGTAAGGAAGAGTTCAGTACTGGAAGGTGCTGAAGTGCTGGATGGGGGAGCCAGTGAACATGGGGGGAATTGTGGAACTGCTTTTGTGTAATAATAATAATTTCACTTCCAGAGCGCTTTTCACCCAAGGGTCACAAAGCACTGCACAGCTGTGGAGAGGACAGCATGTCAGAAACAACGACACATAATGGCAAATTGACAACAATAACATTTTTTTTTGTTACAAATCTAAGCTCTGGAGAGAGGAGAAGACATAGAACAGTTTCCGAGGATTGGATAATAGGTTGAAAGTATAATTTTTGAGGCGATAGAAGACAGGATGAAAGGGCAAAAACGAGCGAGTGGTACTGATTTAATGCTGATAGAGGCTTTGTTCCTTTACATTTTTGTCGTTAGAGCAAAGCTCAGACCTGGAACACCGTTAGATTGATGAAAGCCATGGCTGGGGCAAGAATGAATGATCTGGTCGGGAAACTAATGAGCAGAGATAATCCAGGGTAGAAAAGAGAGTCAATAATGGTGATGGTGGCACTGGTTATTCGGAAAATAAGGCGATTGGTGGACGTTGCCTCATTGCAGTTATAGTGCAGGTAAAAGTAGTAAAAGTTCTCAAGTTTTTTTTTTTGAAAGATGCAGTGTCAGTGGTTGGTATGGGACGAGATGGAAATAAGAGAGAAAAATAAATGATAATGATCAGACATGTCAAGGGGTATAACATAGAAAAAGGAGAGCAATCTCTGGTGAAAATGAGGTGAAAGGTATGACCAGCTTTGTGGGTGTGAAAAGTGTTGGTCCAAAGAAAACAGAATGACTGCAAAAGGGATAGAAAATTAACAGATTAGGGTGAGTTGGAAATGTGAATATTAGTCACCCAGCAAGACCGCTGGATGGTATCGGAGATTATTGCAGAAAGTTGGAAATCAAGTTCTTTTATGAAATCTGAAAGGGGTTCATGAGGGTGATATATTACAACCAAGATGTGATGACAGGGAAAAGGAACCTCGATATCGTGCAATTCAAAAGTGTTAACCGAAATTAAGGAGAGTGCAGATGAAACCTAAAAGACCCAGGAAGGATGAGCTAAGATACCAATCCCACCTCGACATTCGGTTGGACGTCCAGTTTCACGTGGAGAGCAGGACAGGATCTAAAAAGTAGAGAAGAGAGAATAGCCAGTGTCGCAGTATTATGACACCGACACCATTTAAAAAATACTATTGACGTGATCATTGAGCTTAACGCCAGGCAGCGGTGGTTATGCATGTGGCGTGTAATTTGTTGTGATCCATCAAGACAAGGGTTGATGGATCACAACAAATATCCTGAAATTTCTTTCCCGTGGGTGTCCAGGTACCGTACACTTGCTCGTCTGGAGAAGGCAGTACGGCAAGTGGTCTAATTGCTTTCTGTATGGTGATAGAATATCGTCCCTTTCCACACTCGGGTTGTTTCTGGATGCTCTGGTTGCTTTTCACGTGTCTAAATACTCAGTAGGCGAGTCCGGTTTAAGTGGTATATTGTACCCATATACGTTTTCATGGCTTGAAGAATGATGAATGCTTCCAAAATCTGCTCTTTTGGGATAGCCGCGTTGATCACTCTATGCAGCCCATAGGCTCGTAATTACCAACACACTGTTCTGTCATTGGCACATCCATCATACATCATGGATGCATGCGTGGTCCAAGCAAGAACATATATTGGACTATATAGTGGTGGAATAGCAGATGCGGGCCCATGTTTTTGATGCCAGGACTTACTGTGGAACTGGTATTCCCTCTTACCATTCTCTTGTCATCTCTAAGATGCTCTTGCTATTTTTCCACTGCAGGGGTGGGTGACTACCTAAGACCCCACTGAAACCCACAGAGGCCTCTTGACAGCTAGGTCATGAAAGCTACAAGTGAAAATTCCATCATTATGATTGCTTCCAAAAGCTGCTCTTTCGGGATAGCCGTGTCGATTGCTCCTCTCTTCTTCGTGACGTTTCACCTTCCAGGTTGGAGGCATCCTCAGGCGTTATGTTTGTGAATCATGTGGAGACTGCTGTTTATATGTCAAGTCACTCTCTTCTACTGCGTCACTCCCTTCCAAGGACAATGGAAGGGGGAGGGTACATTTGAAAGGTCTCCATTGTTTTGCTCGTATATTAAAATTCAAATTAACTTTATCTAGTCTTGCCCTTGATTTGCCATCTAATTTGTATTTCATGAATGCCTGCCCAGTTATTTAAGTCTGTGGTGGGTGAGAGAACCATGACAGCAAAGCCATGAAAATTAGGAAGATACCAGGACCCGCGCTTTCCTGACATATGAAAGGCACCACCGACAAAATCAGTAAATATCTTGGAAAATACAATTTGTATGTCTGTCTCTACTACCGCATCACCTCCTACTCGCCGCTAACAAAGAACCCGTGACACAGCCATGCAGATGAGGTTCAGCACATTTCCACACAACCTCGATGTGAATATCTCTTTAGCACATATCTCGAGCAATGTGCATCTAACCATGAAAACCTACATCAATACACAACTTTTATGCATGATAGAGAAACGTTTCTATGAGCTTGGATATTTCATAAGTATACTATGTTTTTATTCTCTTCATTAGAGCATCACTTATTGTTCTGGCTTGCTGGTATATTTATCTTATTTACTGAATATGACGTAGGGTCTGTAACATTAGAAGTGCTGTGAGCTTTTCGTTTTGTTATGTTTACAGAGATCTTGCGAATATACTTAAATTAAACGTAAAAACGTACAGGTCTCATATTTCACTGTGCTCCATTGCATTGGTATGAAGTCTGCAGCTTCATTCGAATTCAGACTCAATGAGGTTGCATTGACTGACTCGTTGTCTCAGATAACTAACGCACGTTCACAAGGCCTGTAACTTGTGCGATGAGTCTAAACTGGTACCCCAGGCATGGCTGGTAATGATACACTTTGCTCTTCAGCGATTAATGTAAAGTCAGCATTTTGTTCATGCACATCTGGAGGAATCTGTTGCTACCATACAGTCGTGAGGAGTTGCTTGAGCATACTTTATCGTGCGGTTTGCTGAAGTTTTGGCAGCACGGTGTGGTTGGCATGAGCCGTGGTGCATGGCATTGAATTGGACCAATGATTTCCCCTCTTTGCAGCCTCGTTCCTGGGAGTGTCTGGCACGCGAGTCCTGGTATTGTGGCAATGTTTGCACACTCGATTTTAATGCCACCTTGAAGTGTGGTCGAACAATCTCAATGACTGATAGAGCATGGAGAGGCCTTCTTCCAGCAGTGGGTTTTATTTTTCATATTTTATTAACATTTCCAGTAGTGTTTTAACAAAAATATAAACATTATTATTGTAAAATTAGTCGCAACAAACATGTACAATGTACAATATTTTTCTCATTTCAGGTAATAATGTTTTTGTCCGAGGTCCCGGGTTCGAATCTCTAGGCTCGGGTGCCTTTCTGTGTGGAGTTTGCATGCTCTCCCCGTGTCCGCGTGGGTTTTCGCCGGGCACTCCAGTTTCCTCCCACAGTCCAAAAGCATGCTGCTGCATAGGTTAATTGGCTCGCAGGCTAAATTGCCCCGCAGTGCTCGGCGATGGACTGGCGTCCCATCGTCGGTATATCCTTGCCTTGCGCCCTGTGTCTGCCGGGATAGGCTCCGGCTCACCGTGACCCTGTATAGGACTAAGCGGTTTCAGACAATGAGATGAGAGATGTTTTTGTCCTTCTCATGGCAGAACGCCATATTCACTGCGCATCACTAATGTATTTTTCTTCGGTTTCATTTTCTGATTTGAAATTGTCCTCAGAATGTATGTTGTGGTCAGTCACACTATACATTGAGACCGATATTATTATCGAGTACTTACAAACCTGTGGGTGCCTCCTGGGAGGCTGAGAACAACTTAAATGTCAGCATTGGACTTTGCACTTGTTTTGCACAATAATACTTTGAAGTGCACTGCTTGTAAGATTCCCATTTGTGCAGGAGGTGAGACATGAAAAATCAAACCTACCCCCTACCCCCCTTCTCCCGATGGTGTATTTCAATGCGTCTGCTCGCAAGCCGCCTCAGTAGTCCATTGCGATGTGGTTCCACAATTGGTGGTAGCTTGCCCTTGAAAATGGCGAAGTCATAAACTTCAAAGGTCAGCGCTTCTTCCTGCATTTAGTTAGGGGTTCTGAAAATCGGGCATAGCTATAAGGTCTGTGTGCTGTAGTGAGATATTCCCTCTGTGAACATTTGACAATTTGCCTGCAGGCTCTTGTGTGTGTATGAGTGTGACTGCTGCTGCAAGGCAGGAAGCACTATATCTCTGCATTATATTCTATACAACTGTAATAATCTAGAAGCATTGCTGTGCGAAATGATCTTCAGAATGTTCTGCGATACGAATATGTTTCAACATCATGGGTGAACTTTAAAATTTTACAAATCCAGCAATTTGCGATCAAATAATCCCGAATCCCTGTAATCTGTGCCACATGGTGGCAGATTGAAAACGCTTCACAAAACCCAATTCGAAATCTATAGAAGTGAGCCCTGCTAACGCAGAGCTGCAGAGTGGAGCCGCAGGGAAATGCGGAGGTGAGGTTTTTATTTATTTTAATTTTACAATCTACTCTTTTTTGGTTTAGGTCGCAGACAGGGCATGGCGATCTCGATACAACAAGAATATCGACGCTCACAAAAAACGCTGGGTGCTTGAAACTCCAAAAGTTGGCACAGTGGGGAGCACATGGTGTGCATTTTCCAGTCATCTCAGTCAGTCAACCCATGGAACCTAGGTTCCTCCCTGTCAGAAGCGAGCCTTCAAATTTATTAAGGTGCACCTATCCTCGGACTGGCATGTGTGTGGTGATACCACCACCGTTTAATAGTGTGCCAACGGCTGTCGCTGCTGCTGTTGCTGCATGCACTTTACCACTGTCACGACCCCCCGTCCCGCCGCGGGTTGCGCCACGCAGGGGTGGTGGCGCTCACCTGGCTGCTCAACCGCTTCCGCATGGTTCCGCTGGGCCCCATCGAGCAGGCGGTGATGTCATACGGTGGCCTCCGCGGTGCCGTCGCCTTCGCGCTCGTCGCGCTGCTCGACGAGGGCCGCGTGCCTGAGAAGCGGCTCTTCGTCAGCGCCACCATCATCGTCGTCTTCTTCACCGTCATCGTGCAGGCAAGAAGATGAGGCCTGGCTTCGTTTCAGTCACTAGCTGTCTGGTACCCGCTTAGTTCTCTGCAGGTTTGGGCTGTGAGCTGGAGCCTATCATGGCAAATGTGGGGCACAAGGCAGGGCTGTGCCCCACATTGGGCGCCACTCCATCATGGTGCACCGGGGGTGATTCGGTCAACAGGCCAATTAACCCGGGCAGCAACAGCAGCGTGTGTTTTGAATGTGGGAGGAAACTGAATTACCAGGTGAAAACCCACACAGGCACGGGGAAAACATTCCACACAAAAACTATGCACTTGAGTCGGGGATTGAACCTGGGTCCATAATGTTGTGAGGCAGTAGCGCCACTAACTGCGCAACTGTGCTACCCCAGAGGCAGTTTTATTTTTGTCACTTCTCTCAAGTGGATTAAGAAGATACATGCTTCAATGGATTTTATTTTACCATGTCTCATCAGTAGAGTTTGGACTCTTGCCTGGATTTAACGTTTCCGGTTCTCATCAGTAGAGTTTGGACTCATTCGAGTGCGTGTTATTCACCATGTGCTGCTGCCAAATGTTGCTCACTGCTTATTTACAAATGTAATGACTTGAAGTAAGAAAAAATTGTCATCACTGGTATTGAAGTTGTGTTTTGTTTTTATCAAACAAACATTTCTAAGTTGTAATATAACAATATTTCAAATCATCTCTAGTTATTATGCGTTTGACATGAGAATTGATATCAACACACCTTTGTGTGCTAATGTATTATTATATGCCACATTTATCAAGCTTTGTAAGTCCATCCATCCATCCATCTTCTTCCGCTTATCCGGTGCCGGGTCGCGGGGGCAGCAGTCTAAGTAGCGATGCCCAGACTTCCTTCACCCTAGACACTTCCTCCAGCTCTTCCGGGGGGACCCCGAGGCATTCCCAGGCCAGCTGAGAGACATCGTCTCTCCAGCGTGTCCTGGGTCTTCCCCGGGGCCTCCTCCCGGTGGGACATGCCTGGAACACCTCCCTAGGGAGGCGTCCAGGGGGCATCCGAATCAGATGCCTTGTAAGTCGAATTTTTTTAATTTCTAAAATGCTTTTACGAGCATATTTTTCTCTGTTTATATCAAGAGACGTTCTGATTATTTTATTATCCATAAACTTATATGGTGGCATGCAGCGAGATTGTGTTTTTCGACAGTGTGGAGGTGTAAGATACTGTAATCCCACTGGAATGTAGGAGGCACAGCAGTATGTGAGAGCCTCGTGCCATGCCTGCGCTTGTATCTTTACATTCTCATTAACACCACCCTTGACTCCCACCTCATCCACAGTTATGTCGCTGTTTGCTTTTTGAATGACGTGGATGCAATTTAGTGCAAGCATTTGGCATGTGACGGTGTACCTACCGTGGGATGGATTTTGCAAATTTACCAATAACGGATCCAGGTTTTTGCGGCTTGATTCACGATGATTGATGATTGCTTCGAAAAGCTGCTCTCTTGGGACAGCCGCGTCGATCGCTCCCTCTCCCCCCATTGCGACGTTTCGCCTCACATGTTAGAGGTATCCTCAGGCGCTTTGTGCGTGTGTCGTGTGTGACTCCTATTTATATGTAGGTACTATGTATTTCTTTTGTCTCGTCTATAGAGTTGCTCCATTCCAGGATCAATGGATGAAGGTCGGGTCCCCTTGAAAAGGTTCCATTGTCTTGCTTACACATCGGAATCACATTAATCCAATTCTGTTCTGCCTGTGACTCACCTCCTAGTTTGCATCTCATGAAAGCATGCCTAGTTCCTCACCTCCTAGATTGCATCATGAGATGCATAATGAGATGCAAACTAGGAAGTAAGTCACAGGTGGAACAGGATGAGGTTAATTTGATTCCGGTGTGTGAGCAAGACAATGGAACCCTTTCAAGTGGACCTCGACCTTCGTCCATTGATTTTGGACTGGAGCAACTCTATAGGAGAGACTGAACACATACATAGTACCTACATATACATAAGAGTCACAGACGACACACGCACAAAGTGCCTAAGGATGCCTCTAACATGTGAGGCGAAACGTCGCGAGATGGAGAGAGGGAGCGATCGACGCAGCTCTTCCGAGAGAGCAGCAAGCAATGATCATGCGTCGAGCCGTGAAAACCCCTACGTCATTGCATGATGATCGCTTTACAAAGCTGTTCTTTCGGGATAGCCCTCTAGAGCATTGCGACTCAGCTATCCCAAAAGTTGGAAAGCAATCATCATTACAAACAGCAACGAACGAGAGTTGATACCTCTGAAAGAAAATCACGTTTAAATATATTTTGTTATATGATATGATGTAGTAATACTGGTGAGACCCAATACAGAGCCTGTTAAATGTACGTTGTTTTGCTTTATATTCAGTGATTAAATTGCATCTGCCTTTGCGCGTCTCCAACACACACCGAGGTTGTATATCAAGTGTATTGTCATAAAATGCACCTGGGCTCTGTGATATTATTATTCCACTCAGTGCTCTGCACATATAACCATCGCGATGCAATACTCAGATTGCTGACCAATATATGAACTGGTGACTTAGACGTGTGTATTTGTGCAGTTCTTAACAATGTAGTGGATATCGCATTTGAAACTTGAATCAGTAAAAAAACCCTAAAAATGCGATGTGATAACGTACTTTTTTTGAAGGTGTATTTTTTCAAAACCATTAATACACTTTTGAACACGGAAAATGTTATTCCCTTAAAAAATGAACGTTCGTTGCTTAACCTTATCCTAATCGTATTACAGAAATCTTGACTTCACACCTGTTATTCACTTGCACAATTCAGTTGTTTTCATCGGTAACGCATTCCTAACTGCCAGTGTAAATGTCGGTGGAGCAGTGGTTAGCGCATTACACCGTCAATCCAGCGAACTGAGTGTGACTCCAAGGTTGCCGCTTATATCAGCAGAGTGATATCTAAACTTTTCCATGCCTCGATAACCTGCACAGATCAGCATGGTGAAGTATGGTCAAAACAACCTTATAACTATACTTGACCTTGCTAGTGAGTACATCATGTTGACCACGATGGTGAAGTATGCTCATCGAGGTTCTCATCCAACAGTAGGTTAACATCCATTTTCAGAGCACCACTTTTCGTGATGAGGGTTGTGGGGGTAACAAGTTGTGTAGAGCAGAGCAGACCTGTTCCCTAGCAACAGACTCCATCTCCCCC
>JAZEWT010000011.1:21898282-21923449 GCA_036362905.1 Mordacia mordax
TGGGATCTTAACACCTGCATAATCGCCAGATACGGTAAAACCTGTTGTAATCGTATATGTGTATACTGGCAAAAAAGTACCCATAGGCCAAGAGATACCAATAAATTCGGGATGAAATGCCAGAGGAAAGAAGAGCTGGACATCGTTGGCGTATATGTGATAAGAATAACCAAAGGAAATGATCAGTGGTTGAAAAGACCGTATACACAGAGAGAAGAGCAACGGGACACATAGCAAACCTTGAGGGACACCAATGAGCAAAGAGTGGGAAGTCGATGTTGAGGACACACAAAGCAACGAGTAATCACCGTTGTAAGGTGAGACAGCTAATGTCCAGTGGATTCTGGAAGAGCAAGGTGAATCGCTTCTCTTCCTCTGGGGAATGTGTATGTTGAGCACTCATTCGGCCATGCCAGCGATTCCACTATAAACGACTGCAACAATAAAATACGTAATCTGCATTCCATTTACATAACATTAATAATGAGGTGGTGAACCACAATTCGACAGGTGTATACGTGAGCAATTAATTTAATGAATTCGTGCATTAGTATGTGTATAGTAAGTGTGCAGTGGTGCAGTGGAGTTTGCAAATGCTTATATAATCTGTGTGAGTTTTCTACGGGCAGTGAGGTTTCCTGCTGCATGTAAATATTTTGAAAGAAGTTCGTCTTAAACGTGTTTATGCTTTTAAAATCCCAATTGAGTTGGTCGCTAACCCTGGAGACTCATGTGAAGAATTAATACACGTGCATATTTAACCACGTGCAGTGTACATTAAACTTTTTAAATATTATTACCTTCAGAAGCAGCTGCTCATGAATATTCCACATTTGGGAAAATTGCGAGATGCAAATTTCAGTCTCCAGTAAACACTCGCTAATTAGTATTTGGCCCGCCTCATGGCTTAAAGCGGGGTTAAAGCCTTACTGCAGCCCGACAGTGCTTTTAGCGATCATACAAAGTGCACAGTGCTGAGAGGAGCGGATCATAAGGCTTCGTAACGTAATTTTCAAAAGCAGTATAGTTTTGTGGTCATGTTATGATCAATACTTGTAAATGAGTGCATGAGCATCGAACTACAAAATATGTGACAATTACAACCTACTGCATCCACTTTGTTGCATTACCTAAAAGCCTCATTTTGCAAGCCACCTTTTTCTGCAACGTTGTTGACTTTCCGCAAATAATGGACATTTAAATTCGTAACAGCTTGATTTTGTGCCCCAATTTTCTGCTGCTTGCTGTGATTCACTTCATAATGATTATTTCCCCCTCCCCCCATAAAATAAATGCAAGTGTGTATTTTGTATTTGGAATGCTTGCCGTTACATGCATGATGTCAGTCCATAAGCGGTAATATCTTCGCAGAGTAGCACAGTAGCACTGGAGATTATTTTGTGACGATCGCGGTGTGAAGCAGACGGTTCTCGTTGGTCTGTGATACCGTTCCACGGTGAGAATAAATGCGAGAATTTGTCGCATATACGTAGCCCCGTTTCGCCAAGGCGCCAAGGCGAAATGGAAAACGTACGTCCCGATTTTTTTTCCCAACATGTGTAACGGATTTCTTTGCTTTGCCTATCGAAGCCATCTCAAATGGGAGATGCAGTAAAGGAAAGAGATAAATAGAAAGAGCATTGCAGCGAAATATTTGTGAAGGAAACGGTGACGCTCCAACAGCCTAAAAGAACAAAGGACTAGGTGTATGTTTTTTATTTGTTATGAATTAAGAGTAATCTCATCTCTCATCTCATTATCTGAAACCGCTTAATCCTATATAGGGTCACGGTGAGCCGGAGCCTATCCCGGAAACATAGGGCGTAAGGCAGGAATACACTCGACGACGGGACGCCGGTCCATCGCCGGGCGAATTAAGAGTAATAAAATGTATATATATATCAGGACGGTGTGGTGGCGCAGTGAGTAGCGCTGTCGCTTCACAGCAGGGAGGTCCCAGGTTTGATTCCCGGCTCAGCTGCCTTTCTGTGTGGAGTTTGCGTATTCTCCCTGTGTCCGCGTGGGTTTTTGCAAGATACTCCGGTTTCCTCCCACAGTCCAAAAGCATGCTCCTGGATAGGTTGATTGGCTCGGAGACTAAAAATTGTCCCGCAATGCCCGGCGATGGACCGGCGTCCCGTCGTCGGGTGTGTTCCTGCCTTGCGCCCTGTGTTTCCGGGATGGGCTCCGGCTTCACCGTGACCCTGTATAGGATTGAGCGGTTTCAGATAATGAGATGAGATGAGACTCCGGTTTCCTTCCACTGTTCAAAGATACGCTGCTGCCTAGGTTAATTGGCCTGCTGAGTAAATTGCTCCCAATGCTGTGAAATGTTGTGGCGTTAGATCATTGGTATAACTGCGCTTTGAGCCCTCTACCTGCCAGGATAGGCTCCACCCCCCCGCGACCCTGTACAGGATTAAGTGGGTATTGATAATGATGAAATATATATGATAGGGTCTGCGATGGACTTACGTCCCATCATGGATATAGACCTTCCTGGTGCCCTGTGTCTACTGAGCATCCACCCCCCCGTGACCCTCTACATGACTAAGTGGGTACTTATATAGATGATTATATTTAAGGATCTGTTCGATGAAAAAGAATAAATGTAATCTTAGTCCATCGACTGAAATTAGAAATAATCACATGTTCTATAGCTCCCTCCTAAGTCAATATTCTTGTGGGGAATTTGTTTAAGCAAGTCAATCGCTGGACCTGGTTTCACTTATGAGTCTCATCAGTTGGTCGTGGTCCAGGGGGCACCTGACGTACACATCCGGGCAGTTCAGTACATTTACAACAAAACTGTAAAAAATAATGATTTGCTGCCTTTGTAGATTGTACTAAATAAAATAAAAATAAAATAACAAATGTTGATGGATTTGTTTCAAATACGACCAATTTATACTCTGGCTGTAAATTCAAAATAATGGTGTGATTGCAGTCATGATGAATGCTCAAAGAATAAAATATTCCAGATAGATGTGTGACCTTGACTGAGCCAGATCCAAACAATAACATCCCCGACATGCTTGGTGGCTGCCTCACAAGAGCTACTAGATCGTCAGAAGGTGACAGGAGTCCGCAGCCAGGAGTTGTTTGGACAGCGGTATGTTGGCTCTGACCGTGAGCAGCTTTTAGAGTGTTTCTCGATATATATGTGGATTCTCTTCCAAGTGCTCTGGTTTCCTCACGTGTGCTGCCATACATTTCTTTAATTTAATTGGCCAAAAATTCACAAATGCAGAACCTTATTGAAAAAGTCCTTCAGACTTAGCGAGGCTTACTTGGGAAACTAATTGCCATTAAAAATAATGTCCATAGTTTTTTTTAAAGATTATTAATCAACATAGAGAATGAAATCTGCACCCTGCCTTAACTTAATAAAGAAAGCATCGCCAAGATAGGTAAGTCAATCCGAATGAATGGACACGCGAGGCCCACAAATTGTTTACGATTATTTGTCATCGTTTTGTAGTAGTTGAGTGGAGCTTTCCTCTGTGACAGCACAATCGTGACAAATAAGAAAGAGTCTTAAGGATCTTAAAATCATATGTGCTTGATATTTTTTCACGTGGTTATCTATGTGATCATGTTGTTATGCATTGGTGTGTCGGTGAATCTTGCTGTGTTACGAACCTGACTAGAGTTTGATTTCTGTTCGCAACCAACAACAGTGATGAATACCAGAATCGTTTCATGTGCCACAGCCTGGTAAGGTGTGTAAATATCAGCTGAGGATTCAAAGACGACAAAGTGATGGTACTGACCCACCCACCCACTCGTGTGCCAAGCCGATCTTCATGGTTGTTCGTTAGCAGCCCTTATCCCCCCCTCCCAGCACTCTGGGAAGGCTACAGGCGTCCACTTGCGTGTTCCTTTGTGCGTTCCGCACGCAGGGAGAGCGGAGTGGCTCACTGGCGTTCATTCGCACGCCGAGCGGGGACAAATTGAGCAGCGTCAACTTCTCCATGGCCCGGCTCCAAGCTCCTGAGGCTTCTATCAGCAACATGCTGTAATGCCACCACTTGTTCCTTCACAACTTTCACCTAGACCCGATAAATCAAAATCAAAAATGAATTTGCATATCGAGTCATTCGTTCTGGGCACGTGTAGCTTAATATGCGTATGCTCAATATATATCTGTGGTAAAGCCAGGTAATTTAACGACCTTGCTTTTCTCATAACATAATTTGATCAAATTACTTTAATTTTTTTAAACACTAGGTTAAACCTAAGGTCACACTCCGATGTTGGTAATATTACCTACATTTTTCACAGCCCTAGAAATAAACTGGTGGCACGGATGAGTCACGTGTCATTATATTGCATTAGTTATTGCTAAATAAACCGTAAAAGCTGTTCAAATTAGATTTGACTCACATTAACCTGTATCCTCACCAGCTGCAGCATCCTGTTATCCTCGTGTGCACACACAGCAATGTGCCGTTCAGGATTGCCTAGCTATGCTTCATCTGTATTTGCTGATCTAGCCATTTAGACGCTGCTGCATGCTGTGACGTGTCACACCATACTAAAACGTGCCAAACCATGCCACACCATGCCACAGCATGCCATGCAAGTTTAACTCCATCACTGCGCTTATTGCAACCCACTATGCTATGCATAGTGCCTCAGCTACAGCGTGCTACGTTAATGTGTGCACTGCCCAGGGCAATGTGGGCATGATGCCCTTCGATACGGCGTTGCTGGGCAGTGCTTCAATGCATCACCCTCTTCCATCGCTCGAGAATTCACACCTCGAAGGATTATCAGTAAAAATAATTTCTTGCCATTGGGTCAGTTTAGGGGGTTGACAGCTCGATTCTTAAAGCCACCTAGTGCTTTTTGTCTGGGTGTTTTAGTGATTGCCATTCCATGTGTACAGCTTATATCTAAGAAGCCAGGTTGCCCCCCAGATGCGATTCCCAGTTAAAGATGTGAATAGTTTTGATAATATTAAAAAGTTTAGTGAAACTGCACTTGTTCAGTGGATCTGTAATACAGCATAAATATCGGAAGTACACATCTGCCTTCAGGGCGGCGCGGTGGCCCGGTGGTTAGCGCTGACGCCTCACAGCAAGAAGGTCCCGGGTTCGAATCTCTCGGCTTGGGTGCCTTTCTGTGTGGAGTTTGCATGCTCTCCCCGTGTCCGCGTGCGTTTTCACCGGGTACTCCGGTTTCCTCCCACAGTCCAAAAGCATGCTCCTGGATAGGTTGATTGGCTCGCAGACTAAAATTGTCCCGCAATGCCCGGCGTTGGACTGGCGTCCCGTCGTCGGTATATCCTTGCCTTGCGCCCTGTGTCTGCCGGGATAGGCTCTGGCTCACCGTGACCCTGTATAGGACTAAGCGGTTTCAGATAATGAGATGAGATGAGACATCTGCCTTTATTGTGTGATGCCCTGGCTTTATACATTTGTCTTAATTATAAGGTCACATGAGCTTTTTTAGATTAAACTTAAATTTCCACTTTTATTAGTCAGTTTTATCTAATATGGAAGGAACTGATGAGCTATTAGCTCTTTTTAACAGTTATCCAGCAGGGAGGGGTAAGCAAGGTAGTAGATAACTTGGGCTGTATCCAGTCCATCACAGGGCACCAGAGGTAATTAGTTAGCAGGCAGCATATCTTAGGCTGTGAGAGGAAACCAGGGTACCCGACGAAAACATACGCGGACACAGGGAGAACATGCAAACTCCATACACGGGGAACGGCACCCAAGCCGGGAACGGAATCTGGGCCCTTCTTGCGGTAAGGCGCAGTACTACTAATCGTGCCACCGCGCCAAAATGTGGGGTGGAATAGGGTTTATAACACTTTTTTAAAATACAACCTAACCCAAAAATCCAATTGTGAATTACATTGTTGTATTGTGTTATTCTACCTTTAATTGTATAATGTATGTTATCATGTAACTGTAATTTCATGCACAGTACTGCGAGACATTCGTAATGATCTGCAGTGAACCAGTGTCGAGAGAAATATTTATTGATCACGAATTAGTCAATGTTATAAAGGTAGAAGTCCTATTTAGAGAGGTCCTGAGGCTTGGCAAGGATTGTCTGGGAAGAGCAAAGCTCTGTATTCATGTAGGTTTTACGGCTTAATCCACAGTATGAGAACTGCTTTTCAGAGCTGCTTTTTTGGAATAGCCTTGGTGAGCATTTCTTTATCCTTCACGACATTTCGCCTTGAGATACTTCCATTGTTGGAGGCGAAATGTCACGGAGGAAAATGGGAAAACGCTCGTCATAGCAATCCCGAAAAGATCATCCCTTTAAAGCAATTCTAACAGCAAAGCCCTATTAACGCTGTTACCGTTCCCTCTTCTACTCCTCCTCCTGCTGCTGTGCGTTTCCTCACCGCAGGAGGGAGAACAGCAGCTGCGTGTGCCTGGACATGCAGGCGGTGGAAGCCGGCCGCAAGAGCGTGCGCGACCGGGAGGACATTGTCACTCACCGCATGCTCCAGGAGAACCTCTATCGACCGCCGCGCAGGGTACGATCGGCCTCCCCAGTCACCCAGGGGCAGACACGTTGGAGGGCATTGGCCACAAAAACGTGACCCCTGTCGTGTGGCCGCCAAATAAAGGAACGCAACCGATTGGCACTATTGAGCTGCTGCCATCGTGTGAGAGATTGCGGATGCCTGATGAAGGTTACAAAAAGTGCTGTTGGGAACACGCATGGTGGGGGGGGGAGAGGGGGGGGGTTTGTGGCCGCGTAGGAGACTCGGCGTGCGAGGAGGTGACGTGGCGTACGAGGAGGTTGCGTCCGGCGCTACGCATGCGTGGGCGCCCGTCGTGTTTACGTATCGTCGATGTGTGCCCTCTGCACTACTAATAACAACAATAATAACAATAATAATAAAATTCGTAATTCTACGTCTGCTCGTAGACGAGACGCGAACATAGAGGTGAGAGTAAACTGCAAGGAGGTGAGGTGAAGGCAGTTACGCAGCCAGCCAATGCCAAGATTAGCTATACACTGCTTTATAGATATCATGTTGATGGCCAATTCATTCATGAGTGTTTTTTTGTAGGAGGAATCCGGGAACTCTGGAGGAAAGCCACCCAGAATGGGGGGGGGGAGAAAACACAAACTCCACACAGAGAGGCGTCTAAGGTGGAAATGGAAATCGAACCGCGTCGGGCATGAACTTCTTTCTGTGCGGTGCAGATGTTACCACTGTACCACCTCGCCTCCTATCTCTGCAGTAACACAATAGGAAACCCTGATTAGATATCTCTGCCAAGGTATTGCAAGGTATTGTGTGCTTTGCATTTTCTGCTTTGTAATGATGTAGGGGTTCATGGCTCGAGGTATGAGAATTGCTTTTGGGAGCTGGAGACAGCTTTGGTGACATTAACCTGTCGACACATAGGTGTCAACATGGCTATTCTGTAAAAAAAAAAATTTAAGAGAAATTTTCATACCTATGTGATTTGGCCAGTTTTTTTTATCATAAATGTGATTTTTTTTTCAATACTTAATCATCGCCAGCTCTTCATAAGATTTCATTATGTATCTGGCTCATTTCCATTGTGGCTTTGCAATGAATGGGAAAGTATTGGCACAGTGGTAAGCACACTGCACAGGGAGCACACTTTCCTGAGTTTGATTCTGAGCGATGGCAACTATCAGTGGCAAAGGATACCTGAACCAGTCCTGCCCCCATCTCCAATTGGAAAAAAAAAACCTTCATTGACCGGTCGGATGACGTATGTGTCAAATGACTATCATAATTCACGCAGTATCGGGAGGCCTTCATTCAGCAGTGGATTGACAGAGGGCATAAACCATCTATGCCTGTAAATGTGTTTGTCGGTTAGGTTTCTGTAATTATGAATTTATATACACTGCAGTACGCCCAAACGTTTAGAGGCAGTAGAGTAAGTGGGTTGCTGACCTTTTTGCACAGTTTTGCATGTTTTCCCTGTGTGTGGATTAAAAAAAAACTTAGCGCGACAGAGATAGGCCAGATGCACAAATGTTATTTTGCTCTTTGATTTCCACTGTCTTATGCATGTGATATCGGTGTGATCCTCCAACCCCAGTAATTTGCAGCCATGTGCCACCAAGAGACACTGGCGAGATTTTTGATGAAGGTCATCGACCTCACCAACTGATCGATTGGAAATTAAAACGGCGGTTTAATAAAATGTTGTTAAATACATACACTTACCATGGACAGTTATTGATGGTAGGATAATGAAAATCAACATGGCAATGGGCTTAAGAAGAAAGTTTTCGATAGTGACACATGGCTGATAACGCAGGAGGGGTTTTTTTCAAAGTACACAAGTGCAGTGCAATATATTCGTCTAATTGTACCAAAAGACATTAAGAGCAACACAGGGATCAGAGCACAAATACAAACTCGAGACATCGCTTTAGCTGTCAGGAAAATTACTTGTGCTAGAGCAGGGCACGTCGCTTAAACAGATGCAGATCGATGGGCAAGACTGGTGATGGAATAGCAGCCACAGAGTGGAATTCGCTGAAAGAGGATTACCTCTACGGTGGAGATAGAGAGCAATTAAGATTGCTTGAATGCATGAGTAAGTTGGATTGAGGCATCGTGTTATGGTGAGGGATGGTGGCACCATGGGGACACCTTCATTCAGTGATGGATTAAGACCATAGCTGAAGATACTAATGGCAAATTTCACCGTATCCTGGATACTTTCGCTCCTTCATGTGTGTTGCGATGTTTATGCTGTAGCACGTGCGCTTGTGTATTACGTGCGTGCGCCTGTATGTGTGTGTGTGCGAGCAAAACAGCACAAGCACAAGTACAGCCGCTACACTCTGGCAGGCCCAAGCGAACAGGACAGGCAGGAGACGGAGATACTCCATAGGAATGTGCGTAAGCAACTGAGCGCCTTTGCGAGCAGCCGACACTGTGTGCAGAGCAGAGCAAAGGCAAAGGGCTGCAAGAAGGTAACACTAACATGTTGGTGTGGGTTTTCATGGCTGTGTGTATGAGAATTACTCTCAAGGTCTGCTGTTTCGGGATGGACGTGCCGAGTGCTCCTCCTCGTTCCTTCGCGATGTTATGCCTTGCACGTTGGAGGCATCATTCTCATCGTTAGCCTGAGCTTTGTATTTAGTGTGTGCATGAGATGAGTCTGCGACATTAGCCAGAACGATGCTCTCAGTTGTGGAAGACAAACGTTGCAAATGCTCGATACGGCTGTTCCGAAAGAGTACTTCTTCAAGGCACTTCTCAAGGTGACAAAAGCCCGACCGCAACATTCCCCCCCAACCCGGTCTCAGTACCACACGCCGATCTTCTCTATGATATTTGAACGCTCGTCGCCACGGGGATTGGTAACGGAACGTGAGTGACGTGGTCCACAGATGCGCCGTGGTTATACGGCGCGATACTAGAAGGGCAAAGCTCTTAGAGCTCCGTGTTCCTGCCGCGGTAATAACGATCGTACGGTGTTAATGTGCAGCGTGGGTGACGTCCTCGCAGCGTGAGACTCAACATTGTGTGACTGCTACTGTTTGAGGCCAGTTTTGAGGGGGGCCACTGTCACGGATAAAAACGGCAATGCGTGGCACTGCTCCACGCACGTACGGCGCGTTGCAGCTGTTATGCCCGTCGCTGTGTTAGTACGCACGTGGGTGAGGGAGAGATGGTCTCGCGGTTAGCCCGCTGCACTACTAACCCGGCGACCAAAGTACCGTTGCCGCTCACGGCAAATAAAAAGTGGCTAATACGTGAATTGGTCTTGGGCCTGTTCTAAGTCGACTCAGCCTTAAATAAGTACCTTGTGCAGTGTGTTAACATCGCCACTAGGGAGACAAAGTTGTCTGAGCATGGTGCTGGCCACCAACCCCCTCGTACTGCGCAAGCCTTCATAGGTACTCGCTAACAGCACTTAATCCTACAGTCTTGTAAGGTTATATGGGGGATCTGTGTCTTTACTGTGTATGTGAGGTGTGGTAGCGTTTTCACGGCATTTACTCTGCAGGTAGAGCACATGTATTGATAGGAGCTGCAGTGTGTGTATGCATCATGTACAAGAAGTTACGAGTCGTGCCTGTAAACGATGGATTTTTCACCAATGAAATCCACAATCAGAGCAACATTTGGGTGGTTGCTTTGTAAATGCTCGTGAGCGAAAGCAAATGTGTCGGCGAGAAGTTGATGTATTTATTGCAGCGTCTGCTGGAAAATTATGATATTAATCAATAAAAACATTATTTGTTTGCTTTCTGCGGGTGGAGAAGTGCATTTAAATAATTCAATTGTGCAGCGTACATATTGGTAAAGTGCTAACGCGTGTATAATATGGTCCTCATTTAAGAACATGCCCTTGTGTGATCAACGAATGTAGGACGACGGGAAAATGTTTCCTTTCAGTCACACCGACTCATAGAGGCCTGCTGCATATTGAGAGATCCATTGAACAATTGTGCCATTTAAATTATTGCAATCACGCTGGTGTGCTTTTATTGTTGTGCTGTGTTTCTGAACGTTTAATAGGCTCATATACGTTCTACGCAAGAAGCATTCCTTAGTATGCAATCGGAATCACGATAAGGCCCCATTCAGCGATTTGGCGGACATATAGGCCGATCATCACGAACATATTTTGCTTTCGAAATTTTCACTCTGACACTTTCAAAATGTCCCTTGATGAGAAAGTGCACCCCTTCTGTGACTACCAAATTGAGATTCATGTTGCCGTGTGCATGGAATTTAAACAATGTCTCAAAAACAAATCCATACATTGAATGTTTCTAAATATATATATATACACACAATCGCTCACATAGTTTCCAAAGGCTACTGCTGATAAATAAAAGCATAACTCCTTGCAAATGGGGCAATCTATGCATGATGTGCGCATGAATCCTATTTACCCGGCTATATTGAGTGTGTCGTTTCTATCTGATAACCCGGCTCCCCAAACAGGTCCACCGTGCCGTGATGAAGTGTCAACAGTGCCACGGTGAACGCTCTACTCTGACCTTGGGTTTCACTCGCTCCGAGATTGGATCGGTTTCAGGATTTGGTGAAACTGTGGAGCAGGATGTGAGGATTGCGATTGTGCTGTGGAAGTGTTGATTTTTTTAGAGTTATTTTTGTTCTTTGTGAACGGTTCAATGCCCTCAACGTCTCAGTGTGGTTTTCCGCCTTTTATTTGTTTTCTCTTCATTTGAAATAGAAAGCAGGAGACAGAGTGGCCAATGGGAAACCATCATCTACCAGGATGAAACATTCAGTCAGTTGGATAGACACAGGTCAGAGATGCATTCACAGTGCATACCCATCTACCCATGCCCGCATGCTCACACACGCTTATTTCAATGTTTTGACGTGTCGGTATGGTGGCAGAGTGAGTAGTGCTGCTCCCTAACACCAAGAAGGTCGCAGGTTCGATGTCCAAGCTCGGGTACATTTTTGTGCGGAGTGTGCATGTTCTCCCCATGTTCAAAGACACGCTGCTGCCGAAGTTAATTGTCCTACTGACTAAATTGTCCCCACTGCCCTGCAATGGACTGGTATTCCATCCTGGATATAGCCTGCCTTATACCCTGTGTCTGCAGGGATAGACTCAGGCTCACCATGACATTATAGGATTAAGTGGGTTTTGATAATGAATGAATGGATGTTTTTTTCGACTGTTGGACAAGTTAATCGTCCAAGAGACTTACTACCGAGTTTTCTCAATGTCGATTGGTGCCAAATATTTCGGCTGTCAAGCCAGTAATTCTCATCCACAGTTTACAGGCTCACTGGATATTTCTGCTGTAATAATAAACATCCAACTAAATCCTGAAAATATAATTGTCTGCGCATCACCTTGCAATGAAGTGCACATGAAGGGCCCTGTGATTTGATGAGGAGCCAGAGCAGACTGTTGCACGCTGTTGCACGCTGTCGTCAGAGATGAAATCACGAATATGGACAATACTCGCAACACCTATATATATTAATCCCCATCTTGATATAACAACGGTGACGTGGCTGTCAATTCTTTTTTCTTCGGTCGCTTTTCACCAAGTAAATGTTGTGCAGTGATTAAAACTTTCATGTTAAAAATAATTTGATGAACATCGTTGTCAAGTTCATTGCATGGAAGACAAACCCAGACTGAACATCGCCATGTTGCATTGCTCGCTCTGGCATTATGAACGGATTGCCAACAACTGGCGTCTTCATGATGATAATTGGTGTACTATTCCTTCCCGATTTGCAAATGTCTATGCAAGTCTGCTGGAATTTCAGCGACGGGCACAAGCCCTGATACAAATCCACTCACCAAAATGAATGGAGTTATAATTGTCAGGATTGAGAGGGATTACATGTTTTTGAGAAGAATAAATTTAACAAAGTACGCATGGGTTCACATTAATGACCATGTTTCAGTGCGATAGCCCTAATTAAAATAATACCGTATGTGTGATTATCACGCAAGGAGTTTCAAAGTAAACTCCACGGTACGGTTGTAAATTAATTTTACGGAACGTGGCTCTTTTTAAGTGCATCATTTCCAATGCGTCTTGACAGCCCCATTGTATGTGTGGATGCAATTAATTTTTTAAAATAAGCGTGGTATTTTTCTAACATATTATAATTGGCTACTTCAATGAGGCACTGCCTTAATTTGGCAAGTAATCTTGAGAGCTTTTAGGACATCAATAGCTCTTCAGGATGGGGGGCACCCATGCAAGATTGGTGATGAAATGGCAACTGAAATGGGGGTAATGAAGAGGATGACTAGCAAGGACAAAGTTATGAGTTCAGCTCGTGTTCAGGGGCGAGATGGATTTTGGCGTCGTGGCGTCACGTTGGGATAGCAGCAAGGGGAGGCAGGGGGTGGGGGCTCATCCAGCAGGGGATGGATCATGGCTGATAATGATGTTGGTGCTCAATGAAATCTCGCTGCAATTCAGGCGCTGAATGTCGTGACGATGGGCATTCCACATCTGTCTGCCGCAAGAACAACATTTATACCACTGTTAATTCACGTGTCGCATAAAAAAAACACTGCAATAAACTGCTTCATTGGTTTTCGACAAGATGAACAGAAGCACGGCCACAATTATGAACTCTCTCTATATCAGCATATACGTGTGCTGCATATAAGATAAATATATGTGTTTTTAGAGTATTTTGGCTAAGAAGATTTAAATATTTGTTGAATCAAGCCATTTTTTGCAGTGTAGTTAGTTGCGTATCAGGGCTTATGTGGTGGGGTAAAATGTGGGATATTCCCACATCTTCAACGACATTTGTCTAACGTAGAGGCGTTAGACTTGTTAAGTTCTAGAGGGGCTGTCTAGAGCTTTCTTTTAGTGGATGCCATTGCACTGGCAGTGACCAGAGTAAACAATTCAGGGCTCTACGTTTACCTATTTTAATTTAAGGGGAGGCGATTCTTTCACAGCACAGTTCTATTTTTGCTATTTTGCTGTGAGCGCTTCTCACGCATTTGCTTCTAATTTATGGCCTTTCTAAAGCCCAACCTTGAAAATCATGAGACGTGTATGTTCGCAATTGGAGCCGGGAGGGACAGGTGTGACGGCTCTAAGAGCCATGAATAAGGGAGCGAGTGTGGGGTTATTTTGGTTCGTTTTGGAGATCTCGTACGAGAGTGATACCACCACACGTTTATCACATTTTTTGTGTTTAGTTTGCACAAAACCAAATTTTGTTCTGGAAAAATGTACAATCTTTTAGTTTTTATACCTTATGATATTTAATACTTTCATGCAGCAAATTAATTTTTTTACAACAAGGCACCGTTGCCTTTCATTTCAGTTATGTTATTGTAGCAGGTAGGAGCCCTTGGATATACATTTTTAGCTTTTCAAAGGGAATACTTAGTTCACTGTATATGCAAATAACTGCACCTTAATAGATAATTCAGTGCAGGTAGTTTAAAAACTGGGGGATATAATTTGAATGGTTATTATGTTCGGCTTGGTACTGTTTGTTTTGTTAGATTGTAGATCATCACTTTGATAGATAAAATTAGTTAATAATTCCAGCAAGAATTTATCGAATTTGATTGCAAAGCCAAAATGAATAAAAACCCAGTTGATCGTGCAGTTTTACAAACAGAAATGTGTGAAGTGGTGTGCTCATACCACAAAGCAGTCCTCTGTTATGGTCATTTAATTCCCATCATTTTATGTCCCGATAAAAAACAACTCCTCCTTTTTCAGATGGCTTTAAAGCCCAAAACTCTGGGAGGAGTTGCTGCCATTGCACATTACGTTGTTTCTTCTGAAATGGTAACACCTTGTGCTGCTACGGGAATTAACAGCGGGTGCGTGCAAGACCTAATGCGAAATTTCCCTCCGTAGCAGTGGACTCAGAAGATGATTCTGACGAAGATGAAGGAATCACGTTTGTGGCTAAAGGCTGTCACCAGATGCTGAAAGACATCAAAAATAGTACGTGGTCTTTAACTGTTTCACTGTAACAAAAAAGTCACCTGTTATTATATCCTGTTTCTTTTAAAGGCAATCGCAGCATTAACGAATGCGTCGAGTTTTAATTTGCTAACGGTGCACTGCCGTCTATCGAATATTACCTGGTAACGCGTTCCATATAACTTGGCCCGTATTTTCAAGGGGTTCAAGGGGGTTCCATCTTTTTATTTCACAAAGTGTCAAGTCTGCAAAAAAACATACGTGCTTTTGGAAAATACATGGACGTGTCTGTCGATGACTTCCACACGTCATGCTGCCTGTGATCATGATTGTCATCAGCTATGCTCCATCTGCTGCTGGATAAAGACCTGCCCAATACAGTGCCAGAACATTGTGATTCAGTAATCCATGTAGCACCAGTTTGCTAACTGATTCAATTGCTCCATTTCCTTGCTTGGTTTTAAAAGCAAATTTTTTTCATTTTAAATCAATGAACGTCAACAGTCATATTTTTGCAGCCCAGAATGTTAAACATTTGTTGAAGATTTTGCAGTAAAGAGCTGTAGAATTAATGTGCCTTGTGCGTGCGTATTAACCTAATGCAGGTGCATTAGAATTCTAGTAACGGTATAATTTCAGTGCATTTGTGCTTTTATTTGTATTTAATTATTTGCATAAAATCCAAGTTTCCTAGGTAGGGATAAAAATGGTTCATGAAGATGATTGTGGATCCAGGAGGGGGCAATAAAAACACTTTAAAATTAAAAGGGCTTGAAAATCTGTCAAGCATCTCATTACCTGGGCAATATGCTTCAGAGTCCCGAATACGGTGAGTAATGTTCTCTCCAAGTAAATCCCACCCCACTTATGCAATGTTTTTCATAAAAACATGAACATTAACTCCAAAAGGATGTTGTGTACAATGGACGCGTGGTGTCGTTGAACCACCACCACCGAAATGCAACGCTTAAGCATCGACCATGAGAGTTACTGTGAGGCATTTACCCATTGAGCATGGATCGTTGGGTTGCCGTTGTTCCAACAGTTCTAGCCACATGCACGTATTGTTGCATGTTCACATGTGCCCGAGGGTGAGGGTGTTATCCTCAAGGCTTCCTTACCCCCCCCCGGCCAATTTTCCTCAGCCCCTTCCCCCCAAAACCCAAGCCATCAACTGCCACTGCTTGCTTCCTTGCTGATAATTTTACCAGCCTTTCTGTGGTCTACTGCTGCCCGTTGGCTAAACAAAGGCCACGTGTGGCACACCGCGTCGATGTCTGTTACTCAACCACAAACTAAACCGAGAAGCGTTGCCGTTCAGCGCTGCAGCCGTCGGTAATGCTTCGGCTGGAGCGGAGGTGCAGTGGTTAGCATAATGCGCTATGAGTGCTGCAACTTTAGCTCCCTTTCCGGCCACAAATAGCATAGATGACGCGTTACATCCAAACTAGTCCTCGGCCCACCCTTCAACAACCCGCACTGGCCAGCGTGGTCAAGTATATTCACACAATCCTTGTGATGGCATGGATAACAGGCCTTGATCCTGCGGCAGATAGATAACGATCTGTACATTACGTTACAATCGGTACTCTCTCTCACTACCTTGTCTCATAATCGCTGTAAAAGGCCAAGGTGGCAACTGTGCTAACATTAAGGACATCTGATAAATAGTGTAATCAGACTCACCTTGTGTGGGTGGATGTGATTGACGGAAGCCAGTCGTCCCCAGTAATATCCCAGTGGTTGCAGCCAATAATGTTCCTGCCATGCTCCGCTCAAGCCTATTTTACTCCAATGTCACGAGAACATTAAGCACTTGCTCAGAGTCATATATCACCCACTGCGTTGATTGAAGGGTTTTTCTGTAAAGTTGGAGCCGAGACGCACGCCGAAAGTGAAACTCTTGCGGCGGCGATAGCAAGGTGAACAAATCTAAGATAAGACGCCGTGCAGGTCTCTCCAGTGTGCAGGTGGTGCAGCTGCACCGCATGCACAGGCCGGAGGTGCGTAGGTGCCGTTCGACAGAGCAGGGGGAGGTGGTGAGAAGGGAAGTGGGGGAGGGGGTTGAAATTTGGCAAGGAGGGGGGTCTCATTGCTCTCGTTGCCACACAGCCTGTGCCAACCACACTGTGCCATGGGCTACACGAGTGCCAATACACTGAACGCAGCACAGTAGCAGCCGGTTTAAATTAATGCGTTTGTGTGGAGGCTAAAATCTGTGTGGAATAGCGGTTGAATTTATGATCATGCACAGCCACCTAATTTATCTGTCGGGCGATCCTTCCCATTAAACACGATGAGAATGCCGCGTGCATCTGTGACTGCATTAGTGCCAGAGTTCATTTGTTTTGTAGCAGTGAACGATTGCACGGAGGGCTGTGATTCAATGCAAGTTTGACCAATGCCAGCATCAAGTCAGGTTACGGTGTGTAGTTTTAGAGTTGGAAATTTTGCACAAGCACAGTTTATAAAAACACGAAATATATTTGTGTTTGACACTACATTAAAATAAATGAACGTATATACAATCGGTGACGTTCATGCACATGGCTATGAAGGAACGCCATTGCTGGATGTGTTTTTAAATCTATTTTTATTCTTAGGCAATATTACAAAGATGCATCATAAACTGTGATTATGTTCTGCATTGATGCCTATGTTTCCAATGCGGCTCGAGGTTAAAAAGTGGAAATTATAGTGCAAAGCGTGCAATTTGCAACCATGAAGTGTCATGCCCCAATGTGTACTTTTGTCTTTTCAATTGTTATAACGTACGTACATAGGGCCAGTGGAATTGTGAAAATGTGCTTTATGTCCTTGTGTTTTAGCCCGGCAACGTGCGTTTGATTCCCTGCCACGGTTCACATCAGGATCAGCAGTGGTAGGTGGCATTTGGACTGGTGCTAGGAATGCTCTTCACTTGAGACAACCCGCATTGACTAATACAAGGAACCTATCTCGGAAGACATATGGCGTTAGGCAGGGCTATATCCAGGATGGGACAACAGTCATTCACAGAGAACTGAGGGCAATTTCGTGAGCAGGTAAATTATCCTCGGCAGCAGCCTATCTTTGCACTGCGGGAGATAACCGGAATACCGAAAAATCGCACGCAGAAATGGAGCGAAGATGCAAACTGGATAGATAGCACCTGGGTCGGGAATCGAATTCATGGCCTTCTTGCTGTGAGGTGGCAGTGCAACTCACTGTCACCTTGCTGCCTTGGTTGTTAGTTATTAGTTACATATTTTAACAATATTTGAACTGAGTTATCCGATGTGAAACCTTGAATGTTTTAAACCGTGTCGAACAATTGACAGACATAGGAAATAGTTTTTTCGGATTTTTTTATTTTTCTAATGCCGCAACTTTTCAACATAAAAGCATCACACCTCTGTTATGTTCAGATTCAGCTTCATCTCTTTATTTTAATATTTGCTCTCAAAAAAGAGCAAAACCTCTGGTCTTCTGCATCCTCTGTCACTTGCTGTAAATTTGCCATAGATATAAAGGGGGTGTGCTATAAGTAGCTATGTGGTAATAATTTTTGCAAGGGCATAAGACAGCCTTACCACATCGAGACATTTCCAGGAAAGATTAGGGCATTTTTGAAAATGCGAAATTGTGCATTTTTAACATGCAATTTCACATTTTACTTTTCTGTACAACACTGCGTATACTATGCTTCAAATTGAGAACTCCAAAGTTTTAGCGAACATTACATCGGGAAATGAAGTCATGAGATTCTTGCATGTGTGGGTGAGAGATTGGTCACCTCTTCCATCGCAGGATTGCGTGAGGGATGGCGAGAGATGGAGAGGTCCTTTATGCAGCAATGGATAGATCTTGGCTTGTGATGATGATCCATTTACTGAGCAATAACCTTCCCAACACAACCAATCTATTTACAGTTATTACCTAATTGTACCTTCAAGTGTAAATATTGCACCGTAATATTGCAGCATCATTAATCATGCCAAAATAATATTAGTTGATTGAATTTCCATTCATAGCGCATTTAAATAGTATTGCACTTCAGAATAGCAGGGGCCGTCAATTTTCGTAGTTTTTTTAATGAAAAAATCAAAACAAGAGATTCCTTGTGGAATTATTTTGGTGATTTTCATCATAATGTGAGAATACAGACTATGAGCCTCACAGGGCAGATTTAAGAGTGGGTCATCGATAAGAAACCAAGAGGGCTGTGTGTGGTTATAGTTTGTCAATTCCAGTGTGGATTTCAACATGAGGTATTTGCATTTATTGGGTGCTTGCTTAAATGCCATAGTAACTCAAAAAGCTACTTGCATCTAGAGGTAAACGTAAGCCAGTACAGTTCTGTACAGTATACCGGGTAAGAAAGTCACTGAAGCATTCGGTGCAGTACAGGTGGGAAGGGGGGTTGTGATTCGACTCTACCACTAAGAAATGTAAGTTACTTTCACCCCTAAGTAGGCGTACATAGGCTTCATTTGAAATCGACCACTTTTAATTTGCTTTGGTACATCAACGCCCCTGCCAACATCAGATCCCATCAAAACTATTTCTGTGCCCAGCTGCTGCAGTCCGATGGTGACCCCGGCAGCAGCCACCGTTGCACGCACTATCGGCCTGAATGAGAACGCAGTGCGATTGTCACGAGCTAGCCCGTTGCTGTGTGGCACGTGGTGGCCCCTTGATCCTTGCGACCCGGCGCTCTCTTGGCTAACTCTTCCCAGGCTCAGTGCCGATGGCCGGCAGCCCTCGGGTGCAACCTCCGTCCCCGCCAACGCTGCTGGAGCGAGAACCACCATGGCTAGCGGCAGCCGCTGTGAGCCCGGCTCACGGGCAGCTCTCATCCACCGCCGAAGCCGCCACGGCCGCCGTGGTGTCGGAGAGCGCCGGCAAGATGGTGCCAGCCTGGCACCAGAGCTACTCGTCCTCCATCGAGAGCCTCAATAGCACTCGGGCCGCGGTCCGGGTGTGTGCTGGTGGAGGCGCCGAGGACGAAGAGAACGACGGCGCCATCGCCGCCAAACGGCAGGAGCGGCAACCGCTGATGGCGCCCGAGGGTAACCTCCAGCCGCAGCAACGAGCGGTCGGCGTGCACCATCAGTGGCGCTGCCGGCGGTCTCAGAGGACGCAGCGGGGACGACCGTCAGCCGGGGCGGACCAGGCGGGGGGTGAGCATGAAACGGGGCTGTGATTGACGGCGCGGAGGCTGCTGGGTGGCACCGGTGCATAGCCGGGGTGTGCGACCTGGCCGTCGCCTGCATCCGCAGCTCCCGTTGCATTGGGTTTTAGGAAATCGTGTAGCGGAGGAGTGATTCGAATCCCCGTGCAGTGGATCGTAGTCATCATTATTTATTATTACTTAGCACCGGTTGCAGAGGTAGTTGCTGGGAGCACAATGATTATGTATTAGGTTGTGTTCGAATATATGTAACTATATTAGTATACAGAATTGGTGTGTAACGTTTATATAATGCCGTAATAATAATTGTAATAACGTACACCGCTCTGTAATGATGTAGGTTTTCACGGCTCGATGCATGCTGATTATTTCGAAAAGCCACTCTCTCGGG
Organism: Mordacia mordax; assembly: GCA_036362905.1. Classification (NCBI taxonomy): domain Eukaryota; kingdom Metazoa; phylum Chordata; class Hyperoartia; order Petromyzontiformes; family Petromyzontidae; genus Mordacia; species Mordacia mordax. Next base: position 21,918,253 of record JAZEWT010000011.1, read on the forward strand.
ACAGACGTGTCGATTGTTCTCTCTCCCTCCATCAAGACGGTTCACCTCACACGTTAGATGCATCCTCAGGCGCTTTGTGTGTGTTGTGTGTGACTCTTAGCTATACGTTGGTACTATGTATGTGTTAAGTCTCTTCTATAGCATTGCTTTGTTCCATAAACAATGGACGAAGGTCGGGGTTCATTTGAAAGGGTTCCATTGTCTTGCTCACACACCGGAATCACATTAACCCAATCCTCTTCCGCCTCTGACTCACCTCCTAGTTTGTATCTCATGAAAGCATGCCTAGTTCTTCAAACACTTGGTGATTCTCTTCTGATGTCCGCATTTCAGAGCTCTATATCTGTGCACTGCTGACTTCAGTAACTGGCCTCCAGGTTTGGCTGAGCTTTATTCTCATTTCTTGTTTGCAAGCAGTGCACAGATATAGAGCTCTGAAATGCAGACATCAGAAGAGAATTACCTCGTGTTTGAAGAATTGGGCATGCTTTCATGAGATGCAAACTAGGAGGTGAGTCAGGGACGGAACAGGATTGGGTTAATGTGATTCCAATGTGTGAGCAAGACAATGGAACCATTTCAAGTGGACCCCGACCTTCGTCCATTGCTCCTGAAACAAAGCAACGCTATAGAAGAGACTTAACACGTACATAGTACCTATATATAAATAGGAGTCACACACGACACACACACACAAAGCACCTGAGGATACCTGTAATGTGTGAGGCGAAACGTCGCGATGAAGGGAGAGGGAGCAATCGACACGGCTCTCCCGAGAGAGCAACCTTTTCAAGCAATCATCGTACACCGCTCTGTCCACTCCTGGATTAAGGTTTCCCCATACCGTTTCTGTCATGGAGGCTATGTAACCGTACTTTAGGCCAGGTCCTTTTGACAGGCATATCACTTACCACCGATGTAGACCGTGGCTGGGAATCAAACTCACGTGACTAAGCTTAGAGCACAGTCCAATAACCACTGTCCCAATTTTGCTGTCTTATTCATCTATTTAAAAAAATAGCTTTAAACGATTTCAGCCAATACGGTTATTTTTGTATGTGATCCTTTCTCAAATATGGCTTTAAATGTCTAGAGGTATTCCTAACATTTACTTTAAGACAGTATAATGCACAATATATTACCTTTGAAAGTTCACCCTGGCGGTTATAATAACATAGTGCCTTAGCAACACATTGTTAATGCCACTAAAGTGTTCTAATTACGATCTTGCCAGGTAGTGAGCGACTTGCTGAGAATTTTTTTGTAGAATGAGCCATGTGATGTTGGAGATATGTTAACTGCGGGGATGGCCCATTGAGATCTAGTGACTCGCTTAATATTCTGAAGGTATTTAAATGTGGCTTTGGTTAAAGCGTGTATCGTCACGCTCCATCCTGATAAATATGCAATTAAAAAAACCCTGTTGTTTTTCTTTCTCATCCATTTTAATCAGTAGGCAGGCAAACAATTAAACAATCTGCAATGCAGCCAGCCTGCACAGCATTGTAACATGTTTTATGACACGTATTTGCTATGGTAACACTTTGTATTTCTCACCAAGAAACAACATGATTTATCTAAATTAAGGATTAGGCAATGTTAAAATAAAGAACTAGCCTTTACATGATTAGGAGCACATGCAATGTGATATGATGTGTACATTACAGTCATGCACTGTAATGCTTGCCCATTTTAAGTAAAAATGCGGCGTGGTTGAGAAAATCATCCTAACCGAACTGTCAGGCCAAGTGGGAGATGTTGACAGTAGTAAATAAAGTAAATAGCAAACGCAACCTGTCCTGGTGGTGTGGTGATGCCGGAAATTAAGCTGTGCTTAGAAAAGCCACAGGCAGACGTGTCGCGTCTGATTACCACCGGTCCCGTCACATTGTGAGTCCTTAAAACACGCGTTGCGCTCTCAGGCTGCACAGTACTGCCAGTAGTTGGGCAGGGTGTCGATGAAGGTAGTGTTCACGATTACAGAATTATAATTATGCAGCAGTTTGACCTCAGTCACCCATTCATTCATTAAATTCTGTGTCCCACATAGCAACTGAGTCAATGTCAATGACAGACATTTAGGTCATTAAAACCACACGCCCTGGGCAGCAGGGTAAGTGTTGTTATCGTATGAATCTCTCCCTCCACATTTATACCGATGCATCGGCGATGCGTATCACATCGAGATTTGAGAAAAGCCCAGGTGTTGTTTCGCCTCACATTGGTTGGAATGTTTTTGTTAACTACTTCTGAAAATCACTCAAGCTTATTAGTTTTACAAATGCACAATGAAAGTACAGTGTTTGCTGGTATAGATTTTCACAGTTCGATGTGTGAGAATTACTTGCCAAAGCTGTTCTTTTGGAATAGTCGTGTGAAGGTGTTTATCTCCTCCGCGAAAGAATAGCTTTAGAAAACAATTCAAAGTACTGGTATCTAATTTTTGTCGATATATCAACCACGCAGTTAACACGTGTTGTTTTATTGTTTTTTTTAATCTGCACAATATCTTGAAGGACACCTTGTATTGTATGATTAACTTTTTAGTTTGCAAAATTACATCTTTTTGCACAATAAGCATTGGCACAATAATTTCAAAATGCAGTTGTTTTCTAGCTTGTTGACTAAAAATACATAGTTGGGTAACAGTTAGGAGGGAAGTTAATTTTAAATTTAACTTGCTGGGTGGGCTTTTGTTCTCAAAAAAGTGAAATACTCTCATATTTTAAAGCAATCTTAAACGTCATCCAGTACTTTGGGTGAGTCCACGTTAAAGATCTACCCTCCCCTACCCAACATGTAAGAAACCATGTAAGAAGCATTTAATAGTGTGTTAGTTGTTAACAATTTACTGGGAAGTTGACAAACACCTCATCTCCACGAAATTTGTCAATTCTGAGAGCAGTTTTCCAGCTTACTGGTGAGAGTTGAAACAATCGTAAGTGGCAAGTCAAACGTTCCTTTAAAAATAAAACACCTTTTTATTTATTTGACCATGTCTGGCGGTGGAGGTTGGTGCGAAAGAGAAATAAGCTAGATCGTTACCTGACCTAATCCAATAGCGTGTTACAAATTGTGATATTGAATTTGTAAAGCCTAAGTGCTAAGTGCTTTTCTGTGCACATTTTTAGCTATTCTGGCGGTTGGGATTCTTAGCAACAACTGTGAACCGCTGCGGTTCTGTGATTATTATACAAACCCAGCATCTCTAGACCTTTACAGGTTTTCAAATCGATTTTTGAGCTACTTGGATCTATGACAATTTGTAAAACGTACCATGTGTAAGTCTGTGCTTCTTCGGAAGGCTCATGCAACTCACCCATCCTTTACAATCTACCCATGCTGCATATTTATTTCACACATGCGGAGTCACTCTTTGTTCTTTGTTGTAACATTTACAATTATAACTAATAAACACTCTCCCTGACACGACTGGCAGCAATTATAGATTGCAGTAAATTCTTGAGTCGTTAACGTAGCCGAAGTCGTATTTATTTATCTCTGTTGCTATCGGAACATTATTTCTCAAGAGCCAACAACATGCTGACAGCGCGATCTCTGATCAGAGGTTCTTCAGACAATAGACTGACAGAGTGGTCTTTGGTGGATGGCTCTTCTGGCAATTGACCAACAGATAAAGTCTGAGATCACGTGGTCTTGAGACAGCAGACTGACAGACTAGGCTTTCGGATATTTCCACAAAGTGTATTTTGTATTTTATATTGTTTGAACATGAAAAGAGCGATTCATAGCAATACACAAATAGGATCTGTATCGTCCGATATCGCTAGAGCACAACTCATTAGTGTTTGTTGCCATCGACTTTATGTAGATCCTGGGGCTCCTTTGTTAATGACTGTGTGTAGCACAGGCGCGGCGATGGTGCAAAAGCTACGGGTTGAAGGCGTGGGATGTGTTGAATAGAGATTTGGGTGGGAAAGGATTTTCGAACCCGGATGGGGAGATTTGGTGGAGCTGCGTGGAATAAAGATGAGCGAATCAGTCGCATTTGAGCTCGCTTCTGGTGCTTTAAAGTAGCACGTGACTCAACATATGCAGACGAATCGAGATATGCAGAGCCTCAGGCTGGTTTGTCACGAGCAGGTTTGATGACATTCACACAGTCTGCTCGTGAGCTGATGTTGCAGAGGGAGGCAGAATGCTCGCAAGGACGTGTCGCATTCAGCGCAGGTGTGAAACGGGGGTGACGTAAAGATAATCGGGGGGCACAGAACGGTGCGTAGCGCTGCCACCTCACACCAAGAAGGGTACAGGGTTCTATCTCCCGCTTTGTGGACTTTGCATGTTCTCCCTTATGTCCGCTTGAGTTTTGTCGGGAACTCCAGTTTCCTCCCACAGGCTAAATGTTGCGTATGGTTAATTGTTTTGACTGAATTTTTCCCACTGCCCTGAAATGTCGTAACTTGCTTACGCCTCTTTGCTGGGCAATTGTTAAAAACAGCTACATAGTTCAACGGTTCCTTGCGGCTAAAAAAAAACTGACTGAAAGGAATTAGTTTTGCATTATTGCAATAGGTTTCCAACATACTGCAAAGACAATGGTTCTGATATTTAAGATTTGACAGTTGCTGGTCAGTGCAGGATGAAGTATTAACAATAATAATGTATTACATTTATATATTGTCTGTCACCCAAAGGTGCTAAGGCACTTCAGGAAAAAAAAACAAGTGGGAGGGAGGTCAGTCAGCGCATCAACTCACCAGACACCGTGTTCCAATATACCATAATGTTATCGGCCAATTAATGGAAGAGTATGACAGGAAACCAGAGAACCTAGAGAAAACCTATGCAGAACCTTGGGAGAATACAAAAACTTCACGCATAAATGTGCCCGAGGTGATAATTGAACCGTCTCGGATGTGACCTTCTTTCTGTGGGGTGCGGATGTTACCACTGCATAGACACACTGACGCCCAAAGGTAATGAGAGGGCTGCCCGCGTTCTCCGCGTGGCATCTCACGTGTTCATGCTACGTGCGGTGGACAGCTGCACTCTGTTAGTGGAATATTCTCCGTGACACCCTCCACTTCGCGCTATAGTTTGTAAATCCCACATTTTTATGCCAGATATGACTTCTCCACAGGGCGGCGCGGTGGCCCAGTGGTTAGCGCTGACGCCTCACAGCAAGAAGGTCCCGGGTTCGAATCTCTCGGCTCGGGTGCCTTTCTGTGTGGAG
>JAZEWT010000011.1:21929836-21945822 GCA_036362905.1 Mordacia mordax
GACTGGGAAATGTTAGCAGGGCCCTACTGAGATATGTTTCCCTCATTCTTAATAAGGATTTCCTGCGGAGAAAATGTGCTTACAATAATAATGAAATAATTACAAGACTTGCGTCATGTACACTGTATATATATTTGAGAAAATTTTTATTTTATGTCCACCCTGAGCTTTCTGGGTTATAATTCTTCATAAACGCATATTTCATCTGCATTTACACCAGGCGTGTATGTACTATTTCGGTTCCCCTCTTATTGATTGACACATATTGGACGAGGGCAGAACTTGCCTGACGTTTGGTCGACATTGCTGCTGGGCGTGGAGGTGCCGCCATTCGGGGCCCCCACTGGACGTGCCGGGCCGCGCCTGGCCGTCATGTTGTGGAACAGGGGCATGGCCTCGGCCGCCTGGACATCCCGGGGCCCGCCCGGGCGCCGGCGGCCGCCTGCCGGTTCCACAGTGAGAGCGGCCCGTGCCTTATGCTCCTGCGCAGGCCAGGCGTGACGGTCGGTGACCCGGCATTCGTACGTGCCCTCGTCCTGCTTGCGAACGTTGGTGAGTTGGAGGCGGCTGGAGATGCTGCTCCCGAGAACTCGGACCACCTGGCGCGCCGAGCGACGGTTCAGCAAACCCTGCTCATTCATCATGCCCGTGTCAATTATTTGCCCTCTGAGAGTTGTGGGTCGCGCGGGGCGCGTGCGGCAGTGACGACCGGCGTCGTTGCCGAGTGCTGCCGAGCATTCCCTGCCCACAGGGGGCCCTGCCCGTAATAGCTGGCCGAGGTAAAGGTTCAGCCCTCCCAATTGTTGGCTCGCTGAGCTGCTAGCAAAAGGGCCTATTGCCAGAGCGTGCACTACATCAAGAATACTTGATCTTTCGCACCACAAGGTCTACTTGGGTATGATCCTCACGAGCCTCTAGTTGGCGATTATCGACAACTGATGAATCGCGACCCACCAGTTGAGAATGGATAGCCACTCTTCCACGTCTTGGCCAGGCGTTTTGGAAGAGCTGAGTGTACCCACACTTTACCCCACCACACGTGACCTGCCAATTGACTAAATGTGGGGGTATTTACTTAAACTGGTGGGTGGACAGATGCAGGTAGATGAATGATATTGATAATGATAATGATTTGTCGAATGATAATGATTTGTCGAAGTCACTCAAGCCTTGAGACATAAAGGTCTCAAGTTTCCTGTGACAGTTTCAGGCAGCCTGGCGATGGACCGGCGTCCCGTCGTCGGGTGTATTCCTGCCTTACGCCCTATGTTTCCGGGATAGGCTCTGGCTTCACCGTCACCCTATATAGGATTAAGCGGTTTCAGATAATGAGATGAGATGAGTTTCAGGCAGATCGCACTGATTAACTCTGCATCTCAATTCTAATGTGCTCATCATTATTATACGACAGCTCCCTTGTTAATAACAATGCGATTATAATCACGTGTAGAGTATTTATTAAGCCAAGTAAAGCTTCAAAGAGTCTCGGGGGTTCTATAAAAAAAAGGTTCCTGCGTGATCGGGTTGTTGGGACATTTGCTTAATGAGTGTTACGAGTGCACGAGAGTGAGCGAGCAAGTGTACGAGAGTGAATGAGTAAGTGCATGAGAGTGAGGAGTGAGTGAGCCAAACCAGTAGATAGTTCTGAAAAATTCGTCCCGATAACCAGCTTCTTATTTGCAGTACTGGCGTGTAGTGGCCACGCAGTATCTGAGCGTTCAATAACGTGTGCGTGATCGACAAACTATTATGAAAGAGTGCCTCTCGTCTCACTGAATATCAGCAACCAAGCATAGACAAACTAGATTTCTGAGCTGTGGTGAGGTCAGAAGCTAAGCAGCATTGATCTTGGTTAGTAAGGGAATAATAAATCTCCAAGAGACTCCAGATGTTGGAGTCATATGACTCAGTATTTATTTAAGCTGGAAGGGACCTTCGGGCTATGAATCTCTTTTTGATATTGCGCAACGCAAAGGGTAAGCGAGCTACAATATCTCGATCGAGTCAGGACAATTAAGCCAAGACGCAATATCTTTGGACTGTGGGAAGAAACAGAGTACACGTCATAAACCCATACGGATACGAGGAGAACGTGTGAACTCAACAAAAAAAGACACCCGAGCTGGGAGTCAAACCTGAGTAGTTTTGCTGTGAGGCGGTAGCGCTACTCACTGCGCCACCGTACAAACCACCGTGTCCCTCACTTGGTTAGTATGAGAGCTGTAATGATGTAGGTTTTCACGGCTCGATGCATGATGATTGCTTCGAAAAGCTGCTCTCTCGGGACAGCCGCGTCGATGGCTCTCTCTCCTCTCCTCGCGACGTTTCGCCTCCAACGTGTGAGGCGAAACGTCGCGAGGAGAGGAGAGAGAGCCATCGACGCGGCTGTCCCGAGAGAGCAGCTTTTCGAAGCAATCAGTATGAGAGCTCTTAAGGGATTCCAGGTGTTCGAGTCACAGGACTGCACGGTGCATAGAAGCTATGCAAGCTTGGCAATGGATTGTATCTGTGAATTGAATCTCTCTATGAAGTTTGAAGTGTTATCGCCTGGTTTGTGTGTGCAATCTCCAGGAATGTCCACATGTAAGCACACATGTCCAATCATTTCAATATTGCACATTCCTGAATGGCCGTCTTGAGACTCAATGGTTAGCTTTAAACTCAGTGAATCGTTCCTGGATAAACTAACGGGATGATAATGGTAGCACAATTTGCTTTCACAATTGTGACCAAATGCATAGTGTCATATGGTCTTACTAGGAACTTCACATGCAGAGAGGATCATGCACTTTTGACACTCAAGACAAAAGTAGAATCCCTACCAGTGTCTTGTAATTATATAGCCAAATTCTCACTAGATGACAAGTTAATTGGTTACCCCAACTGAGCAAAGCTAAAATATCAATGGACTACGTAGCACTGTAACTGATAAGCAGGATGTGCGGGGCGAGTGAGACACCTTGGGTAGTGGTTTCTGTCGAGTTTCTTTTCCTGGCCATTCTCTGTTAAAGAATGGATTCTCCCTCTGCAACTGAGGTCATTGTCACGATTCGTGGAGAAAGAGAAGAGCATCATGTTAAAAAAAACCCCAACAAACTCGATAAACACCAATTTGGTGTAACGATGCAATGGGATGTTGCACCACTGAGATACAAACGAACATATAAAAATTATAAACGTGGGACATACAGATGTTACTGACGTTTCTCAATGGGCTTTCAAACGACCTTCATTACAGACCTGATGCTGACAAGAACACATTTTAGTTCACAAAATAAGATTGGATTTGTGGAATTGAGACTTCCGAAAACAGCGCAATGTATTATGCCTCTGTGCTATTAGATTTAATTGGAGCTGACATTCCTAATTTAAATGCGGAATACAGTGTAACAGTGCCGGCAAGAGAGTGGAATTCTGTGCCTTGAAAAAAAGCAAAGTCAAACATTATCCAGTGTTGTTTGCCACTTTCCCCGGTACATAATGAGGCTAACCTTTAATTCAAAAATCTCATGAGTAACCATGGTAATGTGTTTACTATGAAGATGTCTGGTGGAGATGAAACGGAATGTGTTTAAAAACAGTTCTCAGCAACCACAGATCCATTCACAATTGCACTTTGCCGCCCATTTGCAACAGGCCTATTCACATTCTCAGGCCTCTTCATTAAACAGTCGTATTGGATTTTTTTGAAAACCCCCAATAAATGGCTTTTCAGGCAATGATTAAACTCATTACACATCAGTCGGACAATCTATTACTCCTGGAATGCACGAAAAATGTTCAAATGCAGAGGATTTATTGCACCCCAGTGAATTCATCATCTGACATCACTGGCCACTAAAATCTCATCTATCACTACTATTTAAACCTCTTTCTTTGTAATCCTTAATATTTTCTGAAGAAGCAGACCGCCAAAAAACCCCATCAAGACAATCCTTTGCTCTCAGTTAAATATAAAGATAAATATATCCAAATGAAAAAAAAACCTGTTCCTATTAAATAAGTAACCTTTATTTTTTTTAACATATATTTGAGATCAAATCTGTAGAAACTGGAAAAAAATAAATGAAAAAATATGAGGTTCCGTTCGTATGGCTGCTGGTACAGCATCATTCTTTATGTACACTTAGTAGCAAGCAATTTGAACTGGCAGGGAATTCATAAAGCGTACTTATGGTGATGAAATTGAATTGAGAATTGTGATTTGGAAAGAAGATATTTCTTTTCTTTTCAAAGAAAGGTATTTTACTGTGCATTCACATATCTAGTTAATACAATACATATTCATAGCATATTCTACACGAATTGTTACTTTTCTCCTATTTTAAAATCGAAAGCAGGGCATAGCAGAATGTGTAGAGCTTGGGAAATTATTGAAAACAAATCATGATAAAATGGTGAAATAAAGAGGTGAATGAGGGCAGAACGAAGTACGTCTGGAAAATCTCATCTCATCTGAAACCGCTTAATCCTTATAGGGTCACGGTGAGCCAGAGCCTATCCCAGAAACACAGGGCGTAAGGCAGGAATACACCCGACGACGGGACGCCGGTCCATCGCCGGGCATTGCGGGACAATTTTAGTCTGCGAGCCAATCAACCTATCCAGGAGCATGCTTTTGGACTGTGGGAGGAAACCAGAGTACCCGGCGAAAACCCACGCGGACACGGGGAGAGCATGCAAACTCCACACAGAAAGGCACCCGAGCCGAGAGACTCGAACCCGGGACCTTCTTGCTGTGAGGCGTCAGCACTAACCACTGTGCCCACCGCGCCACCCTGGAAAGTCGAATAAAAAAAAACCTCAAGACCCCAATGTGCCTGGACAATAAGAGTCGTTTCATAATTGATCAATAAGGGCCATCGCTAATTGACATCGATAAAGCAAATGGAACAAAACCTGGAAAGCGCACAAAAAAGCACGGAGAATGGCACACTTGGAATCACACTGGGATAGCACGGCGGTGCGGCGAGTACCGCTGCTGCTTCACAGCAAGAAAAATCTGGGTTCGATTCCTGGTTCGGGTGCCTTTCCCTGGAGTTTGTATCTTCCCTCTGTATTCTCGTCGGTTGTTCGCCGGGTAGTCTGGTTTTCTCCCAGAGTCTAAAGACCCCTCCCCGCTGGACAACTCTTATAAATAGTCAACGATTTCCTCCAGTTTGAATAAAAAGTAACAAACACTGAGAGAGAATGAGGAGTGCGTGAATGGGAAACAATATAATGCAGAGGCATCATATAGTGGTGACGATGTTGGGGTAGAACGCATTGCGGGAAATGCTGATGGCTGAATTTATATAAAGGCGTCATTTTTCACCAAATAAGTGTAAGCAGTGTCTGGTGGGTTGGCGTCAACTGACAAACCTGGCTGACTTAAATGCACATTTTTATCCAATAACCGTTTAAAACCTTTTACTTGTTGAAAAAAATGAATCCTAATCTAAAGTGGTAAATCTTTCGTGCTAAGTAGTTATCCACTGGTTAGCAGTTAAAGATAGAATTGAATTTAAGATACTCCTTCTCACCTACTAGGTTCTCACTGGCGCTGCTCCGACATACATCCGTGACCTACTTCAGGCACCCTCATCAACACAGTTTCCATCCTCCAGTACGGACTTGCTGCATGTGCCCAGATCGCACCTCCATTCGATGGGTGACAACCTTCTCGCGCGATGCTCCCAGACGCTGGAATGCTCTTCCATTGAAAGTTCGGTCATCTGAGTCCCTGGGCATCTTTAATCACGTCTCACTACTCATTTGTTTTGTAATGCCTTAAAGTCATCTGGCTGGGGCTGTTGATTCTGCTCACAGCTGTGTGCTGTTGACCTGTGCCTGCTCAGGAACACGTATGCCTTACTTTTTTGTACAATTATTTAATTTGTTACTTGATGTCCTTCATTGATTTATCATCATTTTATTCAATTGATCTATTGTGATGTTGATATGCCATTCTCTCCACAGCTCTGTGCAGCAAATTGTGACCCACGGGAGAAGGCGATTTAGAAATACAAATATTGTTATTAAATGGACAAATGTCATGAAAAATGCAAATTATGTTTGCAAATCAACATAACTAATTTTCCAGAGTCACTGAGTTGTAATTCAAGCTGGAAAGAACAGGTAAGTTATGTAGCTCTTTTGAAGATTTGTCCAGCATAAAAGGGTAAGCAAGTTACAACATCTCAGGACACATGTAAAAAAGAGAAACGGCTTTTACCATTTTTGGCAATTAAACCAATGTTAAGATCTTAAAACAACAAATAAACACCTTTCACAAGTGTCTAGTTTGCAAAAGCCACACATAATTGTGGAAAAACATGTTTTGCGTAGGCGGCGCGGTGGCCCAGTGGTTAGCGCTGACGCCTCACAGCAAGAAGGTCCCGGGTTCGAATCTCTCGGCTCGGGTGCCTTTCTGTGTGGAGTTTGCATGCTCTCCCCGTGTCCGCGTGGGTTTTCGCCGGGTACTCCGGTTTCCTCCCACAGTCCAAAAGCATGCTCCTGGATCGGTTGATTGGCTTGCAGACTAAAATTGTCCCGCAATGCCCGGCGATGGACTGGCGTCCCGTCGTCGGGTGTATTCCTGCTTTACGCCTTGTGTTTCCGGGATAGGCTCTGGCTCACCGTGACCCTATATAGGATTAAGCGGTTTCAGATAATGAGATGAGATGAGATGTTTTGCGTATGCAAACTGGACACTTTGTGAAAGGTGTCTGTTTGGTGGTTTAAGATCTTAATACCTGTATAATTGTCAGAAATGGTAAAAGCCTTTTCTCTTTTTTCCATGTCAGGACAGTTTACCCTGGAACAGATGCGACAACGTTTACTTAAACTGAAAAATAAATTGCTATATATTTTCACATGCTAACACTCTAAGCATCTCTACATGCCGTACTTGAGAGACTATTCAGATCAAAACAATGTGGAGGAGCCACAGCGTGACTTCATCATAGCCACGGTGACCAAATGTAACAGGGCCCTTGAGTGCACGTGAGCTGCCACCGATATAAATCTCGTTAAGTTACCCTTGCTTCAAAGTTGTATCAGACTACGCCAAACCGTGGCTGAAGCTGTTGCCTTGATCTTCGCTCATAATATTTACAAAACGATCTTTTCTACTCCGTGACCCTATATAGGATTAAGCGGTTTCAGATAATGAGATGAGATGAGATCTTTTCTACTGATGTGTTATGATATTTGCATCATCCCACGAGTCTCAGCGCACGGTGTCATGGGCTCCAAATGTGTTTGCTCTACCCAAGTTGTTAGAAAAACTCACATTGATATTCGTCTCTTCCTCTTGCCGGGCACTCTGTTCAGCTGCCTCATTAGACCAATGTTTCCACACACACACACCCGGTCAACGGGCCCACAATATCGAAGTGCAAGGATGTATTTATTATGTAGGTCTGCCTATGTAACCCGACTCGGTGTACCGTTGAAAATGCGTAAACACGACCTCTCTGCTGCGAAAAAGGGGCATTGCTTGAAATGTCGCCTGTTATATGTATAACACCTTGCCACTTGGGCAGAATTAAACCGGTGTGTTGGGCTAGTGTTGTGTGTCCTCGGGGGAGTACAGCAAGCTATATTTATACCTGAAGTGGTGTGCTTGCAGAAGAACTTGCCCTTTGCCTTTCCCCTATCGGTGTAATATAAGTATGTGTTACTTCTGTCAGCACTGCGCTTATGTAATGCGTATCTATGTCCAGTTTCCAGTTATCCGTATTATAAAAGGGCATTTTAAATAATAGCAACGTTTTTGTTCACCGTGACTGAGTGAAAGAGCTGAATATGTGGCTCGCCTGGTTTCCTTCAAATCCAAATACAATTGATAACGCGGTCTAGTAAAGAAACCCCAGAGAGGGAGTGAGTCAGCCAGGCGGTCCGCTGGCGCCAACCCACCACACAATTCGTCCTGTATATTATAATGGCGGCGATGGACTGGCGTCCCATCGTCGGTATATCCCTGCCTTGCGCCCTGTGTCTGCCGGGATAGGCTCCAGCTTCACCGTGACCCTGTATAGGACTAAGCGGTTTCAGACAATGAGATGAGATGAGATATTATAATGGTATCGGCCAGGTATTTGACGAGTGATTTTTTTTATACGCGGGAGGTAACCTGATGGAGTCACAGGGATGAGGTGCTCAAATTTGATTTGCGATCGCTCTCTCGCCGATGGATGCTCTTGTTGTTATGTCACTCCTTTGTTGTTGTGCATGAGACCTTGGGCACGGAAGGATGAGCGATGTGAGTGATACACGAGGATGAGGGAGGATAAGCGCAAAGAGTTGGCATAGTTTCACGTTGTCTGTATGTTAGTCGGCCATTTATTTTTTTAAGCTGGAAGGAACCGTTTTGCTATGTAGCCCTTTTTAACAGCTGTCCAGGGGAGAGGGGTAAGCGAATTACGACATCTCAGGGCACCATGGATAATTTAATCAGGAAAATTAACCTAGGCAGCGTTTCCTTGAACGGTGGAAGAAAGACGGAGTTACCCAGCGAATATCCATGCGGACATGGGAAGAATATGTAAACGTCAGATAGAATGGCACCCGAGCAGGGAATCAAACCGAGCGCTTTCTTATTGTGAGGCAGCAGCGTTACTCACGGCATCATCTCGTCCCCCACTCTGCCACCGTATGAACACCGAGAGCAGGACCAGGATCATCCTCTTTTCAAAGTTCAGTATCCTGGGAAACACTTACTTTTTCCGTCGACATCAAAAGTCCACGGAAAAAGTTATTGCGAGGTGCATAATTATCTATGACTTGAAACAGTGAAATATGCAAGCGGGTAGTTTTCTTTTCTCTCGGTAGTGGCAGAGATTATTCTTCCCATTGATAGTTCCTGGGTTCTGTGGTGCGTCAGAGGTGCCAACCCTAAGCATCAGTTAATATTACGTGGATTTTCTCGCTCAAGTGTTGAATCTCCCGAGTGTGTGCTATTCAGGCCGAGTAAAACTGCCTGTCAGACTGCCCAACCGTGTTGCTGCACTGCCTGGCAAAGACACTTGTTCATTTGGCAGTTCCCCAGCATTGGTTCAAGAGAGGCTGACTGCTGATGAGACAATCAATGTGAAATCAAGCATCGAGGTTTTGTTAATCGAACCAATGCTGCTTAAAATAAATCACTCTCAGAAGGGCGTGTAGCCTGAGGTCGATGTATTGTTTTATATAGGGACATGTGTTGCTCGTTTCGAACGTTTGTTATGTCACATGAATCCCGCACCCAGAGATTGCACGCTCACTGAGAATTTTCTGCTGTAATAATACAACATCGATCTAGATATGGCAAGGGTATGCATTATCTGATCATTTTATTTATTATTTCTTAGTGGCGATCAATTCCATCCGTATTAGTCAGTGTTTAAATAATGAAAGAAACCATTGGGTTATGTTGCTCTTTCTAACAGTTGTCCAGCTGGGAGAGGTAAGCAAATTACATCTCAGGGCACTCGTGGCAATTTAGTCAGGACAATTAACCTAGGCAGCACGTCTTTGGACTGTGGGATGCAACCGGAGTCCCCAACGATAAGCCACGGGGGAGAAGATGAAAACTCTACTCAGAAAGGTACCCGAGTCGCGAATCAAACCGAAACATTGTTGCTGTGAGGAGGCAGCGCTACTCACTGCACCATCATACAACCGCTCTAGCCCACCCCATTCTACGGGTAACGTGAAGCGGTAGGGTTCCTCTATCCATGCCGTTCTCTTTTTTTCTCTCCGTTCTCTCCACAGCTCTGTGCAGCTGTTTGTGACCTTCGGGTGAAAAACGCTCCAGAAGTGCAATTATTATTATTATTATCGAAGACAATACAACAATAATGCAGGCATGCAGGTGTTGGAATCAAAGATTGGCTCTAAAGAGCGTTTGAAGTGCAGGGGTTGGAGACGAAGGATGCCTTCAAATTGATGCACTTAATAAGAGACATTGGCACACTGACACTGTACCCGTGGTGAGCTCCAAAAATCAATTATCCATTCAAATAGAGGCTCAGTGGAACAGGTGGTTAAGTAGCTCCGTGACTACAATGGGGAAGAGACGTTTGCAGTGGGCACGTTATGATGAGTTATTTACCCATGGTAAATGCTTCGCTTGCGCCCATGAAAATTAATTGTAAATTTAACTACCGTGTTTTTATAGGTTGTTTTGGAAGCGAATTTAACAAGAGATAATAGTAATTTGCTCTGTTTGATTGGCTGTATGTCACTGGGTCAGGATGTTTGTGTGGGCCACAGGCAAGGGGCGTCCTATCATAAACCGGATATTCTTGCGACACATCAGTGGGCCGCGAGCACCACCTAGTGGCCCATGAAGACCAGATATAAGTGGGCCAAATGGGCCTTGAGGTGCAAAAGATTGAGAATCTGTCGTAAACCATGATTAAGTACTGGAGCATATAAGTTCATTCTGATTAATCTAACTCTAAATACATGCTTCAACGTCATCAACGACAATCATGATCAATCCGCTGCTGAATGGCTGCCACCCACAAATATAACCATAACGCACAATACAGACTCATACACAGAGTTCATAAATCTGACATCGCTCAAATGGAAAATTACTGGAAACGAATCGTGTTGCAAATGCCACACTTGAATAAATGGCCACAAAGCATTTTAACTCGTTGTCTTTGGTTTACACTGGTGACAGGGAGGTTGCTTTATATCATAATTATGATTTTAATGTGATCAAACTACAAATCCAATGGAAAGAAAACATGATCTTTTATTTATTAGGGATTTTTTTTGCCCAAATGCAAACCCCCGTAACATTCGACAAAATATCGTGATATTTTCATTGTTCATTAGAAGTGTTAATATAAAGTTTATATTTATGGGAAATGACGTGGACACAAATGAGTAAAATAAGTTTCTTTTTGTTGATCAATTGAAAAAATATGAGGTGCAGTTGACACATACATGTGCAATTTTGGGGAGAGAGGGATGATAACATTGATTAAATTAAACCAACTTGCCGTCTGTCTAACTGTCATATCGAGCTGTCTTGATATGGATATCAGCAAATTTATATAACGTCCTAAAATAAATTCTTTTCACTTTTGTAATTTATTTTGACATCATGAATGGAAATGCTGATATCATGAATTCCTGATTAGTTGCCAATTCTACTTGTCAGAGAGACACCCCAGCTGACTTTATTTTATTGCGTTAGGATTAAAGGTAGCAGCTAACACTCATGACAGCTCATTAAGGCAACTCAAAGACATCAGAACACGTAGCGGCAGACACATCCACTGAATTACCGCTGAGCCGTCTGTTTTCAAGAGACCGAAGCGAGTGACAAATGCATGAGGTTACTTACACTTATTTTTGTCGGCTCTTGACTGAAGCCACCCTGTCAATACGAACAGAGATTCGTGTCATTTTTCTGACAAACAGATAATACAACAAGCAAAGGTTGTTCGCGAAACGCGGAACACCGTCACCACCGTGTTATGCAGTTTTAATAGGAGGGATTCAAATGTTTTTATTTTAGTCAACGCGCCACATTATTTTTCAACCTGTTCTGGTGTCATCTTCGTTGCGATGCTCGTTGCGGTGTTTCGTGTTGCGCGTTACATAACGATCGAATAAAAAGACAAAATAAAAATTATTTTGGTTCCAACAAAAACAGTAAGTAATCCCAAGAGAGGTGGCTATATGAATCTTATAGGTACTTTTTTGCCAGTATACATATATAAGATTACAACAGATACGGTAAAACCTGTTGTAATCTTATATATGAATCTTGTTCACCGGTTCACTTTGAGGGCTGGAACGTGCTGAGTGTGCGATTTTCAACAGAACATATTTTTTTTGGGCTTGAAGGAATTCTGAGTACTATTTGCCATTATAAAAATGTAAAAAGGGAAGAGTTTTTTTCTACCATTTCTTAAAAACTATAATTAAAATCTTAACACCGGTATAATTGCCAGAAAGTGTAAAACCTATTTTCTCTTTCTTAAAGGAATGAATTTTCTTTCATACACCTAGCTAAAGAGATACTTTTAATAATGTACATTGGCTGCATCTCATTGCTTCTATTAGCCCATTCATTACGAATATGCCTCTGGCTCAGACTAGACAATAAGTAAAAACAAGTCTCTTAACTTGTATTTAGAACAGCAAAATGAAAAGCTTATACAGCTGATTTATAATTACCACCTCATATATTTCTGCTCAAGCAACTCAAACTCACAGCGTGTCTATGAACCATGAGAGAGGCGTACAAAGCGTAATTATATTCATGCAAAAACGAATCAGCCATTTAATATACAAGCATGCACTATCGTATTTAAACAATGTATATTACAGAGCAGTAGTAGGCTGAGCGCCAACGAGATTAGTATGAAAACGCCTTCTAATTACACTAATTATGGCGGTAACACGTGCGTGTGTGCATTGGGAAGTTGCACCTTCAGCAAATTATCGACTAATTAAAACAAACCTTACCTCTCTTATGCATCGTCTTGCACGTATCGTGAATATACAGGGTTCGGCAGAAGTCACTTTACGGAGAATAGTTGTTTGTTCGCCAAGAGATTTATAAGTTGAATAATAACACGGAACTTTGCTGCCGCTGCGCTGTGTGTTTGTCAGTGGTTCAAGAATACAACAATTTTTGTAATAACGTATAAATATTATTCCTTGAAAAGAGATATTGATTATTCTTGGTAAAGCGACTTATGCCACACCCTGTATACACGATGTTCCATATTACCAGGGATGCTTGTTCTGAAGTAACCGCTCACATCTTAAACAGGGTTCACCATAAATTTTTGGGGTAAAGATAAATGTGCGGCAGGGTGACGCAGTGGTAACATGCGTTCCTCAGAAAGAAAGTCCTGCCCAAGGCGATTCGATTATTTTCTCTCCTCAGGCACCTTTGTGTGTTCATCTCCTGTTGTGCATGGGCTTCCTCCAGATTCTCTGTTTTCCTTTCACAACTTAAAAAAACCCACGCATTTATTAATTGGCCAATAACAGCATTGGCATCATGATATATAGGATATAGTGTTGGTGTCAGCGAACCGCGTGGCTTCACCATCCACACCCCCGTCAGGTTACCTCGCTCCTCTGAGTCGTTTTCTCTTCAAATGAATGCTTTCGACATTGAATGATTATATGTGCGTGCTATTATATTAATAAATAATAGTTGTCAACATATCTAACAAAGAATATGAATAAAGTAAATCGTTAAATCTTGTAAGTCTTTGCTTTGCCCCCCTATGCCTTTGTTACGAATGGGCGGTGCACAGGCCGTAGTGACGCGGGAGCTCACAAATCGGAACTCTCCCCAAATAGCGGGATGAGGAACTGAGCCTTGGTGTGGCGTGGGAGATGGAACGGAGTCAGACCCCCAGAAATTCACACTGCAGACTGGGGTCATAAACAACACACGTAGTCATATGAAAATCGTTCCCCCCCATGGATATAATAACAACAATGGTGGAACTGGTCCGTATAGCAACAGTACACCTATTACACTCCTCCTACCATTCCCAAGCAAGTGGTACACTCCTACATCCCCTACCTTTCCCAGGTGGGTCGTACACTCTACACTTGTCACATGGGCATTCAACACACTCACATCCACACTGGAGCCTTGCGCCTCTATCGCCAACACCCAGTTGGTATTCCTCCGAGACACACAATGGCTCTGAAATCAACTCCCATTACCTTCTATTTGTACGCAGCAAAATGCTAAGTATCTTTCTAGGCGACTAACTCTACACAATACTTATAGGTCCAGTTCATGTGGATGCGTATAGTCTAGCTGGTGTCGACGTGATCCCGATGGTGCAGTCGCTGATTGGTGCTGTAACGATGTGACGAACAGAACGGAAACTGTTGACGATGTGATGAACAATGCTTGCCTTATGACGTTGCGGTGATGTCCAGAGTAGCTCTTGGTGTCGATGTAACCACGAGGCAGCTCACCTGAGCTGGGTCGAGCCCGCACCACAGGGTGTGTCACATGGCCTCAAATTGATCGCACCCGTGCTGCTCTCGAGTGGGTGAGACAGCCCTCGCTGGCCTTGAGCTGATGAGATGGGTCCTTTGCACTCGTCCTCCAACCGATCCTTGAGATGAGCCAGCCAGGCATGCCAGGCTGAGTCTCAGGTCGTCGAGACAAGGTCGTTTGCACTGTAGGGGTGCATCCGGTGTGCGCTTGCATCTGCATGTTCTCTACGCTGCATGGACTCTATCCTGATGCCTAGATTGAATTGGCAGTGATTCCTGGTCGAGCAGTTTGTATTTCTTTGCGCTCCCTATGTGGGAAGTTCTTCCACTAGCCTAATGCCTATCTTTCTGGTGGGTTGACTGTGGGTTTTTTAATTTGTTTCTATTCTACTCTCATTTCCATTCTGCTCCCCCTCTTTCGCACCATCTCTCCCTTTCGTTCAACATCGTCTTCATTGCTTCTCTGCCCGTTTTGGAATTTTCCAGTCTCCATTGCTTCTCCCATCCGGCGGGGTCTCTCTAGTTACCGTAGCAACATCATTGTCCTAAGTTCTGTGCACATCTCCTCCTACACGCCTGGATGTACAGTGTGTTATATAACCTCATGCACTGTCCTTACTCATTACACATGCACACCCTGCTGTGTTCCCTCATTATACGCACACACACATCCACAGTTTGTCGGCGTTTGTGACAGTGTTCCTCAAGGTTTAATTTATATGGGACAACCTGTATATATGACTTTTATGTTAAAGTTTACATTGCTTCTGTCTGTATGGTTACATTAGCTGTTTTACACATGCATGCATTCATTGTGAAATGACCTGCAGACGTCATAAAGAGAACTGTAATTATTTAGTAATAAATGCACCAATAAAGAACATAACAGTGTTCACTTTCAGTCTGTGGTGCCTGACGGAGAACGCTCTCATAATAGCTGAACTCGTAACTTCTCTGCAGATACCCGGGTTCCGAGGTGTGTGTGCGGCCATGTGGCACGGCTTCTCCCGGCTTGTAGCAGCAGAGCGGCGTCGTCCACAGTGACACCAACACTCCGCAATGCACGCACCCAGCCAGCGACAATACACGATGAAGAGGGTTCTGGGTTTTCGATGCTTTATTAACACACAACGACCAGGTTAACGCTGCATATCGACTCCTACGTGCTAGACGCGCGCTCATGCGCAACCTTGCTGTTTACATCCCACATTGCCTCCTCGCCAATTCCCAGGAGAGACCCCTCACAATAGCACCTGGACGACACATCTCGCCACGCAGCCAACCAATCAATGTACGTGTGGAGCTGCCAACTTTGTTACCCAGAAGTCCGAGTGCATGCATTACTTCCAATTTCGTCACCGACCACGAGTTGTTTACCAATTTTGCAGGTTGACCCTTAGTTAACCCTAGCGTGTCACCCCGGCAACCTCTCACGCACACACTCGTATGTGCCCAGTGTGTCAAGCGTGAAGCTGAGCACCACACACCCCTCCCAGCAGAGGAAGTTCACTTAGACTTTTCGCTGCCACCGCATTCAAACTCACGCTACGCCACAAACTGGTACTCTCTCTCTCTCAGTACACTCCACTGTACTCTCTCTCTCCAGTACACACCACCGCACTCTCTCTCTGGCACACACTACCGCACTCTCTCTCCGGTACACACCACCGTATTCTCTCTCCGGTACACACCACCACACTCTCCTTCCGGCACACACCACCACACTCTCTCTGGCATACACCACCGCATTCTCTCTCTATCCGGTACACACCGCCGTATTCTCTTCCTGGTACACGCCACCGTACTCCCTGCCGGTACACACCACCATACATACTCTCTCTGTCACACACTACTGTACTCTCTCTCCGGTACACACCACCATACTCACATACACTACTCCCCGAGTTTCACATAGCCGGGAGCACTTTAGGGCCCCCCCCGCCCCCACATACACCCCTCTTCTGCGGCCTCCCTACCGGTACCTACACCGCTTCCGGGGTTTCACATGGCGGGGGGGG
>JAZEWT010000011.1:21952549-21963625 GCA_036362905.1 Mordacia mordax
CCCCCATTTAAATGACCCCTAACACGTTTTTCCTTTGATATTCATATCCGTGTTGACTACCTATTTCTCGTTTATTAGTAAATAGGTGACACTCGTTCACAAACAACTGAAGAGTAGCTTGTGATGAGCAGCGAAATGGGCTCATGATACATTGCAAACCGGGACAAAACCCCAATGAAATGGCGGTAACAAGACATTTGTAGTAGGCTATACATCGTTTGCGCATTGATTTACGTGGTATCAGCGTGTCTGCGTCACGTGTCTCCTGCGCAGACATCGCCTTGACAGCCGTCCCGCTAATCGCCGATGTAATTGATGGTTCACCTTGAACGCAGTCTTTAGCGCGCTCACGTGACCCGCTTCTTGACCTGCTTACGTGGCTCCACTTACATCACCTGTGACGTTTTTGAGAATTGCCTTCAAGAGCTGCTCTTTCAGGACAGCCGTGTCGAACGCTTTTTTCCTCTCATTCGCGACGTTTCGCACTGGATGCTTCATCAGGGAAGGGACGGGGGTGGAGGGGCTCGTAAGATAGTGGAGAACACAATCATTCCTTCAGAAGCCTGATGAAGTCTCGAGTATGGGTGGTGAAAGGTTGTGACGTAGTCAGTTTTTATTCCAGCTGTAAGGAACCGTTGAACGATATATCTCTTTTAAACTGCTTCCCAGTGGAGACAGGTGAGCAATTTACAACTGTTGTCGTGCTTGGATGATGGTTCGCTGCCGACCTGCGCCTGCTCAGCAACACTTATTCCTTCCTGCGTTTATTTAACAATTATTTGTATCGCTTATTCAATGTCCTTCTCTAAATTTTAGCCATTATTTGACTTTCAATTGAACTGCTCTGATGTTGTCTCCACAGCTCAGATTTGTAACTAGAAAACAACGAAACAAAAATGTTATTGTTATTGATTTGCGGTTCATATATCATTGTTGTTGACATGCCATTTTCTCCACAGCTCTCTGCAGCTCTTTGTGACCCTCGGGTGAAAAGCACTCTAGAAGTGCAATTATTGTTTTCTCAGGGCATCGAGGACAATTTAGTCAGGACGATTAACCTAAGCAGCGTGTGTCTTGGATTATGGGAGTAAACCAGAGTACCCAACGAAAACCCACACAGACACGGGGAGAACACGCAAACTCTGTTTAGAAAGTACCCGGACCAGGAATCGAACCCGTAAATTATTGGTGTGAGGCAGCAGAGCCAATCATCGCGCGACCGTGCCGCCGAGTCAATTCCCGGAACATTCTCACGTCGTTGTGGCGTCTGAAGTGATGCTAATGCGCGGTAGCCATCGCTCCCCGCGGCCCCCGCCACGTGGCATCTGAACACTATCTCGAGTGGTGCCGGTGTGAGCCGTCTTACCTGGAGCTCGGGAACGGACGCCTCCTCCTCCTGCTGCTGCTGCTGCATGGACTCGGACACGGGCACGGAGCCCAGGAACCACCACTGGATCTCCAGCGGAGCGAACGCAGGCGCACCTCCTCCTCGGTAAGAGCACATCAAGTCCACGTCTTGACCCTCCGGGGCGCGCATGTCTCCAGGGATCTGCACGAACCTGCCTGGGGCGCAAGCGTCCGTCGGAGGCTCTCAGCCGCTCTGTTCGTTGTGTGTGTGTGGGGAGCAGTGGCTTTGCTCCAAATCTGGTGACCCGAGTTCGACTCCCGCTCACGACTCGGACTCAAATGAGTACCTCGTGCGCTGCGTCAATGTCGCCACAGTTGAGACAAAGGCGGCCCGTTGAGAAGCTGACCACCCATCTACTCGTGTGCCGTTCCGGCTTTAATAGGCGCTCGCTAACAACACTTGCCGCTACAATCCGTTAAGGTTACATAGATATATTTCTGTCTGTGTAACGCTCACAACGTCCAGATGAGCGCTACGCTGGCTGAAATGCAGTAGGTTAGCACATTGAGGCGCACAGGTGGAGCAGCTGCCAGTCACCTCGGAGAGTCAGCCCATGGCACCTGGGATTGTCCTGTGACCACCTGTCAACGGCAAGCCATCTACATTCCACGTGGCCTCAAGGTGCACCGAGTGTGGCAAAGGCGTCATGTTGTCGTCACCGCCAATTTGTGGCGAACGGCGGTGGCTAAGTGAGTACTTGGTGCGGTGTGTACTGGTGCGGTATATCAAGCGTTTGGGAGACGAAGGTTGGCTGGAGTGATGCTACTGCCCCTCCCCCTCGTGTGCTGTACTGGTCCACATAGGTTGTATCGAACAGCCCTTGTTCCCAACGCTTTGAGAATGGCTACACGGGACGCGTTTGTCTTTGAGTTACGCAATGCCATTGCAGGACACAAGTTGCTGCTCCTCTCTGCAGTAATCGTGGAAACTCGACGTTAGGATTTAAAATACACATGCTGTGCATATTGTACAAACCCCTCAATAGTAAAGACACAGCAGTGAAGTGTGGGTTTTTAGGAGGTAAAATTTTACGTCTCCGAGAAAGAAAGAGTTTGTGCCTTCTCCCTCTGTTCTACGTAGTTTTCCTTTATGTTCTCCGGTTTCCTCACACAATTTAAAAACACTAATAAATTGGCTGATATCACCATAATATATAGGAAATCAGGTTTGGCGTGTTGACACCGGCTGACCACCTGGCTAACTCCACCTCCCCACCCCACTGTGGTTTCCTCGCATGATTGCTTCAGAAACCGTGTCACGTCCTTGACCAGGCATGGAATTTTTGCGCGTTATAAAATTATATTATTATAATTAATCCAGGATGTCAAGGGTAGTGAGCTCATGGTTTTACTCCAGTAATCAAAACACCGCGTACCGTCATAATTACCAATACTCTCTCATTATCTGAAACCGCTAAATCCTATATAGGGTCACGGTGAGCCGGAGCCTATCCCGGAAACACAGGGCGTAAGGCAGGAATACACCCACGACGGGACGCCAGTCCATCGCCGGGCATTGCGGGACAATTTTAGTCTGCGAGCCAATCAACCTATCCAGGAGCATGCTTTTGGACTGTGGGAGGAAACCGGAGTACCCGGCGAAAACCCACGCGGACACGGGGAGAGCATGCAAACTCCACACAGAAAGGCACCCGAGCCGAGAGATTCGAACCCGGGACCTTCTTGCTGTGAGGCGTCAGCGCTAACCACTGGGCCACCGCGCCGCCCCATTACCAATACTTAATTCCGTAAAGGGGCGCGGTACCGAAGCCTATCCCAGCAGACAGAGGGCGCAAGGCGGAGCTATACCCAGGAAGTGACGCCAAAATATATCGCAGGGTACTGGGGGCAATTTACTCAGCAGGCCAATTAACCTAGGCGACAGCGTGTCTTTGAACGGAGTACCCGGCGAAAACCCACGCAGACACGCGGAGAGAACATGCAAACTCGACACAGGAAGGCACCCGAGCCGGGAACCGATCCCGGGTCCTTCTTGCTGTCGGGCGACAGCTCTACCCACTGTGGCACCGCGCCGCCCGTGACCAATGTTATTTACTTTGCACAAATGGCAGCTCTGAAAAAAACAAACATATGGGAGCGTTTCATGAGACAAAAGTGCTGTAGGAGGACGTGTGGCGGAGCACTGAATAAGACGTCGTTAACTGGTGTTTCCTTCTGTGGGCCGTTCCCCATAACGCGGCAGTGCACTACGGCCCGCCATTCTCAACCGGTGGATCGTGAACTATCAGTGGGTCGTGAGCGACGCCTAGTGGTCCGTGGATACTGAACCCAAGTGGGGCTTGAGATGCAAAAGGTTGAAAACACGTGCACTTATGTAATCAAAATTGGTAATGGACACTTCGTCTTGTGAGAATAGCTCTGTGGAGATAATCGTATCGGGCCTTCCCCCACTCTCCCTTGCAACATTTTGCCTCCAATTTTGTAGGTATCATCAGGCTTTTTTTTTTACGAAAATACCTACATCATCGCTTCGCTTTGAGTAAATAATGAAAGCGAGCAGGAGGTCCATTAGTCCAGAAGTTTTACAGGGCGGCGCAGGTGGCGCTCCGCGCTAATCTCTGACTTGCAAGAAAGGGGAGAGAAGCTCTCCATCAGCGAGCTCGAGTCAACAAACTCTCCGCACTGTTCAGTGGAAGCAGATCCAGGCCCCCACCCATCACCTACCCTCGTTTCATTAGCTGAGTGGCCTTTTAAGCAAATTCCGTCCGGTCGGGCGGTGCCCTCTGTGAGAGGCATCTTGATGCGTGCCGGTCGGAATAGTAGGTTCATAAAATTGCGGCCTCTGTAACCGGTGTCTCTGCTAATGAGTTGTACATATGCATGGTCGCACATATTAAAATGCTGGCGTATTAGCATCGCACACGCCCCCACGTAGAGGGAAACACGCCCAGCCTTGCGGAAGCATTTAGCGAGTGTGAGTGAAGCGTGATAGAGGTGAGAACGTTTTTTGCGCGACCGCTGCATATATTTATACGTAGAGGTTGGTTAATAATGAGGTGTTTTGTACTATCCGCAGGGCTGTGGAGTTTTGATGTGGCTTCGAATGTTGGTGGGTGTGTTTGAAGGTACGTGGTGTTAAGCGGTTCTATTAACATATTGTTATTTAGGAGAGGGGGGAATCTTTTGTGGGTTTTGGCGCGAGGTGCACGTGACTGCACGTGGCAGCCACCTTAGGTGCGCGGTGTTTTTTAGCAAGAGTGTGAGTGAAGCGTGATAGGGGGCTGTGGATATTTGATGTGGCTTCGTATGTTGGTGGGTGTGTTTGAAAGTGCTGCGACTGCAGAGTGAATAAATATCATTCGGAGAGAAGATACGTGTGGAATCAAGTCCTTGTGGTGGATAAAGAGTAACGAGCATCGGCGTACCAGGAGCGGTGCATGCGGAGCGTGAGGGGGATTCACAAAAACACAACGCAGAACTTTACCATCAGAATCACCCCCTTCTCGCCACGTGTGCACTCACGCGTCCAGAGTTCACCTGCTGTCTGACATCTAGCTGGCCTAGGCGCCGGCCTGCGGTCTCTCGTGCAATTGGCGGCCATATCGTTGGGTATAGAGAGACGGTGCAGGTTGGCGCAGGCTACATTGGCGCCGTGACTTGGATCTTCTGTAACTAGACCACTGTCATTTGGTCACCGAGCGTTCTGTGCAACCTAGAGTGGGAGATATCGATCCTATTGTCTTTTGTGTCGGTGTGATGGCAGACGAACAGATGGAAGCGTGGGAATATGTGAGAGTACGTGAGGTGATGAGAAAGAGGGTGAGTATAGTGGTGAGCAGGGTGAGTGCAGCGGAGAGCAAGAGGGTGAGTGTAGTGAGTGAGAGGGGATTGGTAGTGCAGCAGTTACCGCGATGTGTGAATGGGGATTGGTGGTGCAGCAGTTAGTGTGCTGTGTATGAGGTGGTGAGTAGGGTGAGTGCCCGAGAAGTAGAGATGTTTCTGAGTTTAATTGTTTAGTTTAATTCTTGTTTTCGGGAATGTGTTGGTTGGTTCGGTCAGGGAGTTCGACGCGGAAGTTATACGGTTTAAGGGATACGAGTGTTGGGAACCGTAGGTGATAAGGTAGTACACACGAAAGTCCGTACGAGATAGGGCATAAGGTTTGGTGGTGAGAGGAGTGGCGACTAACTGGGTTGTTGGGTTGGGTGGAAGATTCGGCAGGTCATAGCTGGATTGCGAAGATGGGATGCAGGTTGATCTAAGAGTAAGATGGAGTATTTGGTGCTGTGTTCTGATGTACAGGTGAGAAGCCGGGATATGGGAGAATCTTAGATCAATGTTGTGTGTACGGCACTACATTTAGGCTGTGGGGGTTCGAGACGATAGTCACTTTTGACAGAGTTTGTCCTTAGGAGTTCGGATCTTCATGGCATACTTGGGTCGTCCTGTATTCGGGTTGGTCAAGAGGAGGCAGAAGGGACCTCGGCGATAAGGGATCTAAGTTGATGAGAGGGTGAGTGGCACCGTCGTGTGGCAGTGGAGATTCGAGACGATAGTACTTTTGACTGGGTCTGTCATGAGGAGTCCGGATCTTCGTGGCATACTTGGGTCTTGTCATATTGGGGTCAGTTGTGAGAGAAGGGATTCTTGTGATGAAGGGTCCGAGTTGGTGATAGTGTAGATCACCGTATTTGTGCGAGGGAGGGATAAGGGGAATCCTGTGATAAAGGGTCCAGGTTGGTGATATGGTATGTCATCGTGATTGGTTGGGAAGTATAAGGGACCTCTGTGTTAAGGGGGTTAGCTTGGTGGTGCGGTGTGGATGGACCGTTGGGTTATGTGCGACCATGATAGTAAAGTTCAGGAGGGGTGAATGTAACCAGTGGCTATGGTAATGAGTTGTACATATGCATTGTCGCACATATTAAAATGCTGGCGTGTTAGCATCGCACACCCCCACATACAGGGAAACACACCCACCTTTGCAGAAGTGTTTCTCAGTGTGAGTGAAGCATGATCGAGCTCTGCACATATTTATAAAATTAAATACGTAGAGGTTGGTTAATAATGAGGTGTTTTGTACTATCCGCAGGGCTGTGGAGTTTTAATGTGGCTTCTATGTTGGTGGATGTGTTTGAAGGTATGTGGTGTTAAGCGGTTCGATTGAGATATTGTTATTTAGGAGAGGGGGGATGTTGTAGGTTTTGGCACGGAGTGCACGTGGCTGCATGCGGTGGCCATCTTAGATGCGCGCGGTTTTGTAGCGAGAGTGTGACTGAAGCATGATTGAGGGCTTTGGAGATTTGATGTGGCTTCGTATGTTGGTGGGTGTGTTTGAAGGTGCTGTGTCTGCAGAGTGAATAAATATCATCATTTCGAGAGAAGATACATGTGGAATCAAGTCCTTGTGGTGGAAAAAGAGTAACGAGTGTCGGCGGACCAGGAGCGGTGCATGCGGAGCGTGAGGGGGATTCACAAAACACAACGCAGAACTTTACCATCAGAATCACCCCCTTCTCGCCACGTGTGCACTCACGCGTCCAGAGTTCATCTGATGTCTGACATCTCGCTGGCCTAGGCGCCGACCTGTGGTCTCTCGTGCGATCGGCGGCCGTATCGTTGGGTATAGAGAGACGGTACAGGTTGGCGTGGGTTACACGCGCAAATTCCATGCCTGATCATAGGCGATACACAGATACGGAGGCTGTGAGGAAACTGCATTGAGGGGGCAGTCAGCCAGATGATCAGCCGGCGCCAACCCGCCGGACACTGCTTACGATATATTATGATGGTCACGGCTAATTAATGAATTGAGTATTTTTTTTTAGTTGTTGGAGGAACTAGAGAACTCGGAGAAACTCACGCACAAAAGGGGGACAACAAACTCCACACAAGACAGGCGCCCGAGGCGGGAATCGAACTGTCTCGTGTAAGACATTCCGTGAGGCGCAGATGTTACCACTACACCACCCTGCCGTGAGCTACTAGGACTAAGGGAGCAATTCAGCTTCAAGTAGAACTGACGACCTCGGGTGATATCCCCGAGAGTTCTTCTCAAACAATCCTGGGGCCGAGTCTGCGGTGCGTGGAAGCTCGATCTGTGCGGGTGTCTGGCTGCCGACTCCGTATTGCGCCTCCAAGCGGCGCCTGCCATCAGTGTTCATTTCACGTTCTATACATCAGGCGCATCGTCATCATCAACGCAGCACCCACCACGGAGAGGTACTGTGCTATAAATGTATTTGGTAATTCCGATTAAGTTTTCCGCGATGTATACTGGCTTACTGATAGCGCTGTTGTAAATACTCTCGTTTATAAAGTCCGCATCTTATTGCATTTTCCGACCACGTGCGTGCAGGTGTAAAATAAAAAAACAATAACACATATATTGTAGTAACACTGACCAAGCAATCTGTTTACCTTGAAATCCCAGGCCAAGTCAATTGGCTCCTTATAGAGAGTCGTGCATTGTCAGTCAGTTGATTTTTTATATACATTAGCTGGAAGGAACCGTTGAGCTATGTGAAAATTCTTAACAGTTGTCCAGCGTGGAGGGGTTAGAAAGCTTAAAAAATCTTAGGGCACCGGGGGGAATATAGTTACGGACCTTTACCGAAGCATTAACCTAGGATGCATGTTTTTGAAATGTGGAAGGAACACGGGGTGCCCGGCGAAAACCCACGTGGACGTAACAGAAAGGTGGTATCCAAAGCCACCTTTCTGAAAACCTTGCCACCCTATGAGATATTTGGCGGATCCGTGTCAACGAGTCTCCGTCATGTGGGGGCCAACCAAGCAGGACGCGTGCGAGTCGATAACACACGCGCCCAGACGAATTCAATCATCAACTCGTTGGATCGATGATTATTTTTCCAAAGCAGGCCTTTCGAGATAGCCGTGTCGAGCGCTCCTCCCCTCTCCTTCGTGATGTTTCGCCTCAGTGTCAGAATGCCTGAGGATGCTTCCAACGTGGGTCCGGGGGTGGCGAAGCGTCACGAAAGACAGAGTAGAGCTCGACACGGATATCCAAAAATAACAGCGATGGAAAGCAATCACCACGCACTCGAATACAACTCGCTGCACTGCCGCTCCCTGGCCACCTCGTAGCGGGACGAGTTTGTTCGTTTTCACATCTCTGTGATCGACCGACCGTCGCCCCCTAAGCGCTCATCAAAGGCTCTAACCGCTGCATAGCCTGTGGGGTCCAGTGCCGTTAGTGAGCGCCTATGAAGGCTAGCACGGCACACGAGGGGGTGGGTGGCCAGCACCACGCTCGGACGCGTATATCTCCCCAGTGGCGATGTTTAGGCACAACGTTAGGTACTACTTTGAGGCTGGGTGGAACTTGAGGAAGCCTACGACTGGTTTAGAAATCTTCACTCGCGTAGGGTTGTGTGCTGGGATCGAACTCTGGTCGCCAGGTATGTAGCGCAGCGCGCTAACCACTGAGCTACCGCTTCCGCGTTGATTGGGACGCGAAATGAGGGGTATTCCCCCTCCTTCCGCGTCCCAATCAACAGATGTGAGCTCTGCATTCTTGCCCTCTGTCTACGTGAACTGCACACTGGCCGCACTGATGAACCTGGTCTTGCGGTTCAGGATCTTCTCTATAGATGGGCGGCAGGGTAACATCTGCACCGCAAAGAATACGTCCTGCCCGGGGTGGTTCAATTACACGTCTCGTCCGCGACCTGGCGTGGAATTCGCGCGGAGATTTATCAATTGTTTTCTTCTTCTTTTTATTAACCCACAGCTATGGATAGAACACGAACACTTGATGCGCCTATCCTCAAAGAACATCTATGGAGGGCAATTCTTATGCATCTAGTCGTGACAAGCCTACGTCATCACGCCGATCTCGAGAGCTAGTAACGACGAGGGGGATCCAGGAGTTTAATTTTGCTCTTCCTCCGTTGTTGAAGTAGCGCACACCAGAGTGGTTTCCCGCTACTGATCATGGGTCAGGTGGCGCGGGTCGGACTGCACCGCTACGATTTCACTACGTGGCTTGTCTCTCAATTGGGCCGCGATGTGCCCACGAAGCGGAGGAATGGTCGTTTGAGTTTGTAAAGCAGGAATGGGGCGGCTCGTTGGGAGCTTGAACTCACTGAATAAAGCACGGGGCCCCGTGGTGCCCGGCTCGCGTGGAATCGCTGCGTGCCCTGCAACACCTTGTAGATCGAACTTTACACATCAAACCGCGCCGCGTTCGTGTCTCATTGCTGGAAGTAGCGCGACGCGAGATCCGATTAACTACTGCTACTACTGCTGATTTGAGTGCAGCGTGAGTGCGGCTACCCTTCTCCTCTTCCCTTTCATCTGGAAGCTGCTCCCGCCTCGTTGCGGAGAAATGAACAGCAGCTTGAAGGGCCATGCGGGCTGCAAGTAACGGAACCCGCGCGCTGTTGAGCGCTGTGCTCGCTAATTACTGCGCGGACATTAACAGAGGCACATTTGTATGACGTCGATTGTATATTCGCATAATCCATATAAATATGTTATGCGTCTGAAATTCCAATCGAGCCAGTGTAAAACATTTTTACACATTAAAAAAGAACGCTAACTTATCTACCTCACGTCAGGATCTATTCAGAAATTAACATACACTGCACATCGCTTTGGTTAAGCGACTGAGTAATGCATCCCTCCATCTGTACAGACCTTCAACAAACCCATCATCGTGATATAAATCTCTGTGGCTGGGTCTTTGTCGAGATCGCCACGAACGTAAACAACGTGTAGGAGTCTCTCGCCAAAATCCCACGGCGTGAGACTGGGGGGGGGATGGGGTCTGGGAAAGTTGCTGCGCTCACGACCGCGCGCCCTCAATGCGCAACAACAACACACGAATGACGCTGAAGAGGCGGATGAGTAATCGTAAACTTACCATTTGCCATGGTCAGGATCGCTGCTGCTACCACCACGAAAGTGACGCTCCCATAGCATTTCGTCCCCGGCATATTTGTGCAGAAAAGGGGGTTCTCTGTCTCCTCCGTCGCGTCTTGCTGCTCACAGACTCAACCGTGCTCACGCGAGATGACTGCGCATGACCACCATGAACTAGACGAGATCTTGACTCGTCCGTCCGCAGCGCCGCGCCGCGCAGTCTCGTGTCATCACCATCATCGGCATCATTATCATCATCATCTCGAAGTGCGTCATTCCGAGTAGCTTGCGCCGGCGATGATTGCTAACACGTGTCGGCGTGATGTTCGGTTGTTCCCTGGTTCTTCCAGACGGACGGTTACTGCTGCTCAACACTGCTTGACTGTGTGCGTGCGGAGTTCTAGACTGTTTATGTGTGTGGGTCAACTCAACAGAACGCGGCACAACGGTAAGCAGAGCGTGTCTGCTTGTGAATAGAGGGATTGATTAGGGCTGGAGGAAGCCCGCTACACGGATCACCAAAGCAGCGGCGCTAACATAATTATGAGGATGAATAACGCGTCAAAAAATCTTATTTCGCTTTCATTAATATTATTGTTGTAATAGGATCAGCTCAAGGACTCTGGTATTTATTTTGCTCGGCAGGATTACAAACACAAGAAGCAATCCGAGCACGGCCTTTAACGTATGAAGCGAGAGACGAACACACAGCTACTAGTGAGTGCGTGTGGTGGCGTTTTAGCACCATCCGCGCGTCTCTCGCCTTCCCTGTCCTCTCTTCTCACCCACTCTCTCGCTCTCTCCGTTCGCTCTGGCTGGATG